>CM053767.1:7800605-7926974 GCA_028658305.1 Pachyuromys duprasi
TCTTACTAACTCCCCCTTTTTTTCATATGATTCCCCGCAGTCTGGTGATGAGGGCCCGTTTTTATTTTTCATTTACTCTGAGTAATGTTTTGAAATAACATAAACTTAATACAAGCAAATGGTTAGGTAAAACTAAACTATGAAATATTTACTCAGAGGCTTTGCAGGGAAAATAGCCCCTTCCCCAGGGTGTCATCAGAGAGTGTGTGGTCTGCATCACCAGCAAAGCCTGAGTGCAGCATCCGTGAACAGCATTGGCACCTGCTAACTCCTCTGGGGACCTACACACACATGCACACAGACCGTCCCTACTGAGCTTCCTGCAGACAGGTTGCTTCAAGATAAGATTCGCTACATGCTTTCACAATCTGAAGAGGAATTCACCTCTTCCACTTCAAAAATGTCATTCAGATGACAGGACTTATGAAATGAAACCATGCAGTCTGCTACAAGACATATTTTACTCCAAAGATGAGAGCTGTGTAGTTTTTCCATAGACACTTTGAAAGTCAAGCAGTCATATTCTGGAAATTACCTTAGAATTCTTTTCACAGGCCCTTTGTTAGCCAGGTGCTAAGGCTGTAGGGTGTCGCTGTCAGTGCCTGACCTGAGACCCTGCCTCCAGCTCTCACCACTGGGCTGGCGTGTCTCTCTCTCAGCTACATTCACTGCCACAAGTTGCTGTGGGAAGATATTACTGCTGGAACTTTGGGGTCTCTTACTGATCACCAAATGATACAGGAAAAATCGAGGTCCCTTCTTAGGGTCCTCAGTCTCATTAATAAAAGAATTTAAGAATGGATTTGCATAGAAGTCAAAACAGTGTTATTAGAGTTGGAAAGAAAACCCCAGGACAGTCACAGTGCAGATCTCTGCGGCTGTGAGGAGAGCGGAGGAGAGAGGGGAGAAAGCCAAGCCATTTAAGCTAGTGTGGGGTTCAGCGCACAGCAGACAAGCCAGCCCTTAGGGAAGCTGCTTTAAGCACAGATAAAAAAGAAAAAGAGAAGTTACACTTTCCTGCAGAAATGCAGGCAGTCTCACAGATCTGCTTAGCTAAGGCATGGCGACCTGCTTTGCTGGGTTGGGACTTCTGTGCCGCAAAGGTCTCTACACCTGTCCCTTCAGCGGAGCTGGAGGGGAGCCCTCCTTCCCTTGTGTGCCTTCTTGCTGGCACACATGACCTATGTACACACATGGAGAGCATATGTGTGTGTGTGTGTTCTCATAGGGAAGCACATGGCAGTATCTCTTCCCTTTAAGACCCTGGCGTTGTCCTAACTGGATTTAACTGTGAATTTACTGGCCTTCCCTAAAGCCGGTCTCCAGACACAGTCACATGAGCGCTACAGCTTGAGTTATGTACATGAGCTTTTGTGCACATGTTCTTTATCTTTGCTGCTAACTGCTCTGTTTAGGATAGTCCCAGCTCTCGTACATACTCTAGAGAAAAGACTAGTTTCCTAACCCTCAGCTTCTCTCTTCTCATGTTTGCATACTCTTTTTCCTAACATAATTTGTGCTGCAGTAAACCATGGTGTGTGTTTTGCTCTTACAGCTGAGTTTTTCCTTACCTTCTGCAGTTTTGTTGTTAAAACTCACATAGGAACTTCTTCTAATCTTTCTTTGTAATTATGAAATATCCCGTAAAGCGGGTCCTAGGGCTCACACTTGTAATCTCAGCACTCAGGAGGCAGAGCTAGGCATATCTCTGTGAGTTTGAGGCCAGCCTGGTCTACAAAGTGACTCCAAGGTTACACAGAGAAACCCTGTCTCAAAAGAAAGGAAGGAAGGAAGGAAGGAAGGAAGGAAGGAAGGAAGGAAGGAAAATAAAGAAGGAAGGAATATCCTGTAAAAGTATGTTGTTTTACCATCTATGTTGATAACATTTTTTTATTTTCCATAGGCATCTAGGTTGGTTTGGGGTTTTTTTGTTTTGTTTTTGTTTTGTTTTTTTGTTTCAGATAGGAGTTGTCTCATTCTTGTCCCTTCATGGCTAACATCAATGACTAACTGTCACTCTCCCTCCTTTGGATACTCCCACCTGTGTTTCTGCCCAGTGGTTTCCTCAGATCATCCCACTGTCCCTTCCCTAAATCCAGGCCTTATCTAATCCACTGCAGCAGCTGCCTTACTGGCTTCTCATTCATAATTCTCCTGTAGGTCTGAGAAGGGCAGAGAACAGAGCTGGGAGGATGGAGGACACAGAGCAGATATGCAGAGGAAGAAGAAAGTCACCCTCATAGAGGTAAGAGAAAATCATCAGAGAATCACGTGGGAGAAAATCCGGGAAAAGCTATTTTATCACCAGGAAATGACCTCAGACATCCTAGTCACTAGTGACAGATGCCAGAGAGAGCAGAGCTGGCACAAACACTGACACACTCGGGACTGATGCCATGGGAGCTGTGGGAACTGAGCCAACAGGTGACTACTGGCCTCAGAGAAAGTGTTGATGGAGAGACCTAGTTGTGTAAATCAGACTGTCTTCAGCCTGAAAGGAAATGACCGCCAGAATAGTCTTTCTCTCCAGAATTCTGGGCTCTGAACAGAGAAACAAGTGTGCAGTAACTAGTAGAGATGTTGGGTATAGAAATCTCTATACAGAGTGAATGACAGGACCGTCTGTGAACTGAGGGGCGAGAGCCCCTGGAAAAGCCCCTCTGGGCATGGGAGGAGGCCTGGGGTCCTGAAGAAACAAGCCTGATGGACGCTTTAACCTGGACAGGTGGGCCGTGCTTACCTCTGAGGTGGGCCTTGGAGACGTGATAGGTGGGTAGGCATAAGCAACAGAGGGAAGCCCGTCAGGACACCTTGTCGTCTCTGTAGGCAGAAGGTTGTTAAAATAAGCATGTTCAGTGTTACAGCCCTAACTATACCCACATGCATAGATTTGTTTTAGACTCAGTTTACATAACTTAAATCTACTTGTGCAGAAAACCCAGATGAATAATTAAATAATCCTGGGAATGGCTTTTTATATAATCATGATGTTGGAATTAGAAAAAATTTCTGGTTTTCTCTGGGTTTTTATTTGGTTGTTTCTGTGGTGATGGTTTGTTTTTTTTAGGGGAAGGGCAGTTCCCATTTCCCAGGGTGGCCTCAGACTCTTGGGCTGAAGCAGTTCATCCCTGACTCCTCAGAACCTGAGACTGGAGCCGTACGCCACTCTGTCCGGCGAGGATTCATTTTAAAACAGATGTTTGGAAATATGTAATGGAAAATTTAAAATAATGCATGTTGGAAATGGAGAAAGTGGAAAGACGGCTCAGCAGTTAGAGCACTCGCTGCTTTGCAAGGCTCAGGTCCAGGTTCTAGCGGGCACACAGCAACTTGAGCTGTCTGTAACTCCAGTTCCTGTACCATGTTCTGTCCTCCTAGTCTCCTGTGTCTGTGGCGAACATACACACACATACATGCACACACACACACACATACAGGCAAAACACTCAAACCCATAAAATAAAAATAAATTTGTTTTTTAAAAAAGAACATATGAGCCAATAAAGTTTTTAAATAATAGCTGGGCTGGAGACCAATTTTACATAAAGGACTTGTTGTATATAGAAAGCTCCTAGAAATCATCAGAGAAGAAAATATATCACTAAGAAAACTGTGAAGAACATACAGGGATGTTATTAAAAGAATAAATATATTTGGCAATAAACATGAAAAATGTTTACTTTAGAAGTGATCAGATTCATGAAATGAAAAGTAAAACAGAAAATTAGATATTTTTCATCACAGAAATGACAGCAGGTTTCAGAACTGAGGAGTAATTTTGTGGCGCTATGAGGAAGCAAGTTAACCTCTTAAGCACATGTGTCCCAGGTTCAGTCTGCAGGTTAACCTCTTAAGCACATGTGTCCCAGGTTCAGTCTATTCATCCTCAAGGGGGCAAGTTTGTAGTAGGTTTGTTTTTATTTCCATAAAAGGGGGCATGGGATGGGGTGTGGTTTTCAAAATTCTGATGTAGCTAGAGGAGTTTGTCTGTCCTCCCAGTTACTCCTATTCTAAAATGGAGGAATGACATGAGCCACGAATTCAAAGCTTTTCTGGGCAAATTAGTGAGGCCCAACCTCAAAAATAAACATGTTTATTTATAATAGCCAGAAGCTGGAAACAACCCAGATTCCCTCAATGGAGGAATGGATACAGAAATTGTGGTACATTTACACAATGGAATACTACTCAGCAAATAAAAACAAGGAAATCATGAAATTTACAGTCAAATGGTGGGACCTAGAAAAGATCATCCTGAGTGATGTATCCCAGAAGCAGAAAGACTCACTTATAAGTGGATATTAGACATATAATATACGATGATCATACTATAATCTGTATACCTAAAGAAGCTAAGCAAGAAGGAGGACCCTGGATAAGATGCTCAATCTTCATTCAGAATGGCAAACAAAATAGACATCAGAGGAGGGAGAAAACAAGAAACAGGACAGGAGCCTACCACAGAGGGCCTCTGAAAGAATCTACCCAGCAGGGTATCAAAGCAGATGCTGAGACTCATAGCCAAACTTTGGGCAGAGTGCAGGGAATCTTATGAAAGAAGGGGGAGATAGAAAGACCTGGAAAGGTCAGGAGCTCCATAAGGAGAACAACAGAACCAAAAAATTTGGGCCCAGGGGTCTTTTCTGAGACTTATGCTCCAGTCAAGGACAATGCATGGAGATAACCTAGAACCCCTGCACAGATGTAGCCCATGGAAGTTCAGTGTCTAAGTCAGTTCCATAGTAATGGAAACAAGGATTGTCTCTGACATGAACTCAGTAGCTGGCTCTTTGATGACCTCCCCCTGAGTGGGGAGCAGCCTTACCAGGCCACAGAGGAAAACAATGCAGCTACTCCTGATGAGACCTGATAGACTAGGGTCAGATGGAAGGGAAGGAGGACCTCCCCTATCAGTGGCCTGGGGGAAGGGCATGGGAGGAGATGAGGGAGGGTGGGATTGAGAGAGGATGAAGGAGGGGGCTACAGCTGGGATACAAGGTGAATAAATTGTAATAAATTAAAAATTAATAAAATGTTTAAATATTAAAAAATAAATAAAATAAATAAACATGTCCTCTGAGCTGACAGAGGAGAGTGGCTGAGGACAGGGAGAGTCGGCTAAAGAGCCTTCACGCAAATCTTTAAGGAGAAAGATTAATTCAGTCTGTGTGAGCAAAGCATTGGTGAAAATCTCTCCGGCTCAACCTGCTGGTTCAGTTGTTTTCCCTCTTAGTGCGGAGGGCGACTGTTGAGCCCACCTGGGACAGGGGCGGTGAGTTCCGCTCCTCTAAAGGGAATTTATTAAACTGTGAAACACTTAGGTAGTAGAGTTCAGGTACTCGTCACTCGTGTGACAAAATTGCTTCTACGTGTGTGGAAAGATGTGGTTGATAAATCTGGAAGGCAGATATAACAGTCAGCATGTGCATGCCATCAGAGTGTGCATCAGAGGTATGAGTTCACTGTCTGTGTGTGTGCACACTGAACAGTGCGTGTCAGTGGGTGTGAGTTCATTGTCTGTGTGTGTGCACTTAGCAGTGTGCATCTGCAGGTGTAAGTTCACTGTCTATGTGTGTGCACATTGAACAGTGTGTGTCAGCAGCTGTGAGTTTGGCATCCAAGTGGTGAGGCTGTGGCGATTGTTTTTCATTTTCATCCATGTATTTCCTGATTTTTTTCTACTCTGCGCTTTCACTTTAACATTCCTTTTAAAATGAGTGTAACCTCACAAATTTCTAACATGATCTGTTCTAAGTGGGGTGTACCCTCTTCTTCCCTGTGGAGGGCCCTGCCCGGTGTGCGAGGTCTCACAGTGCTCATGGGCAGAGCACTCAGCCTGGGGCTCAGCACTGAGGCACTGGGGCAGTGTGTGCTGGTCCAGCCTCGGGGAGATTAGCCTGGCCAGCTACTCGGTCTCATGGTTTTACACAAACATCATGCATGTTCATTTCCACAATCTTGCTGCACAGATTCTCTGTTCTCTCTGTCTCTCTGTCTCTCTGTCGCTCTCTCTGTCTCTCTGTCTCTCTGTCGCTCTCTCTGTCTCTCTGTCTCTGTCGCTCTGTCTCTCTGTCTCTCTCTGTCTCTCTGTCTCTCTGTCTCTGTCTCTGTCTCTCTCTCTGTCTCTGTCTCTCTCTCTCTCTCTCTCTCTCTCTCTCTCTCTCTCTCTCTCTCTCGGTGTTTGAAGCCTTCTGTTTGTGTCTGTCCCATGTTACCTGTGGGCACATTCTATGTGAAGGTGACTCAGGGGTGTGCGTGGACTTGGGGTTGTGTTCCTGGATAGATGGGACTTCCTCCCTGTGCTTAGCAAAGCTGGGCTTTGTCTGTCCCACTGCCTGAGTAGCCTGTGGTACACACTTGACCTTGGGCTTTGTCTGTCCCACTGCCTGAGTAGCCTGTGGTACACACTTGACCGTTCTGTTCTCTTCATCCTGACCCTGTCTCCCACTCATAGCAGTCTGCAAATCCTGAACTATTCCTCCCTCTTGATAGTCCCAGTGATTTCCCAGAAAGACTTTCTTGGCTGCTGCCTCAGCTGTTTCTGAACCTCCCTGGTTTCCTCTCTGGGGTTTCTCCTGCTTCTCTGTTTGCTTCTCACAGCAGGTCCCCACCTGCCTGCTTCCCCTGGCTGTGCTTCTGCCTCTGCACGGGAGGGGGGGGGGCCTCGCTGCCCTCCAGCTGTGCGCCCTTTGTCAGCTTCTCTCCTCCCTCCCTTCTTTCTGTCCTGTCACCACCATGGGCCTTTCCCCTTCTGTTTGTTGCTGTCTTCCTCCTCTCAGGCATCTGTTCTGTCTGTATTTTGCAGGTTTTAGGGTGTCTGTGTGACACCCTGCATTTAATTGAACCTGTGCTATACTTTCATAACAGCAGTGGCTTTTCTGGCTCTTCCTGCTACTATTGTGCCTCAACCGAACTAGTTGCTTTCTCGAGCTTCACTCGGACCTGTTTCTGAGCCTCTACATGTCTATGTATCTATGTCTATATATCTAAGCAAGAGTTTATCTGTGTAATTACATTTAACAAATTTAAAAACCAAGAAACCTGAATGGACGACAGAATTTATCTGAACCTTGAAAGTACTTATTTCTCATATGGAAAAATAATAATAATGTAACCACATACTTAAGATAAGGCCTATTTTGAAAAACACAAGTGTTTGCCTTTCCTCAGAGCTGGCAGGAGAGGCAGCGGCTAGCCCCTGTTCTTGCCTGCCACACTGTGTCAGCCATTTTTGCTTTGCTCAGAGGTGGCCTGCAGAGCTAACCTAACCTCTTGACATTGTTCTGAAGCTACAGCTTGTTCCTAAGGACAACCAGTCAGAGGTGTTTAAAGTCCAGATGAAGGCTGTGCTGTGAATGGAGACACTGGAACAGTCCAGCATGAATCCACTGTCCATTACAAGCTGGTCGGTGCCCACTGTGCTCTCTAGAAAGCAGCATCTACATGCCAGCCCTTGATTTGTAGCAATTTAATTTGTTGTACTCCAAAATTATGTCTAGGTCCATGCTCAGCAATCACTATCATGGTTGATCAAAAATGAAGTATACCTTGTCTCATTTGGTTCGTATAGTCTGAAAAACATAATAATAAGCCCAGCCTGAAAATTAGACACAACCAGCACTGTTGAATCCTGTTGAGAATGGTCTGTGTTCTCATGGTCATGAAACAGAAATGTCCTCCTGATGAAGGGAAGAGCTGCCCTCCAGCTGCTTCCTTCCCATGGCGCTCAGTTTGGAGCTGCTGTGTCGTCTTCTCGTTAGCTTGTCAGTGCAGGCACAGTCAGTCCAGTTGTCATTATCCACAGAGATGTGCACAGTGTGCTTGAAGGGACAGACTCCGGATAGCTGAACTAGTACAGCCCTTGTGTGTGCTGTTGCTGGGTTTCTCACTAGAACTGCTACACAGGCGATAGCCAGAAGATGATGTTCATTATTTGTGTTCTTCTCTCCCTAGTGAAAAGTTGGAAAAGAATGAAGAAACAACCCAACGAATAGAAATGAAATAAAAAGCCCAAGCCAAATGGATTTCTTTTGAGATTTTGGATGAAAAAAAGTATCCACTGTTTATTAACTTCACAAAAAATCTGAACTGAGGTTTGGCTGTTAAAAAAAAAAAATCACTGTGGCCTCTGTGATTAATGGTCGTAAACCATTGTGTTACTGCCCAAAGCATTGTAGTATTTATTAGTAACTACATCAGAATTGCACTGCTGCTGTTGGAAAAGCCAATAAAGAAACCCCCAGACTGCTGCTCAGCAAATGGTAACAGAACTGCGCACTGTTGGCCTGTCCACCCAGTCACCATGCAGCATCATTTTGTCTGTGCTTGGCTGTGGGTGTGATTCGCCGCTCAGAGTGCGCAACACCTGCTTGTGACCTTAAGTGTGTGAGCGACAAGCAGTTTCTCAGTAACAGACAACCTGCTTTTCAGAGCTCAGTGTTTAGGCTGTTTATGAATCATATGTGTAACTCAGCACACATAAGCTCAGAGGGATTTTGGCTGCACTGGCCAGAGTGAACCAAATTTACTTCTATTTTTTAAGGCAGATCATATTTAAGCATATAAGTAATTTATGGATATAAATTGTTTGATATTTATTTTAGTCTGCATATTTGTTTTTAAATTATTACACAGCATTTTCTAGGTCTTTATTTCTAGAATAACAATGCCATTAACCACATGGCCATATGTTTTGAAGTTGGGTGTAACAGAGGAAATTCATCCTTCTTGGTTTTTGACTCCTCCCTTTCCTCAACTATATGATAAGTCTATCAATAAAGCATTTAACCTCAACAGGGTCAAAGCCTGTAAAGTTAGAAAAACTTATTTACCACAGCAGACAATTGATTTCATTGAAATAAGAAGTGAGAAACGCTTTGTTGAACAGTGAGGTGTAAACAAGTCCAGATGTGCCAGCGTGAAGGAGCTTCTAGCACAAATATGTTTGGCTCTCATCCCTGCACATGTTCTAGATGCTTAAAAACGGCAACATGACCCTGCTGTGAGGACCTCGGAGTGGTGTTGTTAAAGGAGTTCTCGAAAGTGTACAGTGCAGCACTGAAAGCTGCTGAGGCCCACAGCCCTTGGTGCCCAAGTTTCTCCCGCCAGCACGCCACGCTGGCAGTGTGCTGGTTGTGTATGTCTGTGCTCTAGTGCCAAGCTGTTGTTCCGGTTGTGTATTATGTGCTCCAGGTCAGAGCTGACTCATGCTGTTCACACTTCTTTTCTGTCTTGTGAGTATACTGCTTGATATAAGTAAAAAAATAAAGACTTGTGTCTCAACAATTTCAGTTCATGATTTTTTTCTTTTCTAAGTGTGTGTGCGTGTGTGTTCGTGTATATTCGAGTGTTTGTGTGTTAGCGTGTGTGGACATGCAGGTTCACTTTCACATACACAAGTGTGGAGGCCCTGGGTTGAGGCTGGGGATCTTCCTCAATCATTCTTACACTTTACTTCTAGAGGCAGGGTCTGTCAGCCGACCCACAGCTCCCCAGTGAGGATCCCTGACTGCCTTCCGAGCCTGTAACTACAGGCGAGCCCCTCTGACCGCCAGCACTCATGTGGGACACGTGATTGTGAGATACAAAGCTCTCTGACTCTGGCTTTAAAGTCGTCAGAGAGAATCTCAAGCAGACTAGTGCAGAGCCACACCAGAGGAGCTGAGCGTTTGCTAAGATCCGCATGTCGATGTGAAAAGCTAAAGGCCTATTTTCACATTGTACCTGTTGCAGACAACAGGAACAGCTGAGTCTAGGACCAGGAACAGTGGACTGTCCTCAGGCTGGCCAGTGAAAGTCTAGGTCACAGTCACGAAGACACTGAAGTGTGGTCACAGCCACAGGTAATAGGTCCTCATGATACTCCTGCACAGACTAAGACACCGTCCCCTTGATTTACAGAGCATGTGTTTTATCGTTATTATGGAATTATTGCGTGTTATCATACTGTCCGTTCAGATTAACAGTTTGGCACTATCCCTGGATCATGATGTCTGCAGTATCAACTATACTGTGAATAATATTTTCAAAACTTTAATAATACAATAACCCAACATATTGTCTCCAGGGTGTGTGGTAGGCATGTTTGTATATATGCTCTCATGTGTGTGGATGTGCCTGTGTACAACCGCCACACATGCCCAGTGGCACTTACATGGTGCCAGGGATCCAGACTCCAGTTTTCATGTTGTTGTGGCAAGTACTTCATCCATAAAACCGTCTCCCGGCCACCTAAAAATTCAAGTTTTTATAAGCTTTCGTTGATGGAATATTTGTAACATAAATGTAAAATTTTAGCATGAAATGTACATTTGAACTAAAATTAGTATTTTCAAAGGCTAACACTTGCTACATATGAAATTTTGTGCATGGTTTCTCACACATAAAATTGTGTTCTTGGGTTTATCGTTGTGTATGAGCTATCGCAGATTTTTATTTGTGGCATTTTCTCATACATTTCAGCAAAACTACAAAAGTCACCGTGTTATAGCTTAGTTTGACATGTTGCTTTTTGTCATGTGTTAAATACTTTTAAGAAGATAAGAGCAGGGGCTGGAGAGGTTGCTGTGCAGTTAGGAGCACTGGCTGCTCTTCCAGAGGACCCAGGTTCAATTCCCAGCACCCACACGGCAGCTCACAACCCTGTAACTCATACCCTCATGTAGACACACGTGCAGATAAAACACCAATGCATATAAAATAAAAATAAATTATATAAGAAAAACATGTTTTAAAAAGAAGGTAAGAATAATATAAAATGATAAAAATTAGTGATACTTTTTATGTTTTTAATTGATTTCTGTCTAAGGTCCCTATGTGTTAGTTAAATGGTGGAAATATTTTTAAATCAACATTATGTTACCAGTTTTTATCTAACTTGACCACAGAAAATATTTCCCAGATCATCATTTTTATTATGCATAATTGCCATCTCTTTTTGTATCAGATCTTGGAGGTACACAAAACTCCCCTTCTTTACAAATAGGCAACACGAGACTCTGACGTGTGCCCACATGCACATGCCTGTAAATGGCCATGCTGCCCACAGTGTGAAAGAGCAGCCGCCATGGCAGGTGCTCACGTGCTGTAGAGGACAAACCCCGTCTGCGTTTCAGGTTGGAGACTCCTACACATGTAAGAGTGACTAAAACCACATTCCACCCAGGTCTAGAAATTTTATATACCAAAGTGAAAATTGTTGTTAAAACTGATCGTTTGTGTATTGTGTAATTATTCTTAGTAACTCTTTACTCTATACCATGGTCCTTACATCTCCTGAAGAAATGGGTTCTGTAGAATCAAACTAATTGCATGTACAGTAACATTTTATTCATGAAATAGAAAAGGCGCCATTCCAGTCATATAAAAGATAATAAAAACATCAAGCAGAGTGTCAATCACAAGACTGTGTTGACTGAAGAACTCAGTCTATGGATGGACCCAATTATCTGCAGGAGAATTGAATGTCAGCATCACTTAGGGTTAACAATGGGGTAAGTAGGCAAAAGCAGACAGCTCCTCTCTGCAGAGACCCAGGAAGTAAAGTTAGTAATGAGGCACTTCATTCATCATATCCTTCTGCTCTAGTTATTAAGCTGAATAGGGAATACTCTAAGCTAAGGCGGGAACTGGATGATATAAAAAACATTTGTTTTGTAAATGCGAAGAATGCCATCTTTGGATCCCTTCACATGTAAAAGTAAGCTGTGAGTACCTCCCTTTTCTAATCTTGTTCCTCAACACCTCTGAGCCCACATTGTTTATGGGTGACTTAGTGTAGCCTCAAAAGGTTGAGATGGTTACTGAAAAGAATCTACAATTTTATTCCTCCAATCTAAAAAAAAAAAGATCTATATGTCATAATTCATAATTCCTTTTTCAACTTCCATTACGTACCTCAACATGGCTTAACTACTGGCGTATACCAGTGTCAGCACTAAAGGTACAGAGCAAGCTAGTGGTGGTATGTTCCAACTCATTTCTTAAGTCCTCATTTGATTCTTCTCCAGAATGGAGAGAGCATATAAGACAACTGCCAGTCAGAGGGCAGTTTCTTTGATGGCCTTGGAATAGAGACGGTTTACTTGATGAAAATAAGAGTGGGAAGGTTGGTAAGGAGCAAGACAACTAGGAAGAGAACTTGTTGAAAGAGGAAAAGGCAACTGAAGCTTAAAAACAGACTCAGAAGACTGAAGGAAGAAGGTTCCCTGGAGAAAAGCTTGGTAGATTCAGTTCAGTTTTTGGTGTTTTTAGCAGAGAATCAGTTGGCTTTTTTGTGGGTGCTAAATTTGTTCACAGGGATATGAACAAATATAAATGTCTCACATAATTTTCTGAACTATTAGTGTAAGTGAAGGGTTGCTAAGCAGTGATGCCTGTAACCAGCCCTGACTGCTGCACAGAGGTTAACGTTCAGAGGTCTGTGTCGATGCAACCAAGTACCTCACGGTGGTAAAGGAATGTCACTCATATCCACACACTTTAAGAACATCAAATGCTTGCCATGCTTATCATGTGTGCAGGCAGACTACATAATAAACTAGTCTATAGCAGCTGTAAATTTCTGAGGATTTATCTAACCACAAATACATTGAAATGGGGAAATGGGTCTATATTAAACCATGCAAGATGCTGCTGGAGCCTTGCCATTTCTGCAACATCCTGTAATTAATTTTTCGTGACAGGTCTGGCAAACTGAAACAGCCCCTGAGCTTGCAACAGACTGTTAAATACTCCAGTGGTTGCTGACCCACAAGCAAGCCAAGTGAAGGTAGCTTGTCTTCCCAAACGTGACTTCAGGGTGCCCTGGATCCAGGATCAATTTGTCTCCTTTCAATCTCAAAAATGTCTGGATGGTAGAAATGATCTGGCCTCAAGAAATGAGCCTGGTTTGCTTCACACTGTGTGTGTCAGTTTCCTGAATCGGGACAGCTCCCAAACAGGGGTGGTACAGTCTGCTCAGCCCTCCCCACAGAATGTGCTTGGCACTAGCTGTAATGGGATTGTCCTGTGGGAGATTTGAATCAGTTTTGGAAAACTCCTTTTCATATGACTAAGGCTCACATAAACTCTATTCATAGACCACCCTCTTATGAAATTTGAAAGGACAGAGGTTTTTTTAATTATTATTATTGTTGTTAAAATGGATGCTAACAATAAGATCTTTTCCATTCCCTAACAAGGTTATGGTTTGATTCGGGTGGTACTATGATTGATGTTAATGAATCCAAAGGTGGAGATGGCTCAGCAGGTAAAGTGCGTTCAGCACAGACATGAATGTAGATCCCCAGCACCCATAGAGCCATGTCAGGTCGCACCCACCAGCAGCCCAGGGCTGGGGAGCAGAGATGCGGATCCCAGGGCCTTCCTGGCTAGCTAGTGTAACTGAAATGATCAGCAAGAGAGCATGTCTCAAAATACAAAGTGAAAAATGAGGAAGATGTCACCCTTTGTCCTCCGCAAGTGAGGACATGGGTGAATACACAGAGAGAGAGAATCCAAGAAAAGGAGGCTCTTTGCTGGAAAAAATGGAGCTACTGGCTCTGAAAAATGTGAGTTACATTGTACAAATGTACACAGCCTTGTTGGTTTCCCAGAAGAATTCAGAGTTCTTTATTCCATGGACAGAAGAACCTGACCCATCTGGAGTCCAGTATCTCAAAGTGCCAGTCAGAGGGAAAGGTCCCAGATGGAAGAGATTCAGATGGATCCTGCTCAGGGGGAAAGAGGTCACGCTAAATAGAGGAAAAGGCTCTGTGTCTTCATTCCTCTTCACATGAGTATCTCCTTCCAAAGCTCAAGTAAAAAACTATGGAAATGGAGTGGAGAATCAGAAGGTGGTTGGAAAACAAACATGAAGATCATTTTGTCTGGTTGGTTTCTGTTGAGGCAAGGTCTCACTATGTTGTTCAGCCAGACCTCAAACTTGAAATTCTCCTGCCTCAGCCTCCCAAATTATAGCCTGGGCCACTGTGCTTTAGTGCACACAGCTAAGTGCAAGGCCACGCCTAATTCCAATGCCAGCATTTCATGGGCCACAGTCTAATAAAGCTGCATTTTCCCAACCTTGTATATATATAATTTTATATATAATATATATAAATATATAATATATATAATATGTATTATATATAATTTTATATATAATATATTGCATATATAATGTATATTATACATATATCCATATATAATATAGATAGTCTTAGAGAGACAGAGGAGGGGGAAGCAATGCAGTCCATGTTCCTGAAATTTATAAAAGAAGAAGGGAGAGAGAGAGACTAAACAAGAGTTCAAAGCTGGTAGACATGTAAATAAAGCAATAGCCAGGAGGAGTTGATTTTTCCACACATGAAGATAAGATTTTTGTTTTTAATAACTGGATACAAAGAGTGGTTCTATTTTCATATCAAGAGCTGGAATCAACTACTTTGCTAAATACATTGATAATTTAGGACCCTCTCACTGTGGCTATAATTCATCAATGGGCCACTTGCTTGGCATATACAAAGCCTAGGGGTCAGTCTCCAGTGCTAAAGACATAAGTAAAAAATAAATAAATTCAGGATCCTTGAGGATTTTTGCACGTCTATCTGCTTTTAGATGTGCATACATGCTTTCGAGCAAATCTGCATTCATTCATCAGCTGATCCTTGGATGCCTGTTTTGTCTAACATTTGAGAGGAGCCAGATACAGGTGAGCCAGCAGACGCACCTTGAAATGCCTGCACAGAGTGGGTTTTAGAGAACTTTCCCACGCATTAACCAGACTCGAGCCCCTTAACAGTCTTCACCAGGAAGACATTGCCCCACCCTCCTCTCTAGCCCCAACCCTCCCCCACCTCCATGCGACCATGTTTTCAAGCCATTCTTGACTTACTCAACAGCTCATGACCAGAATGGGGCCTCCCCGACACACTCCAGTCTTTCCAAACAGGAAAGACTTTTACTGACATCTGAAAAATATGGAAATAAATTATCAGAAAAGCCAATCACTGGCCCCCATCTAAGGGATAGCAAGACTTGTTTACACACGTTCTTTCAGAATCAAGTTGTAATCCCTTTAGGTAGTCAATTATGAAAAGGTACTTGTGTTCTTAAACTTGTGATCTTAAACTTGAATATATTTTAGCATGCAAGAGCTTGAAATGTGAACTTGTAACATAATTCAATTAAGGGCATTTTTAAAATTTTAAGGAAGCACATACAAAAAATTCAAAAGTCCCTTCTCCCAAAACCTTTAATTTGCATGCAGTAACACTGAAAATAAAGAGACCATGAACTTGAAGGAGAGCAGGGAGGTGTATATAGGAGAGTTAAGAGTGAAGAAAGGAATGGTAGAAACCTAATTAAACTATAATCTCAAAAACAAATCTTAAAGTCAAACAAATTGCTTCCATACATTATATACTTAAGCAGCAGGGGGGTGCAAATGCAAATGAATTTTACTTTCTGATAATTATTCTGTTAATGGACAACAAATTCCCATGTGACCTAAAATTTCATCAGATCAACTCACCAACTTGGAAGGACCATGGCACATTCATAAAATGAAACCCTGTGTCAAAACACTTCCCAGACAGCCCCACACTCGCTGTTCTTCACAGCACTGGGCTTTTCCTGCTGGTTCCGAGGCTCCAGTGGTCTCTGCTATCACAGGGCCCTGAAAATGCAATACCGTCACTCAGAGGTGACAGCAGAGAAAAAATCGGTTGCTATCTGAAGGTAAGGTGACCTATGGCAAATAAAGACCTTGGTGTCCCTCCCTGAGGAACACCAGTCACAGTTCTGTGGAAACCGGATGTCCATGCTATAGGATACAGCTTCTTCAAGCCCTTGAGTTGTTTCCCAGTACCTCTGTGTGTTGGAGGGTACATTCCAGTTTCATTGCAGATGTCACTCAAATCCCTAACTAGGAAATGGGAGAGTGGCCTCCCCCCTCATTATTTTACACATGATACTGAAACCTTTAAAAAGGAATGACATCATGGACATCATTGTCTGCCCAGAACTTAACACTGGTTTTGCATGATTGAAGGAGGTGAAAATAAATGCTGACTAAGCTGGATGTGGATCCCAAGAAAGAGGCTGAAACGCAGGGACAGATGTACCTCCATGGAACAGCCCTTCTCTAGCATGTGTGAGGGTCTCATTTCAAAGCCCAGATAGCAATCAGTGAGTCAGTCAGTCAGTCAAGTGAATAATACCAAACCAATAATATAACTACATTAGCACCCACTTCTTAGGTATGGTCCTTAGATTTCTACCTATGTGTCCATTATCACAGGATACTGTTTTACTGCCTTTTTCTTTTAGACAGGTTTTCACTGTATCGACAAGACTGGCCTTGAACTCACAGAGATCCTCCCACCTCTGCCTCCTGAGTGCTGGGATTGAAGGCGTGCGTCACCGCACCCAGCTCACAGGCCCGAAGGTCAGTGTCAGTCCTTAACTACACCTGTCCGTAGTCACAGCCCTCATCCCTCCTCAATTCCCTACTCTTTAGTTTTCTGGTTCCTTTCTTCTTCTCTTCCGCCTGAATCAGCCAATAGCACGCACACAGTTAACAATAGATAAGTTCTTATAAGCCTTACTGACGTTGGATGGGCTTCCTCACACCCCTAAAACATTTTGAACAACTGCTTATTTACATAAAGACATGATTTTCAAATGTGGATGTAATCTTTTAGGTTTTTGTTTGGTTGGTTTTTTTGTTTTTTTTTGTTTGTTTGTTTTGTTTTTGCTTTTTTTTTATCGAGGCAAATGAGCCAGAAGGTTAAATTTAATTTACATAGCATTTTGCATTTCTTTTTCATAGGGGTAAAAAGCATCAAAAGATGCTGAACTGTGTACAGTGCTCCTTGTGAACCTGACACCGTGCCTATTCTTTGCAGCTTTATTCTAAGCGGTTTTCTGAGAGAAAAGATTCTGGACCCATAAAAGCGTCCCCGTTGTTGGATCTCACATCGAATCCAGGGCTTTGTGGGCTGATGTGCTGCTTTCATATCATCCAATGAACCCTTTGTATCCTCATTTTTTTAAATTATTGTGTGTTTGGATATGTGTGCACATGTGGTTACATCATTAACTAACTACCTTAGTAGCTGTAGCCATTACATGCACAAAATAATTCCCAACATTCCAATTCACCGTCTACTGTACAGTCATATTTCAACAAGGAAAGGAAAAGTATTTATTATTAAAATTATCCATAATTATATACCAATTTTGATTTTAAAAAAGCTAGCATTCACTGAGCACAGATTAGGTAAAGAAAAAAACTCATTATCAAGGACTTTCCACACATTATCCATTTTTAATAATAAGCTTGCAAGGTAAATATTATTTCCACTTCTAGGCAAAGCAAAACTCCTTCTGTCCTTTAAGGTTAGAAGTGTATCTGGGATGGCATGACTTTTAAGCTAGAATGTCAGGAGTGGATTTCCAGTTTGTCAGATTCCAAAATTTCCTTCTTCATGAGTTTGCCAAGCTGACTATGAACTGTTTTCCTTAAACATAAACTTGTTTATTTTTAAAATGTTCATTCCTATGACATTTGCTAAAACATGACATTCTACTATTGAACACTGAGTAAGACATGGAATCATTTACTATTTTCCAAACCTCTGATACCTCTTGCAAAACCAGCCATTTGCAAAAACAAAACAGGTTGATCAAAACTAACCTTGAAATTGCACCTTGCTCTGGAGATGTTGACTCTGGCCTTTAACGAGTAAGTAAAGAATCCCTCAATTTTCCTGTTATAGGAAGGCTATCTTGGTGCAAAGAGATACTCATCACTGACTGTGTGTTTCATGTCCTGTGGCTGGAAGTTTGGGTGTAAAACCTTCCTTCCTCCTTGGTACACTCCAAACATTGTGTCCTGAGGATACTGCCCCTCTGTACTCACACTGCCTGAAGATGAATTGTGTGTAAAGATCATAACATGAAAAACACACATCCTGGCCCAAAGATGACAAATTCCTTGCAGTTTTCTATTTCCTGTGGAAATTTGTCTTTTCAACTCTATCTCCTTTCCTCCCTCTCCTTCTTCCTGCCTCTCCTGTTCACCTGTATACTTTCTACCTCTGGAACTTACCTAGAGCAGCACACCAATTAAACTCTTACATCTCCTGTATTGTATACACCAAAATTGCAGGGCTCTCCTGTACCCCAGCTGGTAAGATGTGTAAACAAAAGCAAGGCAAACAAATGTCTCTTGACTCAGCCTCAGTTCCAGGTGGCTGGAAGGACTCCCCAGAGCACCTGGGATTCAGGTGGGGACCGTACTATTTCTAGTCCAACCTGCTGGGATTCCCATTTCCCCCTGCAGCAGACAGCTGAAAACCGCACACAACTGCTAGCTGTGTGGATCTGGGGTGTGACGCAACCAAGGGAGGTGACTGCCACAAAACTTTAGCCCTTGTCTTCCCTGTGGCTTCCGTAGGCTCAGTTTTTACATCCTGCCATCTATGTGTTTCATTCCAGGCATAGCAGGTGGTGTCTTCCCTGCACTGGTGGTCCTGAGTTCTATAAGAAAGCAGACTGAGTAAACCAGGGGACGCACACCAGTAAGCAGCACCCCTCCATGGCTTCTGCATCAGCTCCTGCCTCCAGTCCAGATTTCTGGTCTGTCTAAGTGCCTGTCCTGACTTCCTTCCTTGATGACCAATGCTGTGAAAGTAGAAGCCAAATAAACCCTTTCCTCCCCAAATTGGTTTTGATCATGGTGTTTTGTTAAAGCAATAGACACCCCAACTAAGGCAGTGCCCATGAACCTCTCCGGAGCAAGCCCTTGGGGAGTCCACACTCTAGGGCAGTGGGTGAAAAGTTCCTGTCCCTGCACCTCAAGGCTGTTGCTGCCAGTACCCTTGTCACTGACAGCACTCCTCTGTTGCCAGGAGTATGGAGGCATGGCATGGCTCTCTTACAATCTCAGGACATTAACTCGAACTGTCCCTGGCCTTAAGCATGGCAGGAAGAAAAAGAGAGCATAGTGAACATGAAGACAACGTATGTGAGTAGCCACGTTAGCTGGTGGTTTTTTAACTTGTAGAACCAGACGCATCACAGTGTCACCAGCTACAAACATGGCTTTAGCTGCTTCCCCAGATCTCTCGACGGGAATCAGAAATAAAATGGGGTTGAAAAGCGGTCTTTAAAAAGTAAAAAGGGAGTTGGAGAGGTTACTTGACATTGCTCTCTGTAAAGAAATTAAGAAAACTTCATACCACTTTTCTTAACATTTCCCACTTTCTTAATTCTTCCAAAATTCTTTGATTTGAAGTCTGCTTTTAAACAATTGGCAAATCAAGTAAGTCCATTTCCTTATGGCACAAAACAACAAGTGACCCAGGGTGGGGAGCATGCATCTCTATTCCCAGCACTGTAGGGGGACCCCATTCAATATGTATACAGAACTTCTAAGGTAGCCCCTCCCTGTGCACACCTCCCCTGCTGTGCGTGTTTCTTTAGCCACCCCCCAACACAGTGAGCTTTTAGGTGAGCATAATTGTGCTTTTGTCTTGGACTTGGCTCACCCCACTATGCTCTTACTCTGAGATCCCCTGGCCTAAAGCCCAGGGTGGGGCTTTACCTTCAGTACTGTAAATAATGGTAATTACCTTTACAAACTTAAAAAAAAAAAAGTTTTCCCAAGGTCAAGAATATCCAAAGTCTCTAGCGTGCTATCACCTTTTGTGTGCATATCTCTTAGAATGTGGGTGGAGATTTAAGAGTCTCCCTTTTGGAATAGCCAAGTGAAAAAAATAATTAAAAAAAGAGAGAGAGAGAGAGGTATGTGTCACCAGCTCTGTTTCTCCATGGGCCTCTGTGTTTCCAAAGCTCCCCCATTGCAGTGGTGACGTCAGCACTGATGAGAGTGACCCTTCCTAACATGAGTTACTGGGAATTCCACTCAATCGGAAGCCCAGTTTAGGGGACTCGCTTCGCTCTGATGACGGTGAGGAGGTTTGCCCACCAGGGCTGGTGGGTCTCCAGGAGGCCTCACTCCCCACAGGCTGCCTCACAGCACCTATTGAGCCTTGCAGTGTGTCCAAGCATGGTGCCACACCATCTTGGTATTTTATTTCATGCACACTAAGTCTTATCTATGTCTCAGATCAAAATGAGTAATGAAGATTCAAACTTTTTTTTTAATTAAGTCTCATTTCCAAAGGTTTGATTTATGAATGGCATAGATTGCTTTCTCAGCCACAAATTTCCCTTGATTGTTTTACTCAAGATTAGCTGATTTCAGTGTGGAGACTTAAACATCTAGACAAATATCTCCTACCTGGCTCATATGGACTCTCTTCAAAGGCTAAGTTAGGACCAGAGACACAGAATGGTAGCTACTAACCATATGTGATCACTGGAAGTTTATTAAGATTCTCAAGAGACATGTCAGAGTTTGCTGCCTCCCGTTCAGAAGTCATCTTCTCGTGGCTGTGGGGAGGGAGCGATCAAGGCCGTGGGCTGTGCTGGCTGTGCCATATTCCCAGAATTAAAATCATCAAGAGAGCTCATGGTGCACTAAGATGTTTTATAATGTACCTACCCAAATGGGAAAACATCCATGATACCAAAAGCTCATTAACAAACCAGTTTTCTGAGTTCTCGGCCCTGCTGAAGGTGCCCAGAAGGTCTGGGATTATAGCAGAGCCCAGCCAAGCTCTGGGGGCTTTCCCTGGAGTGTCAGCAAGTGTCGGTGGTTAGACATTCCTCTCCTCTCACTGCAAGGGCTCAAGGTTTAGGAAGCAAGCCCTCCCGTGCACTTGGCCTCTTTCCAATGTTTAACTGTTGCGGCCTTGGAGAGTACACAGCTTTCACTTATGAGATTGTCTAAGATTGAGCTTGCCTTGCATGACCCCTCAGTTCACTTTCACCCTGACCACCTTAAGCACGGCTTCAGGCAGCCAGCGACAGTAATCTGCTGATGATCTGTCTGTCTGGACTCCACACAAACTTGGCCCATCTGTGGAAAGCTCCCGATAACTCATGTCTTCACACACAACTAGGAAATGTAATCTCCAGGTGAGGATGTCGCTTTGCAGGGGACACAGTCAAACTACAGAGCCAGTGAGACATCCCAGCATGCTCCGGGGCATTTCTAAACCTGGCTACACGGTTGTGCCTCGGCTCTGGCGTAGCCTGCAAAGGAGCTTGTTTGATGTGAGCAGCTGGAAAGCCAGAGGAATTCTAGGTCAAGCAGTGTCAGACACACCAAGCACCGGATGATGGCCCACATTCCTTCTTTACCTAGGTGTCTCCTCATTAGAAACAAGTACATAGACCTGATCAACTTTTTCTTCGGTATTATCGCCATTCCTGGCAGCGGCACCGCTGTGAAGCCCTGCTCCCAAACACCTAATGCGTTGTTTCTGAGACCCAAGCTGGGAAGGACCTCTTTCTGAAACACAGGGCTTCACTGTGGTGCGTACAGGAGAAGAAAGGGTTAAGTCAGCTGGGTAAAACATTGTCAATCTCTAGTGCCTGCCACCGAGATGAAAAACAAGCTGCACCTGTGCCCTGGCAATTTAAGAGATTCTGGTCAGCCATTCTTCCCTGGTGCATTGTCCTGCCAGCTGCCTGTGTGCTCTGGGTGCAGGTGGAGGCATGGACTTTGCTATCTATAAAAAAACTTAATGGTGAAGACCAACTTCCGCCTCCCCTCCCCGGGGATCAAAGGTTTTGGCCTTCTTTCTTTCCTTTTACTTCCCTTTCCTAGAAGACCGATAGAGCAAAGCTCAGAAAAATGGGTAAGTTGGTGAGCCTTCCATGGTCTCCCCAGTAGCAGAAGAGCCTTTTTGATTCACTGCTTGGAGGAAACGTGACAAAGAAAGGAAAGTGGTGACGTGTGGCCTGAAAGAAATCAAGGTTCTGCGCAAAGGAGGGCTGGAGGACCTTACCGGCTGCCTTCAGCCATGACAGAGAGGCTCTGTGGCTTCCATTATGAAGTGTGGGTTCACTGTGTGCCATTGCCTCAGCGGGAGGCCATATGACTTCCCCCTACACAATCATCAACCGGGGTAATATGTGGGTGGAAAATAAGTACACTAACCCCATGCATGTGCCTTGACAATGATGACCTCAAAGATCCTGTATTAATTTGACATTCATTGTCTGCTGTATACGGGCACAAAGTTAGATTTTGGACATGCATGGTTGTTACTCGCTCAGTGGGGGCACCCTCAAATTCATTGGGTGAAACCCTAACCCCTAGAACTTCATGATGTGACTTTTTAAAATAGGTCCTGCACGGTGTAGATTAAGTTAAAATTAAGCTATTAGAGTGGGTTTGAATTCATGTCTCTGCTATCCTTTAATGCAGAGAAAATAGAGATGTTCCCAGAACAACAAGAAAACAAATTTTTACCTGTTGCTTAGGCCAGTCAGACCATAGAAGCATATGCAGCAGTCCTAGTAAACACAGTGAGCCAGCCAGGGACCTGGCAGGGGCCTGGAGCTCAATGCATGGACAGCTCACTGAAGAACTCAAACTCTCAGGCCCATATGGGCAGGGGAGAAGGGGTGTTGACCAGTGGCCCCCTTTACCTGCAGTGTGAGGGTCAGCTAAAACCCCGCTCATCTTGGGGTGCTTCACTACAGCGCTGTGGCCATCATCAAGGGTTAAACAGTAGAACACTTCACTTCAACAGGAGAGGAAGGAAAAAGTCCAGAACCAATGGTGTACAGCCAGGAAGGGCAGGGATACCAGATCAAACCTGCAAGGTTAGAAAGCACATGGGGAAGGCGTGGGCTTCGTCAGCAGCAGAAGCCAAGGCTACCTGTGTGTTTTTACAATTGTTCCATGGGTTTCTTTCTTCACAGAAGCTGGCTATTTCTTTCTAAGCTGGCTGCCCTGTAGATTAACTGCCTCAGAGGAAACGTGAGATAATACAGAAGCTGCTACTTGGAGTTCAACAGGTTAACGCAGAGCTAGGAATAGCAGAGCTAGGAATAGCTTCTAGGCACATTTTCGTATGGTTGGCTGACTACTTAATCCTCTGTCTTTAGGAGACACTGAAGGGCTCTGGTCTGAATTTTTTCTAGCCCTCCTGGAAGTTTTACTGTCTTTGGGATTTCTCAGTGTGGTCACTGGGGGAAACCCAAGCTTTCTTTTTCAAAGAAATGTACAAGAGGCCAGGTGTGGCCGTCCAAGATCCCAGCATAGGGAGAAAAAAGCAGAAGGCTCATGAATGTAGAGCCAGCCTAGGAGGGTACAAGTTAGAGACTAGCCTGAGCTATAAGAGATCATGTCTTAAACAACAGACAATATAAACAAGACTTTTGTATGTCAGCCAGAAAGAACTATGACACAGTGTTGCTGCCATCTCTCAATGTATGATTCAGAGAACAAGCTTCTGACCAGACAGGCAAGGGTGCTTGTATGTACAGAAACGGAGATGAAGTCATGTGTGGCGACTGTTTTAGAAGCTTCAGACGCTCCTGGAGGGAGGCATGTAGCACTCAGGCTGGAACACAGATGAGGAGCATTAAATAGAAAGACCCTATGGAGGTGTAGAGTTGATCTCTTGATAAGTAGGACTGCCAATCAAAGTATAGGACTCCCAATCAAATACGAGTTTTACATAAACAGAAAATCATTTTCAGTATAGGTATGCCCCGTGCAACATTGGGAATGTATAGTATCTGTCACACACCAAGAGTAAACAATCCATGATGAGTTAGGGAGTGGTGGTCCTAGACAAAGGAGTCAAAGGTGACTGGTCTCTGGGAGTTTGAGGCCAGGCTGATAGACATCTCATATCCCAGGCTATCCAGTCCCAGGTAGGGAAAAACTGTCAAAAAAAAATCTATATCTCCGAAAAAAATTAAACTTGACTAGCTGCCCTAAATTTTTATTTGCCAAACCTGGCAAATACTATCTGATCTGAATGGCAAACAGCAGTTTTACTGGGAAGGGAAGCAGAATTGGCTCCATCTTGGTGGAGATGAGCCGAGAACTGAGTCATGTTTTCTGGGAAACTGTCCCCATCTTTTGGGTTGGAACTGAGCAATCCTCCCATGTGGTATGTGGTTTCAAAGGCAGCAGGTTACAGCAAGACCAGATAATCATACAGTACGAACCTGGCATGCTCTTGGCTTTTGGCTTGCTAGTGTTTCCTACTGCCTTAGCAGTTAATAACCTTTCTAGAGTTTGTAGGCTGTGTCTTCTTGGTCAGTGAACAAATCTATTAAAAAGTGAGAACACTGAAAGGACATCAGAGGGGACTGGAGAGATGGCTCAGAGGTTGAGAGCACTGGCTGCTTTCTAGAGGACCCGGGTTCAATTCCCAGCACCGATATGGCAGCTCACAACTGTCTGTAACTCCAGTTCCAGGGGATCTAACACCCTCATGTGGAAGCAAAACACCAATGCACATAAAAATTAAAAAGGGAGTTATCAAGTAATTGAGAAGAAGGAGGAGGAGGAGAAGAAAAAAGCAACATCTGGAAGAACAAGGAGAAAGCACAGAGACCAACTGCCCCTTCTCCGATGGGAAGGTCCGGAGCATCTCTTCCCCAGGTGAACCAAACCATCCCAAACTTGAAAGCCACAGCAGGTACATCCCTCTTTCACGAAGGTATCCCCTAGCTTGCCCACTGGTAAAGGGATAGGGTCTACCATTGCCAAGCACCTTGAATTTTGACTTCTCAGCCCCCAGAGTGATTAGCAATAAAAATCTATTATTTCTAAACCCCTCTGCCTAGGTTGTGGTAGCAGGCCCTGAAACTCAATATCCTTTTGAACTACGGTGTCTGTCCCTACAGGTGCATTCTATTGAGTAACCACCAGCCTGCCGTGCTGCCTAGCTCTACGATTCTCCCAGTATAATTATAACCTGCTTGCAGGGTAAAACACCTGTTTTACTCTTTTCTCTTACTCTCCTGGTAATTAGTAACTTCAAAAGGAAAGGAGTTTATTTGGACTCATGGTTCCAACTTCTAGTGGAAGTCCCATGCTGCATGGTAGCATGGCAGGAACATGAAAGGAGAACAGGCACATGCGGGAGACAGAAAACATGAGAGGTATCCCTGTTTTATCTCCCGTTCTTGCAGGAACTAACCCAGTGTCCCTTTCCAACACCTGACTTTATTCGGTGATCTTTTTCCTTTCTTCTCTTTTTTTCTCTTTAGAGCGGTTAAAAAGATGGAAGAAAAGGGGTGGAGAAGGGTGGAAAAAAGAAGAACCTACTAGTTAGCTAATTTGGGCTACAGGGTAGAGGCCTGATGACCCCAGTTAGAGTCCTGGCTCCCACAAGGTGGAAGTAAACTGACTCCTGAAAGTGGTCCTCTGACATCCACACATGTACTATGGCATATATGTGCCTACACACACAGATTATCATTAAACTACTTCCTGCTGATTAGGGGCATCAAGTTCCTTAGGACAAGGTTGATCTTCAATGTTAGGATATCTAGTTTCTTCTTTGCCCACAAGCACTTAACAAACTGTAACCAACAACAACCAATCCCACCTCTCAGGGCCCTAGCATTTGTATACTCTCTGAAAAATCCCCATAATTACAAACACCACACAGTCACAGAAACTATCTGCAGCTGGCAAAATCACGTCCCCGCTAGAGCTCAAGGCAAATCATAGTCATTTCTGTGTTTTTTTAAAAAGAAACCAAAGTTCTCACCATACTACCCACTGAGCCATCTTACTGCCCTCTTCCTTTACTTTAAAAAGGTTTCTTTACATCTGGGCTTGGTGGCATAAGTCTGCAGTCTTAGCACATGACATGTCAAGGCAGAGGCATCACGAGTTCAAAGACACCCTCAGCTACATAGCTTGCAGCCAGCCTAGGTTACATGAAACCTTATCTCAAGTAATTGTTTCCTCCTTTGCCGCCATGGCTTGTCATTCCTCTCTGATAAGTGGAAGGTACATGAAGAAAATGTGCTTCCTCAGTAAAATGTAAAGTTTACGCATGGCAACTATCCATTTGGTCACTGCACAGGGTCCTTCCTACCTTTTCCCTTCTCTCCAGAGAAGCTAGAACGAGCCTGGAAGTGTTTAACGCCACAATTTCCCCTGTAGCTACAGCGCAGCATCAGTTGCATTTCTGTTCGTTACTGAGTCGTCTTCAACTAGCTGCAGCTTTTCTTTCAGGCCTAACCCTATGTGAAGCGTGAAGCGCTGGACTTGACGACCCGTTGACTGGTTTTGATGGAGCTGCCTTTGTAAAACAAAAGTGTGACAACCCTCTAGAGGGGAGGAAACCTCCCTGAAAATCGAGTGATGGTGCCTGGCTGCAGCTTCTGGGGACTTGGGATTCCTCCCTCTGGCTGTCCTAGCTACGCCCAAAGCAGCGACTTCCCTCCCTTTCTGACAATGTCTTTCCTGAAGACTGCTTACTCACTGAGACACCGCTTATTTTTCTTAATTGATTTTACCAAAGCAGTATGAGCTCTGTGACAAGTCAGACCATGAGTTACACTGGAAGTCACCCTTCCCCTCCTTCCCGCTGGGTCACTTGTGGTCTTGTCAAAGATGACAATGGGGTTTCACCCACAGCTCTCTTTGTATTCAGATTGGCCAAGACACCTACAGTTATGTGTCTACCTTTTATAAAACTACACCATATACATCACTCAGAAACTGTAATGAATATACATGGATCTGATTCATTCTTCTCAGTAACTGAACATCATTCCAGATGATGTTCAGGGCTACTATCCCTGCTGCTGCAACTTTCAATTTAGAAGTTTTTCAGTTTATAAAATGTTTGGTCCTTGGGGAAACGGCAGAGAGAGAGAAATGAGGCATACATTGCAGCCGGCGGCAAGGTACCATGAGGAAATAAAATAAGTGTTTCCACGTCTGCGTGTGAGGTGGGCACAGTTGTCCGGGGAAGGAGGGGAAAGCTTGTTGAGAGTCAAATCCACCCGCAGCTGAGTTCCACAGACAATGTGGAAGTGTATAGGCCTAGGGGGACCAGCTGGGACATGGCCACAGCAGCCTGAAGGAGCCTGGCATGCCCTGGCTAACACACCATGACTGCAAGAACCCCGCTGAAGGGAAAAATGATAGGTGCGCACAGGACTGTACAGATTTGCACACCAAGCTGTGGAGGCTGGGCTCTCTGGAGTGTGGGGGTAGGGCTGAATTTGTAGGGGTGTTGCGGTGGGGCTAAGAATAAAACAGGAACATTCAATGAGGTAAGCTGGGGACCAGACTCTGTTTCTAGAAAGACCTGTAGATCTAGTAGATCTAGAGGGAGACCAGATGGACATGAGCTGTGGGAGGGTGGCGGTAGAAAATGGAGGGAAGACAGTCAGAATTCGCCTTCTGAGGTGACTGGGCCTAACAAGGCTGGGACAGGTTGCAGGAACCGCAGGTTGTGGTTCACACGGCCTTCTAGCTTGAAGAGCCAGGAAGGACTATCTGTTGGCGAAGCCACCAGGAGATCCACTCAAGACAACTAGTAACTTTTTTAACACATGATGGAAACATCTGTGGAAAGTTTGGGCTCTTGGAACATTTTCTGAATTCAGGGTGATGGTGGCCTACCTCAAGCACTTACATTTAACTGAATGAGAGGTTTTCTCCACTGACAGAGAAAAAGGAATGAAATGACTCAGTAGGGGCCCCGTCCAGGGAGGGACTGGCATCTCAAGTGATGTGCTGCAGACTCCATGCCTCCTCCTGTCCCTCAGACAGCCGGGAAGGGGTGGGTGATGGGCAGGATTTTATCCTACTCCCCATCCCCCTTAGTGGAAGCAGTGTGCACATTCCTGACCTGCTCAGTCACAGGTAGCAGCTCCGAGAGCAGCCTGTTCTCAGTGAACACTCCCCGCTGGAGTGACCATTGTCATGACCTCAAGGTCTCTCACCCAGCCATGAGTCACTCAGTCCACTCTGTGCCAAGGACACACACTTCTGGGCGACTGGAACAAGATCTGTCTGACAACTTCAGCTCCCAGTTCAGCAGCATGGCCGCCTCCATGTGTGGTGAGCGTACAGGCTGGGGTGGGGAGCATCACAAAGAAAAGCCCTGGGCTGTGGCCTCTGGGAGCTGCAGTGAGCAGGACTGTGCCCTCAAGAAGGCTGGTCCCTAGAAGGCCTTCTCTGGGAGGAGGGAACCGGGACCAGCTGCACAGGAACCAACCAGGGCAGCTGGTTAAAATTCCAACGAGGATAGTTTCACGTTTGCAACTTTTAAATTCTGTCTCTATAAGAGAAACTCCAGAATTTGTCCTTGAAGAACACCGACCTTTGTTTTGGAGACACATGCGCCTGCTAATAGTGTCTCTGGAATAGCCAAGGGCCTTGGCCGGAGGCTGAGATCCTGATGGGGAATAGAGGGTAGCATCTTTCTGTAAACTGTAACGCTCCCTCTTGGGTGCTGGGGAGATGCCGCCAACGCAGGCACCTTCTGTGCTGCTCCTAACTGGAAGCAGAAGCTACTAAAGAGGCCTGAGTGGAAAACAGGGAGAGGGCTGTGGACTGGAGTAGCTCCAGGAGAGCAGAGGGCACAAGGGCTTCGGGGCAGAGGGGAGATGTGGCCACAGTGTAAGCACAGTGGTGCCCGTCCAATAACTTTTCTAAAGGTGTGAAACCACCTTTTGTCTTCCCCAAGTCACCAGGTAGCTCTACTAACCGCCACACAGTGTCATCCTGACACTGACAATGGGGAAGATACAAACGCATAACGGTAAGACTGCCAACCGGGCCAAGAAGAGAGTCCAGGGTGAGAACACAGAGTGGGAGAAAGGTGGGAAGGGAGGGATGAAAGGAAATCCAAGGATGCCTTCTCTCCTACAGCCTAAGAATTCTTGGCGGACTTTGGAAGAAAATTAGATTCCTTTGGAAATATGTTTCATGTCTAGCTACTTCTCTGGAGGATGGGAACCCTGCAGAACTTGAAGAGTAATCTGCATCACCCAAAGAGGAGAATGGAAATTGCAGGGAGAGCCGTTTTAAATTGCGTGCCACCTAGCATTGTGATGGACTCCCAAGCCATCATGCTTGGCCGTGCCTAACACCTGTGTCATCCCTTTGTCCAGCGTACCCATGCTTTACATGCTACCCCCCTGTTCGCCATTTCGCAGTCATCTCAGTTAGCAAATTGGGGGTAACGTGATGTTTGTGTCCGGGTACCCCTCATTTTACATGTTAATATCCCCAAGAAACAGTAAATAATCACTTGTGACTTAAAGCGCTTCTTTTAAAGGAAAAAGATAAAAGTTCTCGAGTTTAATCAAGGGTGAAAAAAGTCTGCAAACTGAAATTGCTAAGGACCGTAGTTAGTACAGGACACAGAGAGAGACTTCATTCGCATAACCTTTATTGCATTATTATAATTGTTCTGTCTCATGTTAGTTGTTAATGCTTTATGTCCCTAAATTGTAATTGAATATTATCACACCTGTGTATGTCACAGGAAAAGAAACAAGTAATGTATAAAGAATTTGACACGATTGTCCTTCAGGTATCCCGTGAACCTTAGAACCTCCATGTAGAGAATAGGGAACACTGTGTATACAGCTTTCCAGTGTGTGACCCGTCTGCTCCTGATAACTGTTTCTAACATTCAGAATGGGGTTCTCCTGTGGCAGCCAGCATAGGGACTACTGCCTTTAACCAGCGGGGGTAGGAGGAGTTCTAGGAAAAACTTTCTTTTGTTTGAGAAAGCTCATTTTGGGGGCAGAGAGTGGGTTGATGGGGCAGAGATTGGAGTGGAAGGCTAGGTCATGAGAACTGATGGGGCCTTAGATACCGGTCTGCTGAGGCTTCCTGTGTGTGCCAGGTGTTGCAGCCCCGGCCACCCCCTCCCCCGGGAGGGGTTGGTGTGTGGCTACCACTCTTTCTCTCCCCGACACACTTCTCCCTGGCAGCAAGGTGCCCTTTGCTTGTCGTGCTGATTACCCGTTCTTGGAGGAAAATAGAAACCAGCTGGGGTTGTTTTAAATCAGCATGACCTCTCTGGAAGACAGAGACAGCACCGAGGTCCTGCAGACGTCTTACTGACCTCCAGCTCTGGAATCCTTCCTGTTCCCAGCTTCTTGGTTCTGCCAGGAAATCAGGAAGCAGCTAAGGCAGATGGCTTCTCCCCTTTCCATTAGCCAAGGAAAGTATATGCCTCAAAGAAAGGGCCTTCTCCTCGGCCTTCTTCCCCAGCTGTCTCCCAACTTCTCAAGAGAGAGATAGAGGTGTGCTTCAGGTCTAGGACAAACAGCTCCAGACTCTCCCAGCATTCCTCAGTCCCTATCTGCTGCTGGGGATGGCTGGGAAACCCCACCCTCTACCCTGAACTTTCCAGGGCAGGGGCTTCCCCTCCCCCCACCCCCATGTAATCTGGACATTTTGGTGCTCTTATTTTTTTCCTCTCTAAACTCCCTTGCATGGCAACCAAGAGCTGCTTCCAGTGGACCGACATTTCTATACTTTAACTCGCCTTGCATGAGAAGCAGTCCAATGTCCTCATTCCCACCTGTCCACTCCTCCCTAGCTCCTCATTGTTTTAATTTATCAGAAAGAGAGGAATGTTGTGTTGTGCAGGCAATTCAACTGGCCTGTCCTTAGGGACCTTTAGAGCCCTGACACTGTCCTCAGTCAGTACCTGTGACCAATGACATCATCGGGGCCAGGGGCATAATGACCAGTGTGCTACTCTCCCTCACTCTCTTACTCTCTTGATCTTGATCTCTCCTCATCTCCTGCTCTCTCCTCTCTCAGTCGGGGCACCCCTCCCCCCACCAGGGTCCCCTTCCCTCTCCATTCAATAGACCTCTTTCATACAATATCTGTTGTGTGCATGGCATTTTTTATATAAATACTAACAGAGAGAGAAGATGAGAGAGAGAAAGGAAAGGAGAGAGGGAGGGAGGGAAGGAAGGAAGGAAAGAAGGAAAGAAGGAAGGAGAATAGAAAGAAACCCAACATTGCTAGCACACCAATTAGAAGATATACTTAATTAAAGTTACCAATAAGCAAGCACTCTAAGGGGTTTTCTCCCTTGGAAATGCATCCCATGCTCTGGTTTTAAAAAACAAGATGTAACAATTTCTGAGCAGGTTAAAAAATCAGCTCAGAATCTGCCCAGCCTCCACACCCCACACCTCCCTTTTTAATGTAAATGTGGGCAATACCAGGAAATGAGCCTGGCACAATGTTTGCATAGATCTTGCTATCTCCACCGTATCTGTCCAGAGTCTTGGGTAAACAGGACACAGAGCACACCAGGCCTCTTCCATAAAGCACATCTCTCTGTGTCCCAAGCTCTTCTATCTTCTACAGAGAGAAAACAAAAGAATGTACTTCAAATTCAAACAGCAAGAGGCATGTACAGAGAAATCCCTTAATAGGTGACTGGCCAGCAAACAAGGGGAAAACGTGTGCTTCCGGGATCATCATGTTTGTTTACAGCCGTTTGCTGTATAAATATCAAGTGCATGTGTGTAATATGGAAATATACAGCATTTGTGCTGCATATACAAGCATAGCACTATGAATAGCTTATAACCTGCTGAGTTTCATAGAGGTACTACCTATGAATGCGTGTCTCACAATGGACTGTTATACCTCATGGTAACATTTGTTCTATTCCTAACTCTATTCTATTTGACATGCTAATTGGCGCTCTCTCTCTTTCTCTCTCTCTCTCTCTCTTTTTTTTTTTCCAGAGTCTAAGCATTTGGTTTGGAAGAATAAGGCCAAAGGCTCCCATTGTTCCAACAGTATGGCCAGCTGCTGGCTTTACCACAATGAGCTTCATTGTTGAGTAAATGGAGTCCCTCAGGTGAATGTAATTATGCAAATCCTCCCCTAACTACTAGCCTTTCCTGGCCCTCTCCCCAGGCTGCCCTGCCCTGGGCATACTGTCACTTCGAATTACGAATTACCGAAGTCTCACTAGTTTTCTGGGAGTGTCCTCCTCACATTCTCCTTATCCCCAGAACCTGCTGCTGGCTCTGCCCCTGGAAGGCCTGCTAGTACTACTCGGGAGCTCCATGCACAGACTTCAACAGTGGAAGCCTGTCTGCACTGGATGCCAAGCGCCGAACAGATTCCCTTTCATCCTCTGAGGCAGCTCTACCTTTGACTGAAGGCAGGCCTGTACACCAGTTATCTCTGAGGTCAGATGCTACAGAGAGAGATGGATGAAGACCACGGAAGTGGTGTAGATTCATGACCACAGGTCTCTCTCTTTCTCCCTCTCTCTCTTTCACACACACACACACACACACACAGAGAGAGAGAGAGAGAGAGAGAGAGAGAGAGAGAGAGAGAAATTACTCTCCATCTACACCAATGCCACTGTGACTCTACCATGACCCCCACCCACGACATGAGACCACTGAACAACAGTGCTTATTTATTGACAGCTATAGGCACAGTTAGAAATAAGGAACCTGGACAAAACTCGCTTGAAAGTCCCCACCTCCTTTGATTTAAATGAGTCACTGTGTGCTGGGGTCATTTTTTCCATAATATTGGTTATTTCCCATAGTCACTGAAATAGAACTCTGCTTTAATGCTTAATAAACACGTAACTGCAAGGCCACTGTTAAACTGGTCTCTATTTGCTTCGTAGAATACCCATTTGGATTAAACAATGTTTATTGAGCGATGTTATGTTTTTCATCTCTTAGCGCTCTGCAGACTGCATTCTCCAGCCACCCCCTAAAGGCCAGGAGAAGGTTGAGTAGGAAGTCTATTACAGTGGCAGTGAACCAAATACTACTTCTCTGGTGAAAATAAAATACCCAAAGGAGCTTTAAAAAAAAAAAAAAACAACAACCCACAAAACTGTAAATCACAAATTCATTAAATTAGAACTGAGCCTTAATGTCAAGCTGATCCTGGAAGGATCCTGAAGGTGCCACGGTATTTGTAACATGTCCAAGGGGGCATGACATGGAGCCTTGGGTAGCAGACAGGGAGCAAAGACATCAAGCTCACAGGGGGAACTTACCTGTCTCAAAGTAGAGGCTTTTGAGGTTGCAAGGCCCGGAGATGCTTGCTTATTCTTTTATTCACACCAAAATGGTGTGACCCTGGTGGGATGGGATCAAAGAAATAGGAGAAAGTGAAGAGGGTTGTATATGTTTTTAGCTAACTGCCTGAAGTTGCTCTTTCTTTCTTTCTTTTTAATAAGAAAGAACCTGAATTCTGCTAGTAAGATACAGTTTGGGGGTAATCTTCCACAGTAGTTCAAGGAACATTAAGTGTAGATGTACAAAATAAGAATTAATTACGTATACCAATCTACTGCTACCATATTCAAGACTGGGTAGAAATTGCTGATGGCATGTAGGAAATAGAGAATAGGTTTCTGTAAATAAATTGTTGAATCACGTACTTATTGTCATATTTAAACATTCTTAATGCAGACATATGCCACCCACATGACAACATTTTCCCCAAGTGGTCCTGTAAGATTAAATCAGCTGGAAAATGGCCATTGCCTGGCAGTGCAGCTGTGTCATGATGGCCCAATGCGCTTGCTCCTGGGTTTGGGGCTGAGGCTGGTGTGAACTTTCCTAGTGAGCTGCCAGCTGTATTGAGGTGTGACACACAGAATCATGCACAGCACACAGTGTGAGGTACTAACAGACAAGTAGGCTCCTGGGTCGTTGGTTTCTTCTTTCTTTCTTTCTTTCTTTCTTTCTTTCTTTCTTTCTTTCTTTCTTTCTTTCTTTCTTTCTTTCTTTCTTTCGTTAATGACACTTTTTGCTATCTCAGACTGTATCACATATGATAACGAAGTGTGCTCTGAGACAGACAGCCCGTTCCACCACACCAACAAGCTATGTCCTACTTACTGTACCTCCTGCTTCAGGAGGCCACATTGAGGGAGCATGTGACCCACATCTTCCAGGTTTGCCTCTGAGCACAGCAATGGCCTCATCTAACAATTCCACCCCAATCTGCGTTCTGTTGCTGTGAGAAACACTATGACCAGAAGCCACTCGGGAGGAAATATCTATTTGGCTTCTGCACCACAGTCCATCATAAAGGAAAATCAAGGCAGGAATCCAGGGCAGGAACCGTGAGACAGAAATTGAAGAGCAGGCCATGGAGGAACAACACTTACTGGCTTGCTTCTCATGGCTTGTTTAGTCTGCTTCCTTATACAACCCAGGACCACATGCCTAGGCATGGCAACACCCACTATGAACTGGGCCCTTCCACAGCAATCATTAATCAACAAAATGTCCCACAGATTTACCTATAAGCCAACCTGATAAAAGCATTTTCTAATTGAGTTCCCTCTTCCTAAATGACCCTAGCTTGTAACAAACAAATAAATAGACACCCTTAAGAGGTACAGATTTGTTTCTGAGAATGTGTCCCTGAGAATGTGCCAGTTTATCTGTCATTTGTGTAGACTGGGCACTTTACTACTTTATTCCTCAAAACAATCACACAAAGTGGAAGATGCTGTGTCCACACTTCAGAAGAGGAAACTGAAGCTCTCTGTCTACGTCAAGGAAGAAACAAGAAATGGCCTGGCTCTCTCGCCCCAAAGTGGCATGGGTCCTGTTGTTACCAGCCTTACCTGGCCACCACTCTGAGCCTCCCTTGTAGAAGGACAGCCTGAAGGACTCGGTGCCCAGGATTTGGGAGCTGGGGAAAGTTCTGGTGAAGATGTCAGTAGCCACTTGCCCTTTTCTGCCATCGTTCTTGGGGACATGAAGATTTATCTATGATTCTAGACTCTAGAGACATAATCGGATTTCTTAAAACCACTTCTCTCTTTAGGAGCATGATTATAGTTGTACATTTTTGTGTTTTAGAAATACATGGTATCTTATAAAATATTTACACCATAGGGTAGGGGGGAATTTTTTTAAAAAATGAGAATGTAGTTTCATTAGTTAAAGAGAAAAGATTGCCTTGGTGAGGCTGATATGGAATTGTATTTGATAATCTACATACAAAACACAAGTCTTTAATCCCTTTTGACCGATAATATAGGGAGGAAAGACAAGCTGGGTTTTTTTGTTTGTTTGTTTTTTCCCATCACCTTTAGTTCTCAGATAAGGGGCTTGTAGCCACAGACAGAATAGCGAAATAAAACTGCACAATTTTACAATTCACAATCCAAAGAAATGTTTGCTTGGAAAGTGCCACTGATTGAGCCATGTCAGTTTGACTCTTCCAAAAACTTGTTGAAATATAACAACTGCTCTGAGTACGCGGTTAAAAACGGCTTTGCTGCCATGAACAGATAGGTGCACTGAAGGGTCTCTCAGTTGATTTTATGTCGCTGTGACAAAACGCCATGAGCAAGGCAACTTAGAAAGCGTTTAATTTGGGGATTCCAGAGGGTTCGAGTCCGTGACCATCGTGGTAGGGACAGAAGCCTGCAGGTACAGAGCTGTAGCAGTAGCTGACAGCTCACCTTGGGTCCCCAAGCAGGAGGGAGAGAGAGCTCATGGGAAATGGCATAGGCCTTTGAGACCTTGAGGCTACCTCCAGTGACACACCTCCTCAACCTCCACACCTCCTAATCCTTCCCCAATAGTTTCACCAAACGGAGAGACCAAGTATTAGAATCTGAGCCTATGGGGACCATTCTCTTTCAAACCTCCACAAAGGGCTAATGGATTATTTTGACAGGAGGGTTGATGTAAGTGCTGATTTAACTAGCTCACTCGGTCAATGTTTGAAGACTTCAGAAATAAAAATGGCACTACCAAATGCAACTCCTTGACCCTGGCACAGAATCTTGAACCAAAATAATCCTCTTTGCCTGATGACTTACCAGTTTGTGGAACTGTGTTATTAGCAGCAGAAAATACATTAAGAAGAAGCCACTGAGACGCCTCATCAGTCAAAGTCAGTTGCCAGCAAGCTTGACCACATGAGTTCTACCCCCAGGACCTATGTGGTAGAAAGAAAAAATAGGCTCTCCAAGCTGCCTTCTGACCTCCACATGCACAGGATGACAAACATACCTACACTGACTGCTCTTCCAGATGGACCCAGGTTCAATTTTCAGCACCCACATGGCAGCTCATACCTGCCTATAGTTGCAGTTTCAGGGGCTCTGACACCCTCACACAGACACACATGTAGGCAAAACACCAATGAATATAAATACATGAATCATTAAGAAATTTACTTCTTTAAGAAAGAAAATGAGCTGTTAATGAAAGGCTATAAGAACTTTGATTTCATCTTCAACCAGTTACTTCAGACACTGATCCCAGAGAGAGCTCTCACTGTTCACTGGCTTTGGCTCACCCCAGTGACAAGTCACCGCTCCAGAGTGCTGGAGCGTCCCAGGCCCCCATCGGGCACCAGAAACTTTAGGGGAGAAAAAATATATTCTTTTCTCTTCCATCTTTCATTTTTACCCTTGGTCCCCATAACAAAAGATGGGTCAATAAAATCCCCGGCAGAAAATATCCTGCAAAATATCGGTTCAGTTTTTATGTGGCAGGAGAATCTTCAGAAACGCTCATCCTAAGAAACAGGGTAACCAGGATATTTTATATCCAGTTTGGTGATGTAGACAGTTGTAAATAGTCTTGAGGGGACAGAGAGGCGAGACTAACGCAGTTAGTGGAGGGCTGCACAAGGCCTATGTGTTCAGTATCCTCAGGACCCCTCCTCTTAGAAGGATGCTCCTTTCTTCTGGTAGGAGTGAAAGTACCGCTGGGGTGGAAGAATTAGCTGCTGTAGAGAAGAATGAGAAAAGCAGAGAGGCGTCCAGTCTCTATTGTTTCCTCATGGCCGTATCAGGTAGCATGGCCCAAACACCATCACTCTGTATGGATTTTAAAGGACCCATGGCTTCAGTACATATATATATTCATGAGTTCTGCTCCATTTTAGTTGACTGTCCATACCAGTTTCTCAGCAGGAATAGATTTACATTTTGGTTGCTTGCTTTTGTTTTTGTCTGTGTGTTTTCTCGAGACAAGGCACTACTGTGCTACCCAGACTGCTCTGACACCCCCAGACCCAGGTGATCTTCCCACCTCAGCTTTTCACGAGCACACTGGGCAGACAGTAAATTCGTGACTAAGAGCAAAATCCTATTGGCTATATGACAGTGTGGATTAATTACTTCTCTGTCGCTACGGCAGAACAGCAAGCAAGGCCACATAAGGGAAAATGTATATTTGGGCTTACGATTCTACAGGGATAAGAGTCCATCGTGGGAAGGGGGGCAGGGCAGCAAGCGGCAGGCGCGGTGGCAGAACAGGAAGCTGAGAGATTACATCCTTAACAGCAGCGTGAAGCACAGACAGAAGGAGCTAGAAGCTTTTACTCGCAAAGCCTGCCCCTAGTTAGTAGTTGTAGTAGTAGTAATAATAATAATGTTTTAAAGGAAAGTTGTGTTTATCAGATAACCCTATGAGCTGTTTTTAAAACTGGAAAAGAAAAGCTAAACCCACTGTGAAGGTTTTAATAACCCAGCACAAAGACAGTTCTAGCAGCTTTGGAAACAGGAGGCAGAAAATAGAAGCCCTTTTCTTGGGTTGTAGTCCTGGGCGCGGGTCCTGAAAGGGAGCGGCCCCTCCCAGCTTTTCAGTGTTGGGGAGGACAGAGCAGGTACACAGCCCGAACGCTCTTTGCTGGCAGAGCTGTCAGCTTAGCACTGCCTCATTGATCCCAAGCCATAGTGGCGGCATTGGAGGCTGTCAGAGGGCGACAGCGATGCAGAGCGTAGAGATGACAGCAGAACAATGGGAAAATCCCACTGTGCAGTTATTAATCGTGAAAATGGGGAAGTTTCCCCCTGATGTCAGCAGCGAACTCAGTACAGCAGGAGGCTCAGTCCCGGCTCCTACCTCTAACCAGTCCCGTCAACTACACAACCGGACAAGTGGACGGTGGATAGGAGACAGGACAAGGCTCCGAAGTCAAATGTGTCCATTTTCTTAGAGAAAGTGTCTCTCTGAGGGTGGAGCCCACTGCTACCAGATGAAGGGCAGCAGGCAGCTTGTAGCCCTGAGTGGCAACAGGTTACTATGGCCTGGGGATGATTACCATGACAAAGAGCCTGTCTGCAACTTATGACAACTGCTGGTGTTGATTCAGACTGCAGCCCACACGGGAACACAGTGACCGCGAGCACGAGAGAAGTGTGTAAATGAGCAGAGCACTTTGCTCTCTCATGTCTCCCATGACTGTATTTGTTCTGCTACTCCAGCAACATCCACGGGTAGTTCGAAGATGTTTCTGTCTCCATGATCAGTGAAGAAGAGGCAGCTAATGTTTGCACTGTCTCTGTTCTTGGCACAACCAGAAAGAAATAGGCAAACACACCTGCCAGAGTCAACTCCAGCTGCTTTCCCTTAAGGATTCTTTTCTAGGTTAGGTCTTTAATGGGCATGCTCGTTTTCTGGAGCTCACTGAATGCATGTATAAGGAAGTAGCCTACTTTCTTTCCCAAGTCCACGGGGAGCATTTTCCTTGCTTTCTGTGGGCTGCAGAGGGTTTCAAATGGCTGAACTGGCCAAGGTTTAATTCCTATGCTACTGCTGAACTGGGAGTATCCCTTCTTTGTCTCTGTATCTTCTGGCCCCCACTTCTTCCTTTCTCTTCATGTTAAATTCCAGCCTTTCTTCTTTATTTTGACTGTTTGTTTCCTAGTTACCTTAAGTGGCATACCAGTGTCAAGGCAAACACAATGTTTTTTTGTTCTTTAACTTATATTGCTAAAATGCTTTCTCCAAATGTTTGCAGCAGCCAGGTTTGGTGATGTACACAGGGATGGAGGCAGCAGGGTCAGGGGTCATCCTCAGCTGGGCTCTAGGCTATCTTGGGCTACGGAGACCCCTGTCTGATGTTATATAGGTTCTCTGCCCCACATGCCACTACTAACTGCTGCTCTTTTCCTTCCCGGTCATTTTATGAAGCCTCTTCTACGATATACTAAATTCTCAAAATTTTGAGACTCTCGTGTCTAAGATTATTTTTCTGTCGCTATGATAAAATGCTGTGACACAGCAACCTACGGGAGAAAGAACCTGCTTCGGCTCACAGTTCACGGGTGCGTCGTGGAGAAGTGAAGAGACTTGTAGCAGCTGGCCACATGGCATTCACAGAATCAGAGAGCAGCGAGTGCACACCGACTGCTTGCCTATCTCCCGTTGACATGTCCAGGATGGAATAGAGGAAATGGCATCACTCACAGGATGCATCTGCCCACCTCAGCTAACACAGTCAAGGAGACTCCCCACAGGCATACCCGAAGGCCTGCCAACCAACGTGATTCTAGGTTCTGTAAAGCTGACAGTTAACACTGACCATCACCTGTCCTAACCCATGTTCCATACGTATTTATCATTTAGCTTTGGGGTATGCTAAGACACAGGGCAGTCAGGGCTAGCTTTCTTTTTTAGTTCTTTCTTTTCTAGAATATTCTTTGATATCTTTGCCTCTTCTTTCTTCAAATTTGAAACATGCCATCAACTTTGACAGCACCATATAGGGGTTTGATGGCCCTGCTGTCATTTCAGAGGCTCTTTCTTGGGCTGCCTGGAGCAGGTGGCAAGCAGGTTGCAGCAGAAATCCTGAGTCATGCTGGACTAACGAATTTCTGTTCAGAACAGCCTGAAGCTTGAACTCAAAGACTATCACAAATTATACCCAAGAGGAAAATGTCAAGATTCAGGTCTGAGGGGGAATGTGATACACTTTAATGTAGAGACAATGTTAGGAAAATCGGGAGCGGAGAACAACTCGGGAAACCAGCAGTGGCAGAGATCCTGGGAACAGCTCGGGACTTTGCTTCCTCCTGGTAGAGACGTCAGCGCTATGGGCCTGGCTGCACATTTTGCCAGCGCACATAGAGCTCTTACGAGTCTGTGAACATGGTCTGCATCAATGCGCCAAGCATCTCTGCAATGACTCAGTCCAGAAGGTTGTGTGGGGGACTCCACGCCACTTCTCGGTGTGCTGGTGCTGACGGTGCTTGGCTGCAGCGTTTTGAGTGAACTGAAGAAACATTCCGCAATATATATATTTTTTTTTTCAGAAATATGCTCCCTTTTGGAACCAACTATGGTGTAATAATAATACTTGCCATTACCATTTTTTTTTCACTTAACTTTTTTTTTTAATCAGAAAGGCAAGTGCTATTCTCCTAAGTGTAAGCACAGGGAATCACGAATTTTCAACAAAAAATATTCAGGTGTATTCTCTTTTCTGAAATCCAACTCCAGATAAACAGAATAACGTGTCAGGCAAGCTCCCTGTTCTCAAGCATTGCTCGGCGTTTAAACATGTTTTATCAACGCTTTACGGCAGTCTTTAGTTCGTTCCTATTATAAACGCTTTTTACAAACGGCGTCTCCATGAGTGAACGTTTAAAAGAACAAGTACCGTGAAGACCTGGGTCCTTTCTGATCCAATGCTAGCCCTCAACAGCAGCCTCCTCGGAAGACATCAGTGCCCTTTGTTGAGGTTTGCTTTGAGGATGCTCTGCCGCTGTCCATGGCTGCGGGTCAGCTACCCTCCCTCCCCCGCTGACCCGGTTGGTAGTTACTGCGTCATCTGCACGAGCAGTCCCACCGCTTTGGCTGCAGTTGACTTGTTCAGAGTGATCAATGTGAGCTACGTGGACTCCCGCATTTTGTGGATACTGATCAGAGTGTTTGATCCCGAAAGTTGTGTTGGTGGCATTATTGGTCCTTTAGTCCCCTGGGAGGACTGTGTCCGCACACTTCAGCGCTGGAGCCCTGTGCACCTGGGAGGGCGCACTCGTGACTTTCACGAGCCTGGCTTAGACTATATTTCCCTTGATGCATTACCTGAAGCCAAGCGCTACTGGTTTCAAAAAAACCCAGCTACCTACGCTTCTCAGTGTAGTCACTGGCCAGTGGTTGGTCTGCGAGTTCAAAAACCCAACGAAGTTGCCTGTGTCTGAGCACACTCAGCGCACTATTTGCATTTTAGAATTCCCTTGCAGAATCCAACCTTCCTTTATCCTCCCTCCATCCCCTCCCCCATTTCCTTCTTCCCAGCAGTCTTTCATTAAACATCACACTTGCACACATAGCCTTGTCACAGGCCTTGCTTCGGGGGACTGTGACCCAGCCCTGGCTGAGCCTGAGCTACTGGGCTGATTGCCTGGAGCCATGGGACAGACTCTTATGAGAAGAGGAGTCTGCAGCTGCTGCTGGCTTGGAAGCTGGAGGTGGACAGACCTACAGACTGAAGCACAAGCCACCCAATGGTGCTGCAGGCTGTGCCTCCGCCTGTCTTTGAGGCTGTCTCCTTTCCTACCCTTCCAAAGATGTGTTTAAGATGGTTAGAGTCCTGTCAGATCAAAGCTCCCAAATGCCAAAGACCAGTTCGTGGGGAAACAGAACAAGACACAAACGCACTGTTGGCATTACAGGTTAGATATAAAGCGCCCCCTCAGGACTCATCAGTTCAGGGCGTGGTTACCTGATCAGCTTTGGGGGGTTGATGGGCTTCTGAGAGCACTGATCTCATCAGTGGAACAGTCGGCTGATGGATTCAAAATTTGAATGGACAATTGGGAGATGACGTGAATGATAGAAGAAGGTGGCAGGGGTCGGGGTGGGGAGCTAGAGGAAGGAGGTCACGAAGACACGTCCTGGAAGGCCAGACCTTGTCCCCAACTACTTCCTCCAGTTGTTCTGGGCTGTTCTGGTCCAGGCTATGTTAACATCACAAGCACGCTGATCGTTCTGTAAGAACTAAACCCTTTTGGGTTGCTCATCCATCTTCCAGGTAAATAGAAACCATCTAGTTGAGCAATCTCAGAACCTTATAAAGGAAAAAATCTAACCCCCTTCCAAATAAACAGTTACCAAAAAGCAAATCAGAACTGATCAGATAAATAAGCTTAAAAAGACACATTGCCATGTTGGGAGCATACACACAATTGTGGAAATGTCTATGAACAGGAAGTTCACGGGAAAGCGGTCACAGAAGAAGGAGCTGGTGTCTGGTGGTGGTGGTGCACACCTTTGATCCCAGCACTCAGCAGGCAGCACTCAGCAGGCAGCACTCAGCAGGCAGCACTCAGCAGGCAGCACTCAGCAGGCAGCACTCAGCAGGCAGCACTCAGCAGGCAGCACTTAGCAGGCAGCACTCAACAGGCCAAGGCAGTTGGATCTCTGAGTTTGAGGCCAACCTGGTCTACAAAGTGAGTTCCAGGACAGCCAGAGCTACACAGAGAAACCCTGTCTCAAAAAAACAAAAACAAAAAAATTAAAACAACAAAAAAGAGCTAGTGTTATCGCTGGCACCCGTTCTGTAAGCTGATAATTGTCAGGGAAAACTTGCTTGTAGCAGTAAAAGATCCACAGAGCCATGGGTTATGTTCCACCCGCTGGGTTTTGCATTTGTTAGTCGTTCATATGTCTAGCAGAAAAGTACCATTTGTCTCAAAGCAGTTGGAAGGCATCTGCCTTTTCCCCATCATGTGCCCCTTCGTGCTCGGCACCTACCTGACACATAGTACAGACTGTTTGTAGGACAGGGTGATGCACACTGATAGGCCACAGTGGAAGTCTCTCATACATGATTCCTACTATTTTCACAGGTTCTGACTCAGTGCTTATTTGCACATCACACTCTTTGCTCTAAAATCAAGGAGCCTGTGCAAGTGAGGGCTCAAGGATGGAAAGAGGCGCTCTAGGCTCCTTCGTCTACCTTCTTTGGGAGCAGATGCTCCAGAGAGAGCAGAAATCCTGCAGCACTCAGTGTAGTGTCCAGGCTGGAAGGCAGGTCCACCAGAATCAAGCCAGGCAGGCATAGCCCATGTTCTTGTTCCTGGCGGGCTTTACCCTAACTGACACGGTAGTAATAGGTAGTACAACACATATCTCTTTGGGTAACATTTTGGGACTAAAGAGGCTTTAAGTCCACCTGAATGTATTATCTTTTGCAATGTAGATAACAGAAACCTGTGTTTTTAATAACTTTAAGCTTCACTTATCCACAAGGGCTATGTTCTGAGACCCACAATGGGTGCTGCATACAGAAGCAAACCCTATATATAGTACATAATTTTGCAATATCTACAAACCTAGGTAAAATTTAAGTTGTAAACTAGATACCATGATATTAACAACATATAGTAATTGTTACACTGTGCCTTAATAGAAACAATTTAAAATGTAGGAATTGTTTATTCCTAGAATTTTCCTCTTAATATTTTTGGCCTGTGGTTGACTTCAGGTTACCTTACACCTCAGAGAGCAAAGTACAGCTGAGAATGGAGACTATTGTATGTTTATAAACACAATCATCTATTTATACATCTAAAGGAAGGAGGGGTAGAAAGATGTTAAATTTATAACTGTATTTGTCAGTGTTTCTTTGCTAATCACACCTCTCTCATTGTGATGGGTAAATGTTAAAGGTGAATGCTTCCCCCACAACCAAGGTCCCATAGCAGCTGGGCCGTTTCTCCAGCTCCTTGAATGATATTGTTAAAGGTGAAGTGCTGAGGAGGTGATTGCGTTGACAGAGTCCCAAACTGGCTGATGCCATTCTGACTCCTCCGCAACGTGAGTCTGTTCCTCAGGGCCCTCTCCGTGATGCTCAGCTGATCTTGGGATGTTGAAGTGCCCTGAGCCCTATCAGTAGAAACTGTACCTCTCTCCCTGCCCCTGGGGAGCTCTGCCAACTCTCCCCACTCCCACAGCCAGAAACTGAGCGAGATACAGACTCGTGAAGAAACCCAGCTGAGGTCATCAGAACTGTTGACTCACAAAAGACTACAGTTGGCTGTTATTTTAACAAATTGAGTTGGGTCTGGTAGCCCACATCCATAAACAAACATACTCAGGAAGCTGAGACTGGAGGATGGCTACAGGTTCAAGGCTAGCCAGGGCCACATAGTGAGTTCCAGGCCACCCTGCAGTTCTATCTTTGAAAAGAAAAAGATACCCAGTTTTGGAGAACTCTGTTATTTTACTGTAGCTCTGTTCTTCTTAAATGGTGGATTAAATTCTAAGTCCTCCCTGCTTCTAGTGACATTAAATAGTAATCACAGGACCTTTGCAAGTGTAGTGTAAAGTATGTCTTTCAGAGCATACAAATTATCTTATCGTAGTAGGACAACTATAGCTTCCATTAAATTCCAAACCAGTTGATCATTTATTGAGATTTGGAAAAAGCATGGGTTTCAATGTTGTATAATCACAGGATCATACCTAACAATGAACAAACAAACAAAACTTCGTGTATGATGAGTTTCAGGACCTTCAGCCCAGAGGGAATATCACTGAGTCAATGTTTAATCCTTGTGGTCTTCACACACTGAAACCCATGCCTCTTCCAAATCTTAATAAATGACCACTTCTGTGGATCTTGGCTAGATTGTTCCATCAAAGGCCTTCAAAATACAATTACAAAATACAAAATACAATGTTTCTTGTGTAACATCTTTTCAATCCTGAAAACACTGAATGGCAAAGTCATAAAAAGCCACTTAATTCTAAAAAATTATATTTGTAATCATGCTCAACTTTCATGTTTCTAATCTGCTACTGACTTTTCACTGCTGATGTATTTGGATTTCCTCTCCACATCCTGAGGGGTTTGTTTTGTTCTTGTTTTTTCAAGAAAGGATTGCTCTGTATAGCCCTGGCTATCCTGGAACTCTGTAGACCAGGCTGGCCTCAAACTCAGGGATCCACCTATCTCTGCCTCCCAAGTGCTGGGATCAAAGGTGTTCTGCACCATGCCCAGTTCTACATTTTGAGAGCTTTAGACAGTCAGGGGAAAACTTGAAGTTAAAGCAGGTATCCATACACTCCCTGTGTGAATCCTACGATTAACACTGGACTGTACACCAGTACTCTGTCGTCTCATCTGCCTACCATCATATCCTTCATCCCTGTCTTTATCCACCCCTGGTCGGATGTTCAGTAACGAGGAGACATGTATGCTAAGAGTGTTGCACTGTGGGCAAAGTTTTCCCTCTTCCCTTCATCACCAGGATCTGCAGCCAAAAGCACCGGTGATCTGAAAAGTCAACTTCAAAGGGAGGATGTCAATAAATGCATCGACTACCCTCGGTTTCAAGATGACTTAGACAGGATGAATTGGAGGCCTTGCCTACCTGCTCTTAGAAAGGATTGGCAAGAATGCAACTCCTGTCTGCTAGCCTAGAAAAGGTCCCTTATTGATGTTCTAACTCTGAGTCATAGTTTGAGCTCCCCGATCCACTTATTAAGAAAACCTCTGGGACTTCCTTCTCACTCATGATAAAATCAAATATAATCAAAGACGGGGATCAAGGGCTTACGGGATGTAGGATGACAGAAACCAGCCCTGTGACTCTACCGGTCGGGTAGGTGTCCAGGATAAAAGGCAAAATGTGGTGAGCATTGAAAACTGAGCAACACATATAGAGCTAAGGAGAGCAGGCAGAGCAACCCAGGGAGAGGGAGGAGGAGCGGCTGGCTCTGAGGGAGAGGGGATGGAGGTAGGACCCCAGAAATAGTCCATCACTGTTTGAAAACTGTAATGAAGGACTCCAAGCCTGTGATGGGTGATGGGTCCCATACCTGATAGCCTTGTGCCTCGCTTTACCTGTAAAATGGAATCCATAGCTAGTGTTGTGAATGTATTTGGGATGTATGGCCTGGGTTTCTTAGGAAATCCACACATTCCAGTGGATTCTGACTGTGCAACGACTGAGATGAGTGTCTGTGCTCTCGCTTTTGGCCGCGGACTCTCCTCCTGCCCGAGGGTAGGCATATTGCAGAGGAAAGCAACTAGAAGGGTAGGAAGAGAAGACTGCAGGGACATAGTCAAGTGTCTTAAAGGATGCTTAGTAAAGGAAAGAGCTGTCCATTGCTAGCATGGTACACTTTCCACGGATTTTTCTTATGGATAAGATTACTTGAATCTTGGGCTAAAAATGTTAACACCTCTGATAACAGTTCGTGGGAAAGAACTGAAACCTTAAGCCCAGGATAGAAAGAACCATGTACCCCAATTGCTGTAGAGATAGTAACCATATCAGGATGGCAGATGAGACCCTGAAGGGAGCCCTCGTTGTGGGAAAGGCGGTCGGGCCACAGTGGTTGGAAAGGAACCATGGTTGAGCCCCGGGAGTAGAGGACCACCTGGTAGTTACTTGACAGATGGAAGGGCCGCGGTTGCTAAGATAACCTAGTGCTTACAACTCCTGGGGATGGCTGCCGGAGCTTCTTTTGTTTCCTACACACTTTGCTGTGTGTCCTTACCAAAAGGTTCGTCAGCTGAGAACATGTGGGTCTGAATGTTTCTTTGACCTTAGCAGTCTTTGTTTTGAAGACTAGCCTTGCTATATAGCCCGGGCCGGTAACTTACTTTGTAGCCCAGGCTGGCTTGGAATTGATGATTCTCCTGCCTCAGCCTGCTGAATGTGCCGCCACACTTGGCTCTTAAGGTAACTGGAAATGGAGATGTCTGTATTAGCAGCTTGGAATCCATAAGTCTGAGAGGAGATAAGGAAGAAACTATGTAATCTTCAGTCACGTCTCCAAGCCCTACCCCCTGGTAGCCATCACATCCATAGATACATGGTAGAGACCTTCTAACTTCTAACTGACCAAGCAGGGCTGTGTCTATAATTAGTAGTAACAAACCAAAGGTGGAGTCTAGGTCTGGCTCTTGGCAGGTTTACCCTTTGCTCTTCTTGAAATCTGCCTCCTCTTCTTTTTCCTGCCATCTATTTTCCCAAGAGAGCACTCTGCTCTTGGGTTCCAGCTGGCCTTCTGACAAATCTTGGTGAAGGTACTCCTAAAAGAGGTTTTCAGAAGACTTGGACGTAGAGGGTCAGGTGACTCCTGTGTCCAGGTCCAGGAGTCCCTGTTTCCCTTCCACTGCGCTCAGCACTAGTGAAATGACGCAGCTTTCTCTAGAGAACGCCCTCTGTGGGGACAGAAACCATCTGTTTGCTCCCTGTCTCATCCCTAACAGAAAATCCTCACTGACTCTATTGCCTACCAGTAGGATTCTCCTACTGTGTGGCCAAATGTGGGACTTATTAAGAGCAAGGCACTGTGCCCAAGGTGTTAGGAACTTCACAGTACTTCTCAGCATGGATTCTGGGCTGACAGTCATCAGCTCTGGCTGGGAACACTGGAAGTATGCATTCTTCAGCCCCAGCTCAGGCCTAGGGTCTCAGGATTTCTGTGAGTTCCCAGTCTTGCAGTCACATGATGCATGGTAACATTTATGGACCACCTGAGTGGTGATCACCACAGCTGTTTCCACTGTCCATGTCCTCTTACATTCTGCTCATGAGTCACAGCTAGGCACATGGTTTAGGTGTGCCTGCACAGCCTCCACCGAACCCTCCTTAGTGTCAGTTATGAATGAAAAGAAAGGAGATCTCTTTTAGAAGTGAATGCATGCATGCATACATACATATATACATATATATATATATATATATATATATATATATATATATATATAAAGTCCTTGGAAACAAGGACTTTTCTGAATGACAGCTTTGCTTTGTTTCCATGTTAAATCCATCAATATATAAGATTCCCTTTTGATAGAACATGGGCAACAAGGTAAAAGCAGTCCAAACACACTGGGAGTGAAATTACGCTTCAGTTGTGTGTGTGTGTGTGTATAAACATGTTATATATTCAATTGAACTTTTCCTTGCATTGGAAGTGCTCAATTAAAAAAAAAAAGGTGTTGAGAAAAATCAGTGTTAGGTTCTAACCTGAATAGCTGGATGAGTTATATCAACCCATGGTTGGATATATAGTTTTATTAAAAAGTAGGCGAATAAACTTATTTTTTTAAAGAGCTGAGTCAAATAAAAACAACTCATGACTGTTTTTACATCTTCTCCAAACAGTGTAAGGGTGACTCCTCAGCTTGTAGGTTCATCTCTGAGGCTGTTCTTGACCTAAAAATCTCACAGCCGGAGCTGTGTGTTCCAATGTCTTTGGGCTACTAAAGCTTTCTTTGAGTACTGTTTATCTTTGCTCAGAGAACTTCTGTATGCTTTGTTACTGTATACAGGATTAAATACTTCCTCCATCTGAACAGAAGCCCAAAGCTCAGAGGTTTGGAAAAGTGAAGAGCAGTGAATTCACTGCAACCAGGTTTGGAAACAAGGATTTTCCAGCCAGGTTTGGAAACAAGGATTTTCCTGAATGATAGTTCTGCTTTTTTTTCCATGTTAAATCCATCAATATAGATACCCTTTTGATAGAACGTGGGCAACATGATACCAGAGGTCCAAACGTGCTGGGAGCAAAATTACGCTTCCCACAGTTGTAAAATCCAGACAAAAGACAGACCTAATTGCCAACACTGGTAGCATACTAAACCTCTAGAGTTAAGAAAATCCTAGAGCTGCGGGTTGTTTTGTCTCATGTTCTGTTGTAGATCAGTGGACACGCTCGTTAGAAAGCCTTGAAGAATGGTCAGATACAAAGGCCAGGCTGCAGTTTGTTCACAAGGCAGGGTTTCTGTAGTTCAGTTCCCTCAAACCACCTGTGTCGAACCACCTGGTGGCTGTTAAACACTGGTGACTCACAGTCCACATACCCCTCAGCCCTGACTTAAATTCCCGAGGGTGAGAGGGAGGATTTCCATTCTAACAGCATTTTAAGTCTCTGATATACAAGAAAACCTGAGAACCGCTGATCAAATAATATAACAATACACTGAGTCTTCCAGAATGAATTGTAGATTATGCCACACAAAGATTCAGTGGATGGTTTGGTAGGTGAGGTTTTAGATAAATTGCTGGTTAAAAATATTCCTCTTCTAAAAGAGAAAAGCATTCTGTACAATCCCTTCTTCCTGAGTCAATTTTTACTTTATGGATTATGAAATTTGAAATGACTTTTCATGAAGTACACATCAAAGATTGTGTGTGTGTGTGTGTGCAGTTAGATTTTCTAGGATTAAAGCACATCCTTTTGAAATTAAGCAGCAGGAAATATATGAAAAATATATTAACTGGCATGGAATTTGGACTCTAATTATGTCTTCCTACTAACCTGAGGATTAATTTTATACTATATGTGAATAAAGGGTTTGAACAGGATGATTTCTAGAAGTCAGATATAAATTAATCATTTTATTTCTCTACCTAAAAGCCTTTAATAACCCTCCATATCGCAAAGAACAAAGTTCAAGCCTCAATTCATGGCCTCCTATCCTTCTTTTTTTGCCAGATTTCCCTTTCAGTTTCTCAACAGTCTGGCCCCTTGACTTTCACCATTATGCTTCTCACTGCTGGAAGCTTCTCTCCTGCCCTCACTGACAGCACGCAGTAAGTGCTTGGTCAACGCTCACCACCTATATCACTGCGAGCAGTGGATGAGAATGAGCCCGTATAAGACATGCTACATCAGAAACCAAGAAACTGAAGGAAAATTGCCCTATCATTCACATATATGTTACGTAAGAAGGATTAGTCCTGTGGTAGAATGACTGAGAATATTAGGAAAGAATATTTATATTTGAATATGTTTAATTTGTAGCCAGGGATATGAGTGTCAGAAAGCTTTCCTTCCCCATCACCGGGCAGTAGACACAGATCTTGTCTGCTCAGATGTCCTAGTGATGCGTCTAAGGGACAGGCATCTCTGAGTCTTATGGCAATCCATGAATGTATTTCCTTTTTCACATCGTCTGCATCATGACCAGCAGCCCCGAGGTGTACTTTCATATCCAATGTAAGTGAAATGAAGTTAGAGAGGTGAAATAAAACTTGTGGAAGTCAGAAAGACGGTAAAGACAAAGTCTGAAGGACAGCCAGATTTTGTCGGGAACAGAAGAGGCAAGGCACCCAGCAAGACCTTGGTGATGCCGCTGAAGTCTTCCAGGACCATATCCCTTGACATCTCTTGCATCTACCAGTCCGGTCTGAGGACAGAGGGCCTCAGCATCTCTGATACTGGTCCTCTCTGTGTCTCTCCTGTCCTTAGAGGCCACTTCATTCTAACTTACTATACAGCAACCTGGAGAGCAGCTTCTCATTTAGGTAGGAAATATACTACTTCCATGTTTTTGGCTACCCGAGTTTCTGTCGAACGGGGTCACTAAAACATGAAATTAAACGGACAAGCAAGACTTGTGTGTACTGTCCCATGACTGCAGTCACAACACTTGGGATCTGTAGGTAAGAGGCTCAGGGATTCAAGGCCAGCCTGGGCTACAGGTGACCCTGTTTCAAATAAGCAAACCAATTTACCAATCAAGAAAATAAATCAGGCCCTTCTGTCATGTGAAAACAGAAAACACAATGAAACAGTGCCTTGTATGAAATAGGAAGTATTTTCTGACTAGACACTAAATCTACCTGCAGGACAATGGTCTTGGGCTTTCTAGCACCTAGAACTATAATATAGAACAACGTACTTTAAAGGAATCAATTGGAAACCTGTGCCTTCCAGAAGCCACTAGAACAATCTGGGTAGTAAAATAGCCATTCACGGTTGCCTTCCATGCAACTGTGGTTTACATATAGGTCAGGGTTTATAGAGGATCAAACCCAGACCTTCACATGCTCAGCTCTTGCCCAACGACTGAGCCACACCCTTAACCCTCTCCTAGACAAAGCCCATCCTTTACCCCACGTTCATCATCTCTAGCATTTAGTTTGACATGCAGAGATAACCAAGTGATCATCAAGGCACCATTTTCTGACATAAGCTGCCGGGTGCCTCCCAACACTCAGAAAACATGTTACTCATCAGGATAATCAAAAGATTATGAAATGGTTGTGTAGTGCTAACACATCCTTGGCTTTGTGAGCACTGACTGTGTTGTGGGTGTGAAAGCTCAAAGCTGGAGTTTGGATCTGAGTGATGAAAAGCAGTAGTTGTCCAAGCGATACTGAATGTTGAATGGGGGTTCATCTGTAAAATTGGGGGGGGGGCTGGGCTAAACGGACCACACTGGAATGTCTGTGATTGTTACTTTTCAGCACTGTGATAAAATATAGAAGTGGCTTGCGGAAAGACAGATTTTTTTTTTCCTCACAGATTCAGAGGTGTCAGCCCATTATGAAGGTAGAGCAGAGCAGTTTACTTGAGAGTGGCCACAGGGTACACGCCGCCACAGCTGGTGAAGACCACCTTGGCTTTCAGGTCTCACCTTCCACCTGTCCTGAGACAGGGTCTCTTAGTTGTTTGTCATTTCCTGGGTCACTTTGCTGGATGCAAACTTCCAGGGACTCCTCTGTCTCTATATCCCATCTTGCCATCTCACATACCAGCACCTTCTAGAAGGGCTTTTGTTTGTTTGCTTGTTTGTTTGTTTGTTTCAGTTCAAGAGCTTTTGTGCTCTTGCTTGACACACTCCAGAAGTCTTCCAATTGTCACTGTGTGAATACTTAACTTCACTTGTTTTTACCTATAGCCATGACTCTCCACAATAAAGTTTAAGTAGTAAGCACATTTTTGAAAGAAAAGAGTATTTTGAGTTTGTTCCATTTTTTTGAATGTGTAACTATCACCCCAAATCACAGAAACGAGAGACATCAGGAAGTATGTAAAATAAGGGCACAGCTTTATTTTGCTACAAGGCAGTAAGTACACTGTCATTTCAGAAGTTCAGGGCCAGCCACCCTGCACCAAATGTTCTCAAGGCAGAACTGGCCACTGACTTCCATATTTGCCTTCCCCAAAAGCACAGGAACCATGAGACAGTTCTGGGTCCATGTACTCAAAAAACTATGGGAAATGCAGACAAACTCAGAATGCCTGAATGAATGAACAGTCGGGCTGAACTCAAAACAAAACACGTGACACGAACAACATAAATCTCCCAAAAAGAAAAGAAGTGCAATGCTTGCTCTTATAAACCAACAATAACAACAAAAACTTTCCTTAAAAAAACTGAAAATGTACAACAAATGCAAAAATCTCCCAAATAAGTTTTCAATTACAAAAGAAAAAAGGCATATATATAAAAATAAAAATGTCTGAAATACTAGTGCATAGTCAATTATCTAACACCAATGTTCTTTTCATCCAAGCTCTACTACCCTGTCTGACTCTAGCAGCATGTCTACAGGCTAACTCCATAGCAGCGTCCATTTGGCATTTACAAAATTAAGTTACTGAATAAAAATATATTTTTTATAAAACTATTTCATACAGTAATAATTTTTAAAGCAAGCTAATAAAAAAAACCCCTCCTGAAATGATTTAGTACAATGAATGTATTTCCGACACTATCAACCACAAATGAGCTCTTACAGACTCCGTTGTCTATTACTCGCTACTTAGCCAACATTCATAATAATGCTTTTACTGGTTTATAAAAATATCAATGTGTATGTTTAACAATTGAGAAACATGAAATACTGGGATATTTCTTTGTGTACTTTTTTCTTAAAAAAAAATTCAAAACCACAGTCAAAAATACTGATCTGTTGGATCCTCTAAAATACAAATAAACCATTTTATATATTTCTTTAAAAATCTGATTCTGATATTAACAAATGGTTACAGTTCATTACCTAATAATTTAGGTAAGACTGTTATTCATTAATTTTTTTTTAAATCCTTTTTAGTTGGGTGAAATCGGTGAGATTTCATGCAACTGCAGCGCACCTGGTGCTGCTCACAACTGTTGTACCACAACAAAAATATTCTTCTCTCAACCAGGAAGAGCTCCACGTTGAGGAATGATATGTAAAAAGTCAATTTTAAGTGTTCTGAAAACCATAATGCTTTTCTGGAAATGTCTCACATGACCAGAGTCCGAGCTGAGAACGCGTTCACGTATTTTCGAGTCTGCCCGGAGGCCGCCATCTGATCCTCCGTCTTCCCACAGGATGCTGGTTCCCAGGCGCTGCTGCAGGGCTGATGGGGGAGGACAGGGAGACATCAGGGTCATACACAGGCTGCAGTCCAAAGGGGCTTCCCCATCCCAGCAGGATGGCCTCGGACTGGACTGCCAGGGGGGAAGCTGTCCAAGCTAGGAGGCCTTGGTCCCTCAGAACCGAGCACAGTTTCAGAAGATGCTACCTCTTGTTACTGGAATGCCTTCTGCCTCCTAGGCAGTTTAACAAGGTTGGAGACGGGATTGGGCATCATGGATATATCTGAGGTAGGGTCTGGCCCTTTATTTACTCCACAGGCTGATGGGTGCTGGAGCCAAGAAGCTTACTTGATTTCTGTAATGCTCACCGAGCTCACAGAGCTCTGAGTTGACCTTAAACTCCTAATGTTCTTGCCTCCCCAGTGTGTGGCAGAGTATTCTACTGACCGAACTACATCTTCAGCCATATTTTAGCTGAACCTTCAAGGAAACATTGGAAGTCACAAGACGGAACGAATAAAGAACACTATCCAGACACCCGGGCCTATCTAATGTACATAGCATATATGTGTGCATGCATACACAGACACATGCACATAGGACAGTCACCCAATGAGGAAGGTTCAGACAAACGTTAGTTGGACTGGAAAATGAAGAGGTCAGGTTTGGAAGTAACTTGCCCAAGCCTATGCCATGATGTATAGACAGTTAAGCCCTGGTCTGCCTGCTATACCTCCTGGTCCCAGCCGTTCCCCCATGTCAGCTCAAACCGAAACATGTAATCTATGTCCAACTTAGTTCTCAGAACCATTTACAGTGTTACAGCATAAACACAATGGTGTTTCAAAAGTGCATGACGTGGGGCCGGAGAGATGGCTCAGTGATTAAGAGCACTGACTGTTCTTCCAGGGGACCTGGGTTCAATCCCCAGCACTGACATGGCAGCTCACAACTGTCTATAACTGCAGGAGATCCAGGGGATCCAACACCTTCACACAGACATACGTGCAGGCAAGATACCAATGCACATAAAATAGATAACAAACCATTTTTTTAAGTGCAAAAAAGCAAGAGCATAGCAGAAAAGCAAGTCTGGAGATGGGGAATGATTTTCACACAAAATATGCATTGAACAGTTTAGTGTCTAGACACAGGAGAACAGCCAGCCAGACTCGGAGCCCCCCAGCAGTCTTTTCAGAGAGGAAGACAAACAGAAGCCCCCAAATCAAAACAGAGCCAGCAGTTTAGGGAAAACACTATTCCTGGTGTTGACATCTAACAGGAATTAGTAGTAATAGTAGTATTAATTATTGGTGTTCCCAGACAGGGTTTCTCTGTGTAGCCTTGGCTGTCCTGGAGTTGCTTTCTAACAGGAGTTATTTTCCATGGAACAAAAGAAAAGAAAGACCATATCCAGGCACAACAGTGAACCACAGTAACCCCACATGTAACAGTTAGAAGTAGGAACATTAAGATTCTGGGTCTAAGCTACTCAGTGAGTTCAAGGCGAGTGTGGGCTATGTAGCTCTCTATGCCTTGCCTCCAACATCAAGACTATGAAGAGACAAAGAATTCGGCCAGTAGAGCATGGAACAGGCCTTTACACTGTACTGTCCACACGTCACACTTTAACTCTCACACAGACTACCCACGATATGGCTACCCTTGCAGCAACCCACCCGGTTCACACACCAGGAAACTAACACAGAAGCAAGCACATGAAGAACATGCTTAAGAGCATGCCACTAAGATATGGTGGAACATGACAGCCCGCACCCCTAAGTGTAGATGCTGTTACTAGAGACCCATTGTCAAGAACATAGCAAGGAGGTTGATGGGAAATTCAGGGGTTCAATCACCAGGACCTTCCAGTGCGGACAGAGCTGGGGGCATGTATACTGAGAGAGAGTGAGCTTGTTGGTGAATAGCCATGACAGCTCTGAGAGAATCCTGCTGGCATGGCGCTGAGGTTCCCCCACCGAGTGCAGCGAGAGCCTACTGGACTCAAGTCCCAGCGGCTCCCGGGTTGCAGTGCTGCATTCTGAGGTCCCTGGGCCACCGCTGCTTAGCTTGCCCGGCGGCCTCTTACGTTGGTGCCACCACAGCTATCCAGTGCACAAGTGTACTCTCAATGTTCAGGTGCAGCTTGACATGCTCCATAGCAAAGGGATGGTCCCACAGGATTTCAGGGTCTGCGTACCACAGAAACGATATAGCAAAGACGGCAGCCATTCCCGTTGACTTCTAACAGAAAGCCACACTCAATACTTCCCAAACAATAAGCTTACTTACAACATTCTTTGAAATGGTTCTAAACTCCAGTTCTCAGCCCCTGTGGGGGTCGAATGACCCTTTCATAGTGGTCTCCTAAGACCATTGGAAAACACAGATTCATACATTACGATTCATAACAGTAGCAACATTGCAGTCACGAAGTAGCAACAAAATAATTGTATGGTTGGGGGTCACCACACCATGTGGAACTTTATAACTGTATAATGGTGAATTAGGAAGGCTGAGAACCACTGAGAAACGAATGTTTCCCTGGAGCTAAAGTTTTCCATTACAGCACAGAAATGCAGACCGGCACATGGAAACACCTAAAATAATGCAATTTAATGATTTACTTTCAATTACTGGGTTAGTGCCTGTAGTTCTTGAAGCAAAATATGATTTATACTAATTAGTAGTTGAGAGGAAATAATTCAATATGGTGCGCCCTCTACACAGAAGCCCTGTGCAGTGCTCAGGGGCAAGCAGGGAAGACTCAGAGAGCAAGAGGCCAGGCCTGAAAAGCAAATGACAGATGAGGAAACCTGCTGAAGCATCTTAAGCTAATGATATGCTGCATGGAGATTTAAAATTACAGAGACATACAACAGGAAAAACAGTATCTTCGAAAAGTGGAGGAGAAAGAGGAATGAAGAAAGAAAACATAGAAGCAGAAAAGGATTATTTCTATTTTTCTCCAAGAATTTTTCTACTTAAAAAACAAACTTTCCTACTTGGTTTCACTTAATACAAAAATTAAATTTCTAAACATGCAGATTAGGTATCCTAACCTCCCACAACAATATAAGTTATGATCGCCTTTATTTACGCTTTGTGATGATGGCCACGTTCTGATCCTTTGTAGTACCAGAGTCATACTTTGGGTGACTCAAACTGTCCAAGTATGTTCAGGAGAATCGTACCAACTTATACATTCGATCATGACAAATCTACATGATCATCCCTGAATTCATATTTTGGTCTTCTTCCAGAGTAGATAAGATGGAATCAATATACAAAGAAGGTACAGTATTTTTCCCATGTGTACTTAGTGGGAAGTTTTCAAATAATCAAGTTCTCCTGCAAAAGAATATTTATAAAGCTAAAACTCAAACCAATTAAAATAACCAAATTCCTCAGTACACAGCCTGAGGCTCAGAGCCTAGGGCTACGAAGAGGACCCCGGACACCTGGTTCCCAGTGTGTAAACAACAGTGTGCAGGAGCTACTGTGTGCAGGAATCACTGTGGACACAGAGGCCGGCTAGCATGGGCCTAGCAGCGACTCCTGCACCAGGAGAGCACACAGTAGGCACTTCCCACGGTGAGTGTAATAAACGATGAGAATGACAGGCACCAATGGTGTGAAAGCAAAGCGCGGTCAGATGCCTGGGCACTGTGGTTAAGACTGTTCAAGGGAGAGAGACAGCCCGCTAAGGAAAGTGTTCGCTTTGCAATGAGGAAGACCGAAGTTTGATTTCCAGAAGCTGTTTAAAAAAAAATACTGGGCATGGTAGTATGTACTTGATATCCTAGCACTAAGCAAGCAGGAAACACAGAGGATTCCCCTGGTCTCTCTGGCCAGCCTAGCTTACTTGACTACTGGATGAATTCCAGGCCAGTGTCTCAAAAGAGACGGTGCAGAGCAGGGTGGACAGCACCGGAAGAACAACACCCAAGCTTGTCCTCAGGCTGCCACATTCACACGTGCGTGCTTCTCCCAAATAAACACACATACAGGGAGAAAAAGAGACAGAAAGAGAGAGGAGAGGAGCAGCTTCCCCCTTCTTGAACCTGGCCAGGGCCCTACAGCAACTTCTCAAGCAGCCGACAGCTCTGACAAAACAGGATTAGGTGTCTTACTGTGAGAGGCTGTTTTTGAATGGTGTCACCCCAGTCTCTGCGGGTTCTTGTTTGTGCTCCCTACGTTTACTTGAAGAGAGCTGATGGGCGCGGCAGCCCCTGCACATGAATTCTGGCTCTGTTACTAGCCCATGGTGCTCTGCAGATGTCAGCTGGTCGGAATTCATTTAAACGGGAATAATCCTACCCTCCATCCCCTCTCTGACACGGAAAGAGCCACCATGCTTATCCTGTAGTCTTTCACTGCCCCTGGGCAGAAGTGAACTATAAACAGCCTGTCAAAAATGTGACCGGGATATCCTGTTAAAACACTTGGAAAAAAAAAAAACTACCCAGACCCTTTGCGAAAGCAGAATAAATGAAAGGAGACAAGGCCATGTCCACAGGTGGTTTTCTGCCAGAATTAGATTATCTTAGCATTTTCACTTAGAATCCGGATAGCTTTTCCATCACCCCAAACAAGTGCCAGCATTATTGCATTCATGCCTCATGAAATACCTGCTGAGGCCAAGATGCCTGGGAAATTCTATCTTAATACATCTATATGAATCTAATATGTATTAACTTGTGAGATAACATTATATTTTTAATTTTGTTTTTAACTAGTAAGCATGGCTAAATGGTATGTGAAAAATCAGAAGAATTCTCTGATTCTACTTAATTTACCCAGACAAAATACTACTTATCTTATCCTGAATGAAATTCTAAAAGTCAGACTTCTCTCCCAGAGGGACATCTGTTTAAAGGATATCATAGAAAATCTTCATTGTGTCTTAAGTCAAGAGGTTGCTAAGGTAAGATCACTGGGTACCAGATGCCCCTCACTAGCAAATACTTGCCTAGCGCAGATTGATCTTTTGCAGATATGGGCTTTGACCCAGATGTCCCTAGAGGTTTTTATTCTCACATGTTTATAGGTGTCCTGGTAACTTATATCCTATAGATTGTGGTTCCCCAAGTTTTTGGAAGAGCAGCTCTTTTCTTGGACTCTGATAATCGGCACATTGCTCTGAAGCAATGTATCTTTCCCCGACTCCTCGAGGCAGATTCTATCTTGTGTTTATTTTAAATGTAATTAAACAAAGAATATGAAGAGTCCACGTCTTGATATGACTGAGGCAGGGCAGCTCATCAGAGGGCCACCTTTTGCTCGGTCTCTCTCAGCTCCATCCCACAGACACACAGAGAAAGCTCATTCAATTCGTATCACCAATTAACAGCCAGTCACTGAAACACTTCTGACAGCGACATGAATATCTGTCAATGTAAGTGGGAACACACTGACCAGATGGAGTACCAAGGATTGGGAAGACACTCTGGGGAGAGGAGCAGGAACACAGCAGAGAGACACGCTCACAAAGTGTGTCCGCGACTGTCTTCCTGCAACCGCACAGCAGCAGAACAGGCTTCTCTATCTCCACTTTTGGAGAGGCCTGACCACCTGAACTTTGAGTGTTTGCTCAGCTGTTTCTTTTAGTGACCACTGACATGGTTCTCTAAGGTGGGGCAGGGGACAGTAGGCCAGAAGGAAGTGATTCACCACAGCATAAGTAGACCTGGCCATAGAGAGACCTCTTCAGTGGCCCTTTAGTTAATTTATTGTGACTTTTTAAAAGATGCGGTCATATGAAACCAAGGCTATGTGGAAACTTACTATGCAGTCACAGATGACCTTAAACTCCTGACCTTCTAGAGTGCTGGGATTACAGATATATATTACTATAACTGGTGTATGTGGTGCTGGATCAAACCCAGGGCTTCATGCATGCTAGGTAAGCACTCTACCAACTGAGCTATGTCCTTTCTATAGGACAGAGACTGTACAGTTCTTCTCTGGTAATAAATACCATGAGAACACAATGCCTTGTGCACTGCCATCCTGCAAACAACATCAAATCTATTTGATCTTCACAGCTGTCTTAAGGGATCAGTAGAGGACATAGTGTGGCTCTCAGTTTATAGATAAGAGCAATTTAATTCATTGAATTTACTTCTTTTCATGAATTCAAGTCACCCAGCTAGGAAGTGATGGAGCCCACAGCAGAGCCCAGGCTCTGTTGCACACATGAGAATTCAAGGCACTTCTGAGCAATACCTGTCATGAGGAGAGGGTCAGCCCCACTGTTTGAAACATACAAACATTTATACACACAGACAGAGCCGAAAAGCCAAGGGAAAAGTGAGTTTCAATTTCTGTCCTGTGAAGTTCTTTGATCTTTTGAGAATGTGTTTAGGTAATAAAAGTTAAGAAATTTACTTAAACTCATTGTATAAAAAAAAACAAAACAAAGTTCTAAAGCTCTGAGAAACTAAGTCAGGAAATTAAAATTTAAGGCTGTCATTCTGTGGTTTCTGAAAAGAGAGGAAAGTGAGTGGGTAAAAAAGCATATGAACACAGCTTTTACACTTGAGTTTTAAACAGGAATAAAAGATAAAAAGGAAATTATAATTTAAGAGAAAAATAAGCTCAGGCAGCTTGTATCATGAATATGGTTTTGAATCTGGCAATAGAAATGTCTATTATCATAAATTATGCTTTTCAACCTGTAAAGGAAACTGAAAGCACACAAGAGCAGGTAAATCCTCCCCCAGCTCTCTTGGGGTGTTGCCCTCTCCTCTGGCAGGGTGAACTGGCAGGACACTGTGGCCTCCCAAAGCAAATCTGACCTTCCTGCTCAAAACTGCGAGCTTTCCAAGATGATATTCTCTCTGCTTCTCCATTTGTGATCACCATGTCCATTTCTAGACCCCAGCCTGCACCCCTCTTAACTTGGGCAACAGCCAAAGCACCAATAAAGACAAAATGAGAACCACTCGAACGAACGGTTCCCAATGTGAATAAAACCCAAATGTGTCTGGAGCTATACGAGTGCATCCACTCTTAAAGTTTAAAATGAAAGAAAATGCTTAGTAGAAAAAGAAACCCAACATTTATGCTTAAGCGGCTTCAACAAATCCTTCTTAAAACAGGGTAAAAACTATGATCTAATACACAAATAGCACGTGCCTGCACTCAGTAACTCATAAACTTGTTTATGCCTCTGTTTAGTCAAACAAGTAAAATAGACACCTTTTTTTTGATTAATAAAGAAAACTAAATAAAATTTAATTCTGGGAATCAGAATATTAAGAAAAGATTGTTAACAATGTACGATAATAATGTGGTGTTACATAGGAAAATGTTTATTTTTAGACTCTGAAAATACACTTGAATAAGATTTAATATTGTCTGGGATTACATTCAATGATTCACAAAAATAAGCATGGCAAACTAGTAACAGCTTCCGAGAACATTATAGTTTATGTATCTCTGTATGTTAGAAATTTATCATAATAAACTGTAATTCTTTAGTTTCTTGCACTTAACTTTTTCTCCCTCCCTCCCACCTTTCCTCCCTGTCCCTTCCTTTTCTCTCCTTCCCGTTCTTCTGCCTCCTTCTCTCCTTCCCTCCTTTCCTTTCTCCCTCCTTTCCCCAGTGGCTTGAACCAGGGCATGCACATGGCTTTGTGAGCGCTCTGCCATCAGTATAGTCCCGTCCCAGCGTCCTGTATTTCTCACTTTAAATGGCAGCTGTTTTACATATAGGCGTGTTTATTCAGTTGCAGTGTGTGCATTAGAAACAAAGGTATAAAACACTCAGTATATATCATGTCAGACCCTGACAAGATAACTGTTCTGTCTAAAAACCTGTTGTCATAATCAAGCCTGTGATTATTAAAACTACATTGAATTATATTTACAATTAATTACACTACAGAAGTGGCAAATGTTTTACATTTCATAAAACATTCAAATTGTAAAATACTCAGGGAACTGTATTTCGTTGTCTCAGTTGAAAGTGAGCACAGTGAATTATAATATGTAATCCCAGACTTGGGAGGCTGAGGCAGGAGGAATCATCACAAATTTGGGGCCAGCTTGGGCTACACAGTATAGTAAGACCCTATTTCAAGAACGTAAAACCAAAGTAATGAAAAATTAGGCTGTGCCAAAAATATTTACATGTTTTGGCTAAAGATCTATTTAATATTTAATTTATTAAAAATACAAATTAAAAAAGTTATGGATCATATAAAATGTGATTTATTCAATGAGAAGGTTGACAGTGATCAACAACTTGTCAAGATATGGAATCACGTAGGTAAGTCTCTGGGCATTCCTGTGAGGGATTATCCAAACAGGGCTAGCCTTTGGGAGGTTCTCTGAGGTTATCTTGACTAGTTAATTGAACAGGGAAGCCACACTCTAACCATGGACAGCACTAATCCAGGCTGGGGCCCTGGGTTGTGTAAAAGAAGAGAGCAAGCTGAACACTGTCGCGCATTGATCTGTGCTTCCCAACGGGGTGAGATGTGACCAGCCACTTTCAGCTCCTGCTGCCCTGATGGGTGGTACCCTCAAACTACGAGCCAGCATATGACCTTCCTTCTTCAGTTTGCTTTTGTCAGATATTTATTTCACAGTGAAAGGGAGAGTAGCTGAGGATGTCAAACGGCCAAACTGCTTAGTAAATGCACACTATGCCCACCAATACCACGGATGAGAAATATGCCTCATTAGATCCAGTTGAATTATCAGTGGAAACACAGGAAATGGCTTTATGTTTAAACAAACAAAATTACCATCACATGAAACAACCGTGGAATTCCCTATGGTACTTGTGGGCAGCTGCATTGAGAAGACATTAGAGAATCCAGAGATAAACAACTCATAGGGCTAAACTTATACTACAATGTATCTTGTTTGTTGCTGTTAATCTTTTACTGCCTGATCTACAAATTAGACGTTATGTTATGATATGTATGTAAAAACTCAGTGTACAGGATGCTTGATATCAACCCCAGCTCAGGGAAGAAGAACAGCATCTCTTCACAGGTATGGAAGAGCACTGTTCAAATGTTGTTGGAGATAACAGGAACATTAGAGATGTTTGAATATTCAGGATCCCGTGCTGCACCCCTTGGGAATTACCATAAAAGTTTGACACATTTTAGAAATCACATGTGTGTGCCTACAATCTCAGAGGCTCGACGCCCGTGTTGAGAAAGTCCCACGCTAGCTTTTAAAATGTTCATAGCATTAAAAAAAAAATCTGTGGCAAGGAGCTGGAGAACTGGCTCAGTGGGTAAAAATGCTTGCTGCAGAAGCCTGGGGACCTGAGTCTGGGTTAAACCCACGTGAAAGCCAGAGGAAGTAACACAAGCTTAAGTCTTCTCCCGCGTGGAGACCGTGGGGTGCAGCTTGGTGAAGCTCATGGGCCAGTCAGCCTGGCTTACACAGTGGTGGAGAGACCTCGAGAAGAGAGGAAGGCCAGGATGGACTCTCCGCAAGCCTGCCTATTTCGTGTTGAGTTTTATATCTATCCCATGTTCAGCTCTGAAGAGTTAGGCCTAACCATTGTTTGGTTAAGCTGAAAACCGACAGGATTCGATTTTAGGAGCATAATCATGAGTTTTCAATATGTGGAATGATCATTGTCACCAAATATACTCACACTTTAGTCTGCAATTCAAATGCTCCTTCTCTCCCTCCCTCTCATCCTTTTCTTCCTTTTCTTTTCCTCAGCTATGCTCGCACAATGTAGCTCTGCTGGTATGGAACACTTCCGGTAAACCAGCCTGGCCTCAGACCCAGAGGTCTGCCTGCCTCTGCTTCCAAAATGCTAAGATTAAAAACATGCAGCCCCATGCCAGGTGACACTTATCTACACTTCAGTAAACACAGGCTGAATCTCAAGTTTAGTTATAAAAGATGTATAAAAATTAATTTTTCTTAAAGTACAAACAGCATCAGTCAAATTCTATGCTTTGAAAAATCAAGGGCCAAAGAACAAAGCAAGGGCTTCCTTCTGCACCAAAGACCAGCTCTGGCTGACACAGCTACCCTTTGCTCTGACACCCTTTTAATCCCTTTTTTGTGTCCCACTAGGCCTGCAGGAAGTGTGCTCCTTTCTTTACCTCCGATACCTTTGTGGTTTTCTGAGCTTTCTCAACATAAGGCCAAGCCAAGACTGGCTTGCCTTAAGAACTGACTTTGCCTAAATATTGGCCTTCCCTCTCGCCTACTTCTGCCACACCCATCTTACATCAAAGCAGTTAGTATCTGAGGAAAGCAACAGGGAAGTGATCCAGCTGTACAGTAATAAATCACTATGCCTCCAACGCATGCAGTTGTCTGTATTACCTAAACAGGGAGAGCGAATGCTAATTGATTCCTCTGTGTCCTGTGACCACGCATGTGCTATCACCACCAGCAATCTCCACATCAAACACAAGCCATGGCAATGGCCTGCATTGGGGTCTGCAGGACACCTCTGACCAACAACTACAGGGGCCTTTTAATTTAGCAACCTACAGCTTCTAAAATGAGCATAATCCTCATTGCGGGGTAACTTAAATTACACATATTATTACACAGTTTATAAAATAGTAGGTACCTACATGGCTTTTCTAAACATCTTCTCCATCCTCTATTCTACCCTCCCACATCTCTCCAAATAAAACCTCCTTCCCACTATTCCCCACTTTCCCCTTCATATCACACTTGTTCTACTATTCTCCTCCTTGAGAACTTCTCCCCCCAAACAATGAACCCCTTTTAGATTCAAATGAAACAGGTAATCCAAATTAGACACACATATATAAAGATTCAGCAATAAAATCCATATGACATGTTTGTCTTTCTGGGTCAGTACTGACCAGGAAGCTTCCTCCATACTAGCTAGTTTTCATAGCACTGAAAGATGCTATGCAGTCTGCTAAGGGGACCGAAAGTTGCCATCAGTGTTACCCAGCTGTGAACACTGTGAACTGCAATAATGATCACATGACAAGAGACATCCATGACGGCAACAGTGGCATAGATGTTATAGGCGTGACCAACTGTTTTCTTATTAAAGTTAAGCTCTGCTCCATAAAAGTAAGCAGATGACTGCGGATCTGGCCACGAACCCATAGTTTGGGATTACACAGGCCCCATATATCAAGCCACTACTATTACTTTGCTAAATGGGAACAGCATTAAGCTGCCCTCTAAATTCATATTTCCCTACCAATATGTTAGTGAAGCTCTCAGACCTCATCAGAGATGTATCTTGGTGTTCTGGATGGTGGCAAATGCTGAAACTCACAAGTGGTTGCATTGGACATGACAGGACCGTGGCGCTCATGAACTCCTGGAGGCTGAAGCTGACCACACAAGATCAAGCTGGTCAACACTGTAAGGTGGGTGGGAAGAGGCTTGCAAACCCTCCCCCTAACTGCGGAGCTATGGACACTTCTCAGGGAGGGAGGGTCAGTTTTCGTTAAGAGACTCCCGGCAGGATGGCGGGAGGACCATGGTGCAGCGGGTGGCTCCACTCCCAGAAGTATTTGAGTGACACAAATTAAAGTCAGCAGGTGACCGAATAAAAGAAGACAAGAAGTAGGGGATGAGGGAGGGGCCTCAGAAGAGTTAGGAGGAGTTCAGAATGGGCACGATCAAAATACACTACATGAAACCCTCCAAGAATTAAAAATATTTGTAAATGATAGCAAATGCCACAAATACTTAAAAAGAGACTTTAGGATTCTCACATCTTGGGAGGAGCTGGCATACCGCATGTGGGAAGGTCCGTATACAAACAGGTCCTTTCAAAGTCTCCCATCCTATTACCATGTCTTTGAACTTACACCATCAAATATGATTTTCCTCTAACCAGGCTACCTACCTGCTTGGGTAGAGTTTCTCTCTGAGTAACGAAAGGGGAATAGAGGGGAGAGAATTGCAGCTGACTGGGTGCTAGGCTACTTAATGTTGGGAACAGCTTTAAATAATTTGAGGGTACAAACTTGCATTCTTATTTACACTTGGCTCATGATTAATTTGGAATTTGTTGCATTTCAGCAATACATACCCACTTCAGAGTTCCAAGGGAAATCTCTTTTGATATTAAAACTTGATAACAGATGGCCCACCAACACTGATGGCTGCCTTTCTGTTCTCACAGTCAAATGCATTGTAATTATTTTCTACCTAATTTCACATTTCGGTAGAAATCTAGTATCTGGGTTTGTAGTTGCTTAATGAGAGAACACACATAATAAAGTCCTGAAACAACAAAAATAAACTAGATAGATACATATTTTTAAAGACTGTTTAAAAGCAGGAGATACCGACACAGCCTAGGGCAACACAAATCTTAGTCTCAGTTACAGTTTAAAAAAAATGTTTCACATCATCATGTTTGGGGGCCCTGCTTGAACAAGAATTTCCAGTGTTTCACATGAACAATAACAAAAACACCATAGGGTGACTTCTACAGATGAAGTTGTTTTAAAGCAGCATTCCTTTATATCTAAAGCATTAAAGACAACGTAAGGCAACAGATTTTCAGTTAGGAAATTTTAAGACACCAAATGTTAGAAGAGTCATTACCTGCAAGGGACCCACTAGGGGCCTGTTTTTAGGGACCGTGAAGGCTTTGAGGACGTTGTCTTCATCTTCTGATACCGGTGTCATTAAAACAGAGCTGGTAAGAATATTCTAAAGGGAAAGGGATCATTTGAAATTTAAGTGAGGTGGGATAAGACAAGAGTGAACACAAACCTAACTCTGGAGAGAGTACCATGGAATGACAGACATCAGCATGAAGAAACGCAAGTCCCTGCCAGACGGTCCCTTCTCGCTCAGCTAACAAGGAGCCAACTCCATACTGGCCTCTTAGCCCATCCACATCACCAAACATCACCAAAACAACAAAAGTCCTGATTGTAAGCATGTGGCATGTACACGAAATCTATTTGCTAAATGAATTTATTAATCCATGCTTTTAAAAATAAGAGATGTACTAATGAGAACAGAAGCATTTGAAATCTATGAATCAACAGCAGTTACACTACAATGGTAAAAGTGTGGCATTTACAAACATACTTTCATAGTTCTAATGCAGCACCACCCAGTTAAGTATATCCGTTGAGCAACTAAATCCCCAAGTTACCCAACTGCACAGCTGCTTCAATGAAAGTGAAAATGTTATTAACATCACTTTTGAGGATTGCATGAATTAATTCTTCTAAAGACCTTGAAATAGTACTTACCAGTTGGTACACACTGAGTAAACATTAACAATTTTCATTGGCTCTGGTTGTCCATAAGATGTAGGAGACGCTATCCACAGATTAACTGTTAGAATGTGATGACCACAGCGAGGTGACAGAGCATCTGCTTTGCATCCATGGATTCACCAATCAAAACACTCAGGCACAAAAGTGCTATTCACACAGCATTTACACCATGTGAGATAGGAGTTAATCAAAAACAACTTAAAGTACATAGGAGGATTGCATGGGTTATATGCAAATGCTGTGCCATTGTAATTAATGAATGTGAGCATCAGGAATCAGCTATTCTCCTGCAGCTATGTAAGGACTCCTTTGCTAGGGTCCCAGAATGCCAAGTATTTGCTGCACACCATGATTACTTCTGTGCTAGATAGCAAATGGAGCCAACCAACAGGTTGCTCAACTAGAAAGAAATACATTTAGATGACAAATAAAGTAAACACCAAAGAATCAGCTGGGTGTGAATCTCTAGAAACAAGGTGCACTAGAGAGTGAATACAGAAGGCACGGTGGTCCCGCATGCCACACACAGGACAATGTGGGACACATGATCACGAAAGAGTCAGCATTCCAACCTGATACTTACTGGGGCATCTGCCACAGGAGACGCCTGAGCGAACAGCTGGGTGCTCAGGCTGTTCCCTTCCCAGTGGTTTGAGCAGAAGAAATTTCCAGTTTTATCGGTTGGCGATTCCACCTAAAAGCAAACAGGAAGTGCTTTGTATGGAAGAGAGATTTCCAGGAAACATTTACTCCCAAGTCTAAATGTTTCCCCAGTCCTTCAAACACAAAGCCTTAGGTGAAAGAAGACCAGTGTCTTTCCAACAAGCTAACGCTTTGGTTCTTGATGGTTAAAATTTCATTCTCTTGAACTTGTAAATTCCTGTTCTCTAAGGGAACATGCCATTAAGGATAACTTGAATCTACATTCTCTGGCCAAGGTCTCTCTATCATAGAATAAACTATTTATTGGTCCTTAAAAAAAAACAGAAAGAAAAAGGAAGGAATCTGGCATCTACTTACCTGTCATCTATTTATCTAGCCACCCATCCATCCTCTTCTATTGATACACCAGCCTACCTCCATCTTGGGCTTGAAAGCCATCTTATGCTAAAAACAAACTAGACCCATTCCCGTTTATAATTAACGGGATCGGACTATGCTTCACCTGTAACCTTAACTACAAATGGTACTGTTCTGCCATTGGAAACAGCAACCAATGCCTTTGCTTTAAAGGTTGTTATGACCATCTTGTCCTGACCACTTTGCAACCATGTCTTTGTTTCAGGAGGTTGTTATGACCAACTTGTTATGCTTGTGTTCTTGTCCCATAACCCCGCCTTTTTGCCTGCCAAATTGTCCAGTTGGACTCCCCCAACCCCCAACTCCTGAGCCATAAAAACCCTATTTTTCTCATGTCCAATGCTGATCTCTTAAACTCTGCCTTATGGAGAGTTCACACACACACACACACACACACGCACTCACAAGCGGTTCTAATTAATTAATTTGGCCATGATTTGGGTTGGTAGTCTTTCTCTTCATATCTGTGTGGTTCACACTGTCTAGGATCAGTACTTTTTGAAAGTGGAGTAGAAATCTGCTGCCCCCTCTTCCCTTTCTCCTCTCAAGCATCTTTTCTGTCTAAAGAAATTGACAGAGGTAGCTTTCCAAATTTAAGGTTGGGATCCACATATGGCAGTGCCTTTCAATGTCTTTGTATGAAAAGTATGTTAATGTCAAGAGTTCACAGTGCACAAAGGAGCCAGGTGACCTACCTCCTGTTTGATTTTCTTCAGTAATGGTGGACCATTCTCTTGAAACTCAGCAACCATTCCAGATTCATCGGATTCCTGCTTGATCACATCCTGCAGGTCTTCAACTAAGTGAGAGGGTGTCTGAGGCTAAGGGAAGAGTGGATAGTTCTGGATCAGAGCAAACGTCTTGTCTACACTCATAAGCCCACTAAATCCAAGGGCTTTTCTCAAACTTACTAGCATCTTCAGGGGTCCGTATTTAACTTCTTGAGCTGCAAGTGCGTGCTTGAATGGTGTGGGAGTTCTCGGAGAGCTGTCAAGGATTGACCTCCTGATAGCTGGAGTTCTAAAGCTAAAGAACAGAACAAGCAAGAGCTCAATAGAAAAGATGCCCGTCCCTTCCACTGCTCTTGGCACACACACTGAAAGGTGTCAGTGACAGGAACGGGGAGGGGGATAGCTGATTAACCAGAAGGGAAAACGGATCTGTTTTAAGTTATGCTGCAGATTTACAAATATTTCAGAACACTATGCCCTAAGACTAAGAGCACTAAAGTAGTTCCCACCTTTCGAGAATGGTCCTGAAGACACAGATAATGGCCCTGGATCTGTATAATGACCAAAAGCACTGTGATATCTGGTATCAGTTACAAGTCACTCCTATCTACTCTCTCAAATGGGGCCAAAACTAGGAAACAAGTTAACGTCTAAAACTTTGTTTTTACTTGAAAGTAATAAGAATGTATTTCTTTTAAAAAATTATTTCTTTTCAATTAATCAGCCCTGGGCTTTGAAATACATACATACATACACATACAACTATACAACCATAGAACCATACATACATACACGCATACATACTACATACATCTTCATTCCTATGAGTATCTAAAGAGAGTCTAATGTATTTATGCTATAAAAAGAAAAAATAAGATTAAAAAATATAAACTATGAATCATTCTCAATTTTATTCTGAATGCTTTAGTCCATTTTGATGTTTTTGTTGTTGTTTTGTTAGTTTTTGAGACAGGGTTTCTCTGTGTAGCCCTGGCTGCCATGTAGTTGCTTTGTAGACCAGGCTGTCCTCAAACTCACCAAGAACTGCTTGGCTCTGCCTCCCGAGTACTGGCATTCAAGGCATGTACCACCACACCAGGCCTGCTTTATTCTATATTTTTAAAGACTAAAATTGAAAAAAAGGGGGAAGAAAAACCTGGGGGAAGTATTGTATGAAAACTACCTCTGCATGCATATGAGACTTTAGAGTGCACGACAGAAGGCAGCTTAGCTTATTTCCTACTTTCTATTCATTGTGGTATACTCAGGCTATATTCAATGTGGGAATGCACAGTGAGGGACTTACATGCACACAGGAGGGTCAGACTTCTGGAACTATACTTTTAATAATATAAACAAATAAGATAAATGTTTTCCTTATTAAACTGAGGACTTACATGGAATTTTCCTTTTGGGTTTTCCCAGACTGGTCTCTGTGACATGGTGTGAGTTTGTGACCACCAAGAGGAGTGGAGGTTAAAGTCGGTGGATCTACGCCCGAGTTCTCATGGTTGCTGGAAGTGTTCAAAAACTAAATATGGAAGAAAGAAAAACCCTTAGATTAAATAATGAGTCTACCCTCATCCCGATTGGAAGCCACACCCACACAGCAAGCAAGTACACACCAGTGTCTGACGACCCCAAGTACGGCAACATTAACAATCATGCAGTATTGGTGAGGGGACTGATTTACTCCAACTGAGTAGCCAAAGTCTGGAGCATTATTTATAAGAAGATGTAGAGGGTCAATGCTAAAAGCCTTGCAAAATTCAAAGAAAATCTCCTCCATGAATGCTACTCGCCATTGAAGAAATGAGATGTGATCTCAATATTATTTTATTTTTCTTTTATATTTGGTTTTCTCGGTTTGATGATCTAGTAATCTAGACTATTATTATGTAAGGTTTGCCTTATGCAGAGAATTATTGAGTAAGAAGGTATGTCTGTCGGAATCCTCACATTCCCAAAGTGACATAAGTTTGGGAAAGGTAACAGCTCTGATCTCCTAGAAAGTCTTCAGCACACTTTAACCGCTTAGGCGAGCTGTGCACAGTGGCTGCTGCGGGTAGTCACAGTTATTCAGAGACAAGAATGTCTCTTGAGCATAGGAATATGAGGCAAGCCTGGGCAGCATAAAGGCTGTCTGCAATTAAAAAAAACTTTAAAAAAATGAACAATCCAAACAAACACAGTCTTAGGGAGCCTTAGTAAAGAATCCTTTTAAAATCCTGAGTTAGCATTTCCCAAATGTTTATGCCTATCTAGACTTCTCTTTCTTCCTGAGACATCTGTTAGGTTTTGCAGAACTGTTCTCACAGAACACAGTTAAGGAAAATATGGGGAAAGCAACAGCTGTTCTGGGACATGGGGAGATCAGTTGTCTATACTTAAAGTTCTGATTATAACATGACCAGGGTCTAGCTCAGTGATAGAGCACTTCCATAGTGTGCATAGGCCACAAGTTAGATTTCCAGAACCAAAAAAAAAAAAAAAAAAAAAGTAAAGTAAAACAAAATACAAAACCCTCACCAGACATAACTGGGAAAATTATTTTTTAAGAAGCCAAATTGTGTGTTAATTATAATTTAGAAGCGCATGGCCCTGCTATGCATTGTAGTCCACGCCTTAAAAGCACTATATGAAATAAGAATGTTCTTTGGCAAACAGTGCCCTAGTAAGTTATCATGGCAAAATTTAAAAGAGCCAATATTAAAAATGTTAAATTATTTTGCGGGAGAATCTGTTTTTCATTGCCTCCCTAAACATTTCCACTATAGATGGATCGTAATGGTTTCGTTTTCTAGTTGTAATCCGAATGTTATGTAATCGTAATTTGGTTCCCTTCTCCCCGGGGTCAGCAAATCACTTAGTAATAAATGAACAAAGAGGCAAAAAACATGTTAAAATTTAAAGAGGCAGGGATGACATGGGAGGGGCAGAAATGTTAAGTTCTAATGGAGAAGGAAATGAAAACACATCTCATGCAACTATCCATCCACCTTCCAAACCACCAAGAATAAGAGAAAGAGAAGTGATAGTCATGAGTGGGCCCGCAGCCAGCCCAGATTGGTGGGAGGCCATCCGCCTTCATCCCAGCTAGATTCAGCACAGAATTAAATCGGCCAGGACAGCAGTCATTAGTCATTGGTTCAAAAGATTAGTTTCTAATTATTAAGGCTCAGGTGTCTGCTGAAAATTAGTAACAGCTGTGCAGAAATTGTGTTCTACCTGCGAGGGAGAGAAGGGTAGGCTTTTGACAGGGGACCGCTTGGGAGTTGAGCTGCTGATGTCAGCAAAGAGGAAGGAGCTAGTGTCTCCAGTGGCTAAGGGGCTGGCCTGGCCCCGCCGAAGGATGACCAGCGGAACCATGCTGTGCCTCCTAGGAGGTGAGGCTTTGGCTGGGCCGAGGGAAGCCTCGCTCAGCAGTCTGTTCACCCTCATAGGCTCTCCCGCAGGTCTAGTCCCACGGCCCTCTCTTTGCTGAAGCTGGAAGGCTTTGCCAGTGTGCTGCTGGCTAGGTGAAAAAGCTGCTGCTTCTTCAGAGAATTCAAAACTGCTGAGATCACACCATGAAGACTCCTGAAACAACGTGGGAGGCACAGAGCTTTGAGACGGTGAGCATGGCATGAGTGACGCCATCACACGATATATAGCACTGAGCAAAGGAGAGGGCTGCAGGCACCGGGTCTGCCTGCTGGACTTCTAGCTCAGGGGTCACCTGGGTCCATGGATTGCTTTGCCACTGGCCTTGCACATCTACTGTGGGGAGCTCAGGCACTCTCTTTTGGATGCAATTTAAAGCAAACAGAAACCCTTTCTACATGATACATTATGGCAATAGCTAGCCCTGACCCCCTTGTAGGCAATACATGCTTTTTAACCAGCTAGGAGACCAAGAAAATGAACTGAGTGACTGCTGAACTTAAATTTGTTTCACTGAAGAACATTACTTCTGGGAACCAATAAGATTGCTAATCTGTAGAGAAAGCTATGCCCCATCCCTGAACAGAAAGCGTTTGTAACACTCCAAAGAAACTTAAGTCCAAATGTGCTGTCCGAAAAAAAAAAAAAGACAAAAGGAAACAAAAAGCCAAACAAAACCAAACCCAAAATTTCTAGAGAATCACAAAGAAACACACAAAGCAGAACACGAGAAAGTCTCTTAAGATAATCAGAGCACTCTAAGACACTGCTCTTACACTGAGCCTTCCTGTGGTACGTCAGAACTTCTTTATTTCTTAAGGAAATTTACACTTGGAAGGCAAACCGTCAAAAGCCGCCTTTTGTATGGGTAGCTTATGAAAGCAGACCACTGAGAGAGTGGAGTCACCAAAACTAAAATCCTGTCACTCCTCTACACGAAGGTAGGCCCAAACCATATTGCTACAGAAAATGGCAATGATTCATGATGCCAGGGCTCCTCTTCCAGAAACATGAATGCGCCTTAGCATTTCTACTTACAGAATCTATAAACTGGAGTGTTTCTGCAAATTCTAAGAGGTTCTTAACATTGTCCAGAATGGTTCCCTGGTGCAGGATCATGCACCTTGCTGGCGAGGCGCTTTCCTCAGGGAGAGAGCCAGGATCTGCAGGCAGAGAAGGAGTGGCGTGGGCTTCTCCCAAACAGGAAACAGGTGCACTGTCTCCATGAGGTCTGGCCTGGTCCACAATGGAGGTGCTGTGCCACCCGGGATAGCTGCAAGTATGGTTCTGAGGAAGGGGGTGTGTAGAAATAAGGATGGGGAGAAGAAAGGAAGAAGAAACTTAGCAACGATGTTGCACAAGGCGTCAGATGCTGCTGGAGGCAAGATAAAAAGGAGTTGCTTCATCCAAAACTCAGTCCTGGCAGACAGTTGTCAAGATGTTTCCTTTTTGACAGCTTTGCAATAGCCCTCCAATTTATACCTACAGGATTGCTTCAGTCGCTATGCTTTTACTCAAATGTTAAACCTGGGGACTGCTACAAAGTACAAAAGTCTTACGTGTCTTAGAAATCCACTTGGGTTTAGTTTGCAAACTGTCCACGTTTGCTGTGACGTCAGAATGGTCCAATGCGCGCCAAACCATTGAAAGGAGTCAATGGTTAGAGCTGCTTTTATCTGTACATATCCTGTTGCTTCTATCTTTTTTTTTAAGGCTACAGGTTGCACCAATGCAAGGTGGGGCTGCAGAGTTTATGTGGTTAGGAAAGTAGATCAAGTTAACAGAAGTCCCCTTACAGCATGACCATGCAAGAAGAGAAATTGCAAAACAGTAACTAAAGTTCAAAAGTGGTTGAACTAGCATGTGCACATTATTTTATTATTAAAAAAAAAAAAAAGGAAAATTCACCTGAAGAATCCCTACTGGGTATCGCTTCTCTCCTAACTCAATTTTTGGGTAAATTACAAATCCTCCAAGGTGGAGTAAGATGCTTTCCCAGTTTGCTGCCCAACCAAGGATTCAGAAATGGTTCACCTGAGGGCTAGGACCGCAGGTCCGGGGCAGCAGGCTATGTAGACTGTCTGAGGGCCTACTTCAATTGTCAGGACAGAAGAGAAGGGAGGAGGGCGGAGAGAAGGCCCAGTCCGAAACGTGCCTGCTGTAAGCATGGGAACCTGAGACCGATCCTCAAGTTTCCACAGCAGTTCAAGCCTGTAACCCCAGCACTGGAGGGCTAGAGACAGGTAGGCCTCTGGGCTCACTGGCCAGGAAGCCTCACCAAACAGGGAAAACTCCGGGTTTCATGTGACCCTATTTCAAAAATTGAAGGTGGATGGCCAGCAAGATGGGTAGGCAGTTAAAAAAAGAGCTTGATCCCCAGAGCCCATAGAAGGAAAGAATTGATTATGGGAAGTTGTCCTTTTATGTCCAAGAGTGCATACAAGTGTCGGTGCACATGCACACACAATACAATAAAACTGTGCACACACAATTACAATAAAACTTTTAATATGGAGATCTATCAAGGAAGACACTTGATGTCAACCTCTGGCCTGGACACTTATGTGCACCTACCCCTGCCTGCACATGTGCACACACCTTTGGGAACATGTATGTGTGTACACAAACACACTACCACTACTAACAGGAATGGCCCACACGGCTTTCACACATGTAAACAAAGATAGTAGCAGACATTTAAAGAGGTAGCTTTTGTATATATCCCCCTTAAAAATATGTGTTCAGTAAACACGCTTCAAATGGAATTTGAGGTTGTAAGATACATAAACACAGGCTAAGAAACGACAGTGAAAGAACCAAGCAAATGGGGCACTGCCCGGATGTAAAGCTTTGTTAAAACGTAGACAAGACAAAAATGGCTACCTCTGCTTCAGTTCATGCACATTCTAAGACTAATAGGCTTCTATCAGTAGCAGTCTCCGGTGGAGAGCGTTGTGAGTGGATGCACAGAACTTGGCTGATATGATATTTAGAGGAGGAGAGACAGCCAGAGAAGAGCACCGGGACAAGGCACCCGGCACACGGAGTACTCTTACTGGCAACGCCTGCTGTCCTTTCAGCTCATTTTCCGTCGACATCAGGAGCAGCTCTAGTTCCTTTATCCGCTTCTCTTTCTCGGGATCTTCATCGTTATAGTGTCTCTAGAGTTACAAGTGAGGCAGGAAAAGACACGGTCGGAGTTCGGTACCTTACACAGCCGGGAGAGCTTCCACGTGGAACCCCTCCCCTCAGAATTCACCACCACCTGCTCAAAGTGACATGGGACTTAAGGCAACAAGGGGGAAAGCAGAGGCCAGAGCACTGGCTCATGGAGGCATCAGAAGATTCTAGAAGCCACCACTGGGAAGCGGCTGAACCAAAGTAGGTCCTCAACGCCACTTGCTTTTCTTTCTCTTACAGGTTGTAAAATACTCGTTTATGTGGGAGAAAGAAAGAACTCTTTAAAAGCAGTGCCGGGCTCAGCTAACAGGTTTGCCCATCAGACAATCTCACCTGGATGGCTGCGGCAGCTGGCTGAGGGACGTTGACTATATTTACATGCAGCGCTACAGGATACGGAACGTGACTGGAGATCTAGACCGAAAAGCAAAACGAAGGCTAAGTCATTCATGCTTCACAAGTGTTTCAGTTCCCTAAGGTTTTGTTCTGGGACCGAGGGGGAAAGTACTTTGTTGATAAAATTCACTGAATGATTAAAAAACGAAAACAAAACTTCTCTAAATTGAAATTTAGCCAGATACTTTTAAATGGCTAAGCAGTTCAAGAAACATAGGGAAAGAGGCCCAAAGGTCTGTCTATCCCAACAGAAAGCATTCCTCAATCAAAGAAAAGAACAATGGAAAGGGTGTTCATGGATGTGTGGAAGAAGTTTTGACAGACATTTGTACTGCTAGTTGTTTGTCACCAGGGAGAGTTTGCTTAGAATAATATTCAGTTTTAATAGAAAGCACAGAAGCCTCTATGATAATTCATTCACCAGAGACCTTTCTGAAAATTCTGTAGTCAAATCTAAAAAACAGATAGAGCCAAGTAAAAACTGTTCATGAATTTGTTTTACATAACATTTGCATACAGTCTTCGTAATTCATGGGTGAGTTTTGGCATTTTTTAAATCATCAGCGCTATGATAAGCATTTCTTGATATTCTCCTCTTTAGCCTTCCCCCCTGTGTGCATAACGGATTTCTTTTCCTAGATATGAATGTCTAGAAATGAGGAAGGAGTCATACCAATCCAAGTGAGGATGAAGGGAGACAGTGCTGAGCCCATGACTCAGTGAGAAAATAAACATTTACTGGCTGTCTAAATGAATACTTTTCCTTTAGATCATTGACAGGACTGAACTTGTAACCTCCCTTTGTGTTTCAGAGTTTAGCTATCTCCTCTTTATGACTTTAAATGTAACATTACATCCAGTTTGGAAAAGAAAGCTTCTGGATTATACATCTGTCTTCAGTCACCCATTCTTAAGACTTAGCAACATTTTAAGTACATTTACATTCAAAATGTAACTTTAAACCAGATTTGGAATAGCAAGTTAGAATTAAACGCCTTAGATTCTAGCCAGCATTACTTCTATGAGCCTTGAACCCAGGACAAACTACTTCTCATTCTTGCTTCCAAAAACATAAGTCAGACTCAAGTGTATCTTCTCCTGCCCCCTTCAGTGGGTCTAGCCGAGGACCATCTGTGACCATACAATTTCCATGCAAAGAACACAACTGTAAAGACTTTATATGACCCAGAATGACATAACCATCTCTCTCCTCCCACTAAGTTCTCAGGGGTGGCTTACATTTTGTGCTTCGGAGATATGGTAGTAGGGATAGTCACTGTTAACGGAGGGCTGGCCCGTTGGAGAGAGCTGAGATGAACTTGTGGCATGAGCAAAACCCATCAAATGATTGTTCTTCTGGAAGCCAGTGGCCACTGGCGTCTGGCTGGCTTTTGAAGGCTCCTGCAGGTAGCCTTCCTGTTCCACCTTGCGACGCATGGTGGAATTCCAGTGGTTCTTGATAGCATTATCAGTCCTGTGTAGAAATGGACCACATACCAACGTTACAAAAATTTTTAACTCAGATCACAGTCGGTTGACAGAAAACTGTTTCTAAAAGATATCTTTTCTGTGGTTCCACTAACTGTTATTTTTTCTTTTTCATTGTCTTGGTCTTTTCTAATATGATAACCCGTCTCTAGGCTCTCACCATTCACGTGCTACTGGACTTGAATACAACAGGTCCCTGCTGTTATAAAGCCCTTGCACCGTGGCTTAGCAGGGTTGATGAACCCCAGCAGGGACCTAGCAAAGCAAGGTGACAGCAGAGGGAAAGCCTCAGCACCCGCTGTCTACCTCCCCTGAACTCTATGTACAAAGTTTGAGTCAAAAATCCCTCTTCCAGGTTAGTGCAGTGGCACACACCTGTAATCCTAATACTGGGGAGGAGAGTGGGGGCAGAGGTAGAGGCAGGCAGATCTCTGTGAGTTCAAGGCCAGTCTGGTCTACTAAGTGAGTCCAGAACAGCCAAGGATACACAGAGAAACCTTGTCTTGAAAAACAAAAATAACAACAGCAAACCGTCTTACCTCTTGGAAACCACTCTGATTATTCTTTTAATTAGACAAAGAGAAGAGTGGGCATTCTCCGCCAAGCTCAGCAGGATCCCAAATGAAAGATGCTAGCCCTGGTATATTTTCTTTCTCTTGGGAGGAGTAGTAGTCCTGAGACAGGGTAGTAGTCTGACTAGCCTTGAATTCCAGGTATTTCTGCCTCTACCTTCTGAATGGTGGAACTACAGGCATGTGTTACCACACTTGACTACCTAGTAGAGTTTCAAACTGCAAAGTGTGTTTGTTTGATTGTTTTCTTTTGGTTTTTTAAATTAAAATTTCATTCTCAGGAAAAGTTTCTCAGCTCAAAAACAAACAAAAAAATTCAAGTAAAAACATTTTTTACTATTTCCATGGGTGTGGGGAAATGTGTGTTAAAGAAAGAGGAAGTTCAGTTGCGCCTTTAGTTTTTAGAAAAGCCTACAGTATATCCTCTGAGGCCACATGGGAGGAAAGACCTCCTTCTTTGACCATATCCATGACATCTTAGAGCTTTCAAGCCACGGGGGAGGAGGTGTGTTGGTGCAAGGCTCAGAAATACCGGGTAGGCCATCTGTGAAACATTCCATTCCCTACTTTGGGGTTAAGAAGCTCAAAAATAAAAATACTTTCAGTAATTTTTTTTATTTTAAAAACTATAGTAAAAGTATTCCTCAAAATAGATAAAATCAATTATATAAATAGAGAAAGAGTCAAAGGTGAGCTTTTACAATTATCCTTCACAGAGGGACAAAGAAAACGTCATATAGAAATCAGTTAAAAACCTGAAGTAGGCAGAGCCTTTTTTTAAGTCACAGGAAAAAAACTAGTAACATAATGATAAAGTGAGGTGAATGTAAGTGTTAGGAAAGTGGAAATTACTAGAGTAGGAAATTACTAGAGTGACCAAAATGATTGCTGGTCACTGAAATGGCTGCATAAACTCAGACCAAAAACCAATCTATGTGTCTGTGGTTTCTTTCTAGGCATTTAGAGTTCTTTAACTTACAAAATGCTTTGAAGTTCATTTTACTTGATCCTAAAATCAGCTCATGAAATATATGATGAGCTATTTTGCAAATGGAGAAGGTGGAGGAAAGTTGGAGGTTTGGCCCAAGGCTCACCAAGGCTGTGACACTGTCCAACGAAACAAACCAAGATCACTTCTAAAAATCGATGGTTCTGGTTTTACCTAACAAAACGCTTATAACTGATTGAATGCAATTCATTCCCACACATAGAATGTTTAGTGACCATCCCTTGGTTTCCCCATCAGTATAGTGTATTACCGTCCAGGCAGTAGCTTTGCGATTTCCGCCCATCTGTTCCCCAGTCTCTTGTGTGCCTGGTAAATAATCCTGTCTTCCTCTTCTGTCCAGGAGGTTTTCTTAACTTCTGGGTTCAAGTGGTTATGCCACCTCTCCCTACATTGTTTTCCAATTCTCCCCTTTAAGTGCTTGGCAATAACAGACCAACGTTTCGGACCGTATTTCTGTACAAGCTCTATCACCTTCAGATAAACACAAAGAATAATCTGTGTTTTAATGTTACGGAAAGAGTCAGTGTCATCCAGCTTCAATGTTACACGATCTTAAGAGAACTACAAAAATCTGCTCTCAAGCACTGGACACATGGGGGCGAGCCCTTTACTTCCCATTTGTACGTTTGAATTGCTTCCTTCAGGTGAGGAACACATTTTAGCAATATTCTTAACTACAACTCACACATCTGTGGAAGCAGAACTTACTCTCTGATCTTCTTCTTTGGTCCAGGGACCCTTGATAAGTTCAGGGTTTAGCACTTTCTGCCATCGGTGTTGGCACTGCACGTCTGTCCGGTTCTAGACAAAGTGTCACCGTCACAAAGAAAAGATGTGATGAGTGCATGAAGACTTTGTTCAATATGAATTATATGCGCACAGTATGTAGCAGAAACATCCAAGAACATTTTGAGGCTTGTACAGAGTCCACCTATCCCACACTGCTTACAGACTAGAGAATACATCCAAGTTGCAGCTCAGACTGGAGTCTGTGTCTTCTGAAGGGAATAGTTCTGTCGCATGACTAGACAGACATATTACACACATATATGCCAATGTAATTGAACCTTAACCTCAGTCTGTGGCTTAAGACGTGTTAGAGATTCCACATTGCCAGGCTCCAATGAAAACCCACTCAGAAGAACTAGAGCACCTCCCATCCCAACCTCTCAGGGCTTGGTTCGGGAGCACAAGCCCTTATACTTAAACAGAATGAGAACAAGAAAGGATTCTCACTTCCTCAGACCTTATAATCTTAGAAGAAGGAAAAGATGAGCACACAAGTGATTGTCACAGAAGGCTGGATTTATCTGCAAGAAAAGCTCAAGCGCAGTGGGTGTAAGGAGAGAAGGGCCCTGAAGATGAGCATTGCCCCCTTGGAGGCATTCGGCAGCTCTCTGTATGGCCTTTGGAGTGATGCTTGGAACGTCTAACTGGAGACAAAACAGAGAACATTCTAGGCAATGGAATCACCAGGAAGAAAAGCCCAGAGGAGAAAAAGCAGAAATGAATACAAGCAAACCTCTTGTGTGGAGGAAGTAGGAAAGAGAGCGGGTAGCGGAGGGAGAGGGGACAGCAGTGCTGTAAGTCAAGGCCAGACAGGAGAGAGAGCTTCTGTGTGCCAGGTCAAGGCAGCTCCCTTGCTTTGTGAGAACCTCCATCAACAGTGGTGGGGGTTGTTTATTTGTTGTTGCTGTGGGTTTTTGTTTGTTTGTTTATATGTCGTACAGGAGACAAACCTGGGGACTCAGACACTCTAGGCAAGCACACCAACTAGTAATAGCTGCAGTTTAGGAAGCTCCACAGCTAATCGTGTTTGGAACTGATGGAAAAGTGAAAAGGCAGGAAGCCACTGTGGTAGTGAGGGCGGGGCAGCCAGCCTGTGACCAGACCATAGGAATGAAAAGAAGGAGAAGGACTGTAAAGGAGCCCTAAGCTCCCAGCTCACCGTTTCGCTGGAGGCTGGGAGAGTACAGTCAAAAGGCACTCTAGAACTGTAAATCCACACACCAAAAACGATTGTTGATGAAAACGAGGAATTTAGAAAATGACTTAGAGAAAATACCAAGTTTAACATTCTACTCTGTAACAACCCATCAGAATGTTAACTTATGAAAGCAGGATAAATGGAAACAAAACAAGAAGCAATTGTTAATAAAAAAATTAAAAAAATCTCTTGATAGTACATCTAGAAACCTCCATTAAATGTTGTACAGTCAGAAACAAAAATTATGGATTGCTGTCTCCCCTTTACATCTCCATGAATGAATCCATAACATTTTAATAAACTCTCCAAGACTGTCTCATTAAATCTGGAGAAACTTTTTCATTCTCAAAAAAAGAAATAATATCAAACTTACGGGCAGGTAATTGGCAATCACCTTCCAGTCATCTGTTCCATTTTGTTCCACTAGCTTCTTCAGCTTTTCATCCTAAGGCATTTAAAGGCAATCCTAGGATATCAGTTGTTTATTGAATAGCGCTATCCAAGTTATTACCAACAAAGGAACCAACCTCATAATCCAACTCAGAAAAAGGAAAACTTTTAAATCTATTCAAATTAAGCCAATATCTGTGTAATATACTGTTCTGGGCATAGATTTATTTACAGGCATACTAAAGCTTTTACTCTTACACAGCTGTTGAGTAGTTATATAAACAGATTCATACTGTCATCTATAAAATAGGAATATCAATAAATATCAACATGGTCATCTGGAGATCACATAACACCATTATGTAAAACAGCAGAGCCTAGCCTGTTGTTACTGTTTAATAGATGGTAACTGTTGACACTTTTGCAGAATGGGGAAAAAGGAATTCTAATGCTAAACTTAGTTGCCATTCAACCTGAAAAAAGTTAAGACTGTATGAGACAATCTCCCATTGGTTCCACCTCCTTCATATGAAAAGCAGAAGCTATTGATGTATTTAACTTGGAGGTGCATTTACTGCAGTAAAGTCATTCAGATTTGTATCCATGTGTTCAGAGTTTATGAATGACCACGTGTCAGAGCATAGACTACATTCTCAATGCTATCAGCTCATTGTACTGTTTCTGCAAAGATGCCACTCACATATAATGACAAGACAGACAGGGACTTGGGATCCATGGCTAACAATGGAACTTCCATAGTCAATGGAAGCACCCGAGCACCTGACCTTGATAGATGTAGCATGCATTTCCTAAGTAGCTCCCTGGTCCTGTCCACCTGTCTCAGGAGCTCTGATTTTAGCACACAATGAATTTCATAGTTCAGTAAAGAAGGAAGAACCCTTTCTTCATACATTAATGATTTTGTTCTTGAAAGAAGTGGGGATATCTTCACTCGCTATTGGATGTGTTTAGAGTAATCTCTCACGTGCATAGGTCTGTGAAATATGATATGTAAGGAAATCACATGAATATATTATGACCCAATGAGCTCCTCTATGACTGTTTTAATTCAAAAAACAGCAATGCATCAGTTTATTTAGAGAACATTTATTACTATCCTACAAGTAATTTGGGGTACAAAAAAAACCCACAAAGATGAAGAACACTTTAGTCCTAACCCTCAACAGGCTTGCACTGTGTCGGGAAAGACATACATGTACAACACAACAAAGCCAAGCATGCACCCGGTGTCAGGGGAGCGCAGGAGGGCGTGTCCAGCCTTAAAGATGGCAGCAAGCAATGTTTCCACAGAAGAGGCAACGTGTTAAGACATGGAGAAAAAGAATAAGAAGCAGTGGGCTCCAGACTGAAAAATAGACAGGCAAACCATAAGGAGAAAAGGAGATAGCATCCCCAAACCATAAATGGCTTGGAAACGGGAAGCAGAATAAACATATTGGGAGAGGTGAGGGGTGAGCATTCTGTACAGCATGCCAAGAAAAAACAAAAACAAAAACAAAACTCTTCAAGCATCAGAGGAGCTCATGAAGCTCAGCTAAGATTTCAGTTTCACCAATTACAGACTCTATGTTTTCTATGTTTTAATAAAATGACTAGTTACCTCTTCCCTTGTCCACCTAGTTTTCCCCAAGTGACGCTTTCCAGACTTGGGAAGCAGTCCATCATAGTCATGGTCACACATCTCAATGTCTTCATCATCCTCATCGCTACTGTATATGCTGCAGAAATAAGAATGGACAGACATGGGCTGAAGGCACAGGATCTAAGCTACTGGATCATCAAAACTCCCACAAAAACTCTTCGGCGAGCTTTGAAAGTTCTACAAAGACAGAACTTGGCAAACTTGTGCAATGACGTTGTCCTTTGCATTCTGTTGCTGCAGTGTTTGTGAAGTGGCCCTGCTGTTGCCAGTATCCACAGAGACTCGGAAGCCCTGGCGCTCGCTCCTGCTCTGCATGTTTGAACCTGCCGTTACTGTTAGACCAGTGACAAGTGACACTTCTGGCAACTTCCCAACCAATTGACGCTGAAGTTTAAAACTCAATGTTAAAGACAATAAAAGGAACAGGAGCCCATGTCCTTTATATAAGCACATACTCAAACTCTTTGGCATGTGTCAAAGCATTCACATAGATCCTGAACACAACAAAACAATCAGTTATACCCTAATAGTGCTGGCAGTCTGTTAAAGTAAATTTTTAAAAAAACCAAGACAGAATCCATTCAAAAGCTTAATTGTGATCATCCCTTTAAGACCATAATACTAGAAAGAAAGAAAGAAAGAAAGAAAGAAAGAAAGAAAGAAAGAAAGAAAGAAAGAAAGAAAGAAAGAAAAAAAAACCTAAGCAGGAATGGTGTCAGGATCCAGGAAAGGCTGCAGCCATCAAACTGTTCTGGGATTGATATAAATATGAAAGCATTCAAAACTCAAGGTCTGGTCCACCCAACGTTGTAGTTATGTTTACAGTGCTGTTTCCAGAGTAACTAAGCACATCACTGGGGCACTGACTAGTCAGAATCCTACTCACTCTTGTTTTCTCTGTCTCTGACTGAATGGTGTCTAAAATAACTTACAATGTGCCTAATTAAAAACCAAGGGGTTCCCCCGACGAAATCTACAGGTTAAAAAAATTACTGTTTTGAAAACAGCCTTTTTCTTTTACTGAGTTGAGTAACATCGTGAATTTTGATGACGGCTGAAGTAACTCCAAACTTATCAATCATACATTGAACAGAGTAATTTTGCAGTTTAGTTTTTGTTATCATTCTCTATAAAACCTAAGGTACGAAAAGTTATACACTTAACAACTTCACTAATATTCAATTGTAAAATTGAAAAACCCATCAAACCCAGACTAATAAACTGATATATCAAAATGAAATTTATTTTAAAAAAGCAAACTTACATTCATAATAGGATCTGTCTTTCAAAACTAACTCATTGAATATATATTTCCAGTCTCCTACAAGTTAAACAAAGGTGTTTACCGAACTCCTGAATTGGGATTCTTATCATTTAAAACTATTATTTTGAGCAGCAAGCTGATGGTTCGGGCTGCATAATGACAGGATGTAATCTAACCTTAAAATAACATCACCAAAAAAAAAAAATCCCGCTAAACTGTATTCAGGATGTGCAATCATTTTTTTTCCACTTAGTGTCAATCCTTTGAAACAAGAGCAGTTTAGTTTCCTACAGTAAACAGGAGCAGTAAACTTCTGAGCAACAATAATTACAAATTTCCCCTTAATATGAAACACAGCGTTATAAAGCATAAAAAGAAAAGTTATGAGCCCAGAACTGTTTTGGGGTGACAATTCCCTTTTCGCTGAGAAACTTGGAAAGCAGCTCGTTGTGAAGAAGTATCAGGGATACCAAAAAAGCCATCAGAATCTTCGAGTGGGGCTGCAGGTTTAACTCTCCTTAGGTTAGCCTTTTAGGTTTGTCCAGATCGGAGAGGTCACTTGCAGAACTGTGCATATCTTCCAAGCAAACAACAGGCTTTTTTCCTCAGGCCAAAACTTAGTCTAAAATCAAGCAACACCCGCAGTGGCCTACAGGGGGCAGTCGACAGTCAGGTGAGGAGAACTGGGCTCACGGAGGACCCGGACCAGCAAAGCTCTGCCTGCACCTAGCCGTTTGATTTGGACAAATCGCACCCCCCCCGCCCCCCACTCCGCCCCTGGTGGATCCTGTCTTACGCATTAGGGCGTGGATTCTATCTATAAGGTACTTTCCGGAGCGCATGCCTCCAATGCCTCCCGTGCCTCTTCAAAAGCAAGCGCTGAGCAGATGGTGCAAAGCCAAAGTCTCGGGGTGAACAGTGGCTTGCGAGTTTTGCAGACCCAGAAGGGCAGTGAGAGGCAGCAGGGCTGTTAGAGTCCAGGTGCTGTCCGCAGCTTTGGCAAGGGGCTCGCCTTCGAGCTTTGCATGCGATTTCCTTGCTCTAAACTGACCTGGTCTCCTCCGTAGCATGATTAATTTCGACAAAGGACCCTGAAATAACTTCTCCTTATCTGCCCTGACAAGATCTCAGATCCAACAGTCAAAGGACTTTCAAAGGCTGATTTCAAGCTAGACGCTCTCGACTCCTCCACCTGCGAGAGCCGGTGTGGTTACAAGACTACAACTATGAATATTACGTTCTATCAAGGAAACAAACTGTGCAAAGAAACGAAAAAAGAGTTGCTGGGGGGCTGGGAAGAGGGAGGGGAACGGGAGGAAGTGCCTGCGGCCGCTACGTGATTCTAGAAAAGGGGGTTCAGACTCATTTCGCTGACCTGGTTAATAATCCCTGCCGAGTCGATGCTCCCCCGGCCAGAAACGGCTCCGAGGCCGCAGCCGGGTTTCTCTTCCCCCCTGAGTCAAGTTCAAGGCTCCCGCCCCTCCCCGCCGCCCCCGCTCCGGGCTACCTGGGAGCCTCGGGGAAGCTGCGCGGCCACGCCCCGCGCAGCCTGAACTTTGGGGCGCCCGGGCCGGGCCGCGCCTCCTCCTCCTCCTCGGAGCACCCCTTCCCGGCTCCCTCCTCCCGCAGCAGGTCTGGGCTCTCCACCTAACAGGTGACCCCCGGGCAGTCGGGTTGGGTCCCCAAAGCGAAAGGCGAACCGTCTTCAGGGGCGGCCCTTGGACCGGCGCGCCAGACCCGGGGCCAGGAGAGCCAAGATCCAAGGTCTCCCCAAATCCACCCCCCTCCTGTCCTGACGCCTAGCGGCTGCTGCTCCCCGCCCGACTCAGCCCTGGGCTGCGCTGCAGGGCCCACGCCCACGCTCCCTGCAACTTACCAGAGCCGGCGTCCGGTAGGGCCAGGACCGGTACCTGCAGCGCCCAAAACCCAAAAACCCCCAACCGAACAAAACAAAACAAAAAACCCAGAATAAAATTAGCAAAAATCAAACCACGGCTGGGAAGCCGGGAGGATGGACCTGATGGTCTCCAAGGACTTTTAAAAAATGTTAATATATGTAAATTTTATTTTATTTTTTATTTTTGGCCAGAGCCTTCTCCAGGGTGGTCCCGTGCCTTGGCAGAGGCGGGCTACCGAGGGCAGCTAGCTGGGGCAGAGGGCTGGGACGGCGGCTGCTCCGGTCGTGTCCACGTGTGCGCCGGGCGCCGGGCGCTCCGGCTCGGGAGAAGAATGTCGGCAGCGACACCAGCCCGGGGGTGCCGCGGCTGCCTCGGGGGCAGCTGGCCTGCAGCGCTTTGCGCCCCGGGGCAGCCTCCACCGAGCCGAGCCCTGCAGCCGTTGCTCTCCGGGCGCCCCGGCTTGTCCGGATCCCGAGGCCCGCAGCCCCCGAGCGGCCAACCACTGACAGCCCCGGCGAGCTCTCCCCTGGGATCCCTCTCTCCCAACGTGGGGCCCGAACGGGAAGCGAGCGCACCCCTCACCCCGGCCGGTGCGGTGACATGTGCGACACGGGCGCGCGCGCAACGTTTGCAGGAGAAATAAAAGCTTGTCACAGAGTAAGTGCCCGAATCCCCAGAAACAGGTCGAAAACAAGCCGCAGGCCCATTTGGCCCCCCTGAAGTCTTTGCAGCTGCCTGTCAGAGGACACCTCCCCGGCCTCCAGAATGAATGAATGAAATTTAAATGAACTACCTGCAGCCACTAAACAAGCCGGCCTTTGCCTGGATCTGCCATATGCTCTTCAACTCCAAGTGCAAACACAGCTCAAGGCGTGCAGCAATTAGGCTGCGGCTCCCTCCCCGACACCCGGGGCGTTAAGCCAAACACCTGGTGGGCTCCTCGGGGACCCGTTCTGCCCTTGACTGGAAAGCGCCGGGTCCCCACCACCACCAAAGAGAAACCTAGCTCCACGCAACTTGCAAAAATAAAAAATAAAAAGAAGAAGAAGGAATGAGCCCCTGGGCATACTTCCCACTGCACCCGTGCGCTTCTCGCAGAGTTGTCCATCCATCCATCCCCAGAGTGGCTCCTGCCACCCAGGTACCGGCTGACAGTCCCGCAAACAATCGGGGAGGCAATCCCCACCTGCTCCTCGGGGGCCGGAATCCCCGGGCGCGCTGGCCCAAGGCCGCCTGCCCAGGCTTCCCGTTACCTGTGCCGGGGTCTCCGGGCCATGGCGAGGCGGGCCGGGGCTCCCCCAAGAGCCCCGGGGTCCGCACCGGTTGCCTCCTCCCGCTGCCCTCCGCCTCGCCTGCGTCCTTCCCCGGCTGCGCAGCGGCGCTTCGCACCGCCGCCGGGGCCAAGTTTCTCTGGAGAAAGGGGAGGAGAAGGAGGTCGCGGAGGAGGAGGAGGAGGAGAAGGAGGAGGAGGAAACAGGTTGATATTAAAGTGTAACTCTGTAAACAGATGCCATCAAACAAAGAGCTTTGGACACTCCCCCTCCCGCCAAATCTGGCGCCCCTGCAGTGCGCACGCGCCCTGCCCGCCGCCTCCGCGCTCGCCCGAGCCGCAAGCCCGCCTGGCCGCGGCTCGCACTCCCGCGCCTCCCGCGCCGCGGGGCCGCTCCTGGCGCGCAGCGCGCCCGGGACGGCGGGCGGGCCCGGAGCCCTAGCTGGGGAGGGGCGCCCGGGCCCCGCCGCGGCGCCCTTTCCTGCGCCAACCCCGCTCCTCGGCCGGGTGGCGCCGGCTCACACTCCCGATCCGGCCGGTGCCGCTTCCCGGGGCGCCGAGGGCTCCCGAGCCCCGAGCAGCAGCGTGTCCACTCCTGGGCATCCAGAAGCGAGGGGGACCCTGCTGCTCCCCGGGAGCAGGGGAGCGGGATGAGGGATGACCCGTTGAATAGAGAATGGGAGCACGGCCCGCCCTCCTCCCCCGCCAACGTTTTTTGGCTAGTTCTACTTTTTCACTTTTAGTTTTGAAGGGACATCTTCAATCCACTAATAAGTGACCGAGGACACTTAAATGCAGGCAGACTGGTGGCTGCAGCCTTTGACAGACAGGGCTTCGGGCTCATCTTTCAACCCCAGATCCTGCAGCCCACTTAGCACCAACCTTTAGTCACAAGCCCTTCCTCCCCCACTTAGACACATGCCCGGCCCCACCCACGCCAGGCGGTGCCCACCGCACACCTAAGCCTCCTGCAAAGCGCGCTGGCGTCCAGCTTCACACACCTGCTGGACAAACCCACTGGATCCCGAACACACACCCCCTAGCAATTCTCAGGAACCCGCCCCCCCGTCCCCCCCCCCGCCCACTTGCACACAGTTACACCAGCCTTTCTCAACCTGTGGGTCTCGACCCTCCGGCGCCGTTCGACCGTTCACAGGATCTCACATTAGTTATCCTGCATAGCCAAAATTTATATTACGATCCATAACTAGCAAAATTAATTACGGCTATGAAGTAGTAACAAAAACAATTTTATGTTTGGGGGTCCACCACGACATGAAGAACTGTATGAAAGGGTCACAGCATTAGCAAGGCTGAGAACACTGATGACCAAGCCGGTGTCGTGGTGGGTGTGATCTGGAGAGTTTTACCAGCTGTAAGTCAGCAAAGACATTCCTGTTACTTGAGCTACAGGCTCCCAAAGGAGCAATGTGCGAAAGTGCTGAATTTATAAGGATTGGCGACTGGGGGATTTTAGGGGAGTTTTAGTGTTACTTCTGTTTATAAATCAGTACCCTTGGGGATTTTTTTTTCATTCTCAATACACACCAATTTATTTTGTCTTTAATCTTTTAGGAGTCTGAGACTTCTGCTGACTGGGTTTGTGAGTGTCTCAAGTGCTCTAGGAGTTCAAACATAGCTCAGAAAGCTGTTTTTTTTTCTTACTAAAAAAGCATGTTCTTACTGAAATGAGTCATAATTTTATTGAATGGTGAAGCAAGCTGGGTTTCAAGACTTTATCTGGTGTTAAAAACGTTGCTCCTTAAAGTTAGCTATATAGTTTAATCTTTGTGAAAACATTTCAGAACATGTCAGTTGCTCCTAGGGTTTTGCAGTGTTTTCTTCAAGGGAGAAGAAAGCAGAAAGTTACTGTGAGACCGCTGCCTCGTGGGGGCAAGTGACTTGCAAGTTGATGCACATTTGAAGCCAATACTTATTTACAGATTCTATAATGCGCTTTGTGGGCATTGACAATGAGAGCTTCTACAAATCTAAGGTCAACATCTAGGAACTGTTCACCCCTGAAGGGGCTGTAGCCTGTCCCTGGACCAGTTTCCATTCCTGAGCCTTTGGGCCCTCCCTACAGCAATTTCACAGCCTCCTTCACAGAAAGGTCTTAAGAGGTACCACTGTATTTTATGATTCTTAAAAGAAAAAAAATCTTTTAAGTAGAAAAAAGATACTTATTTCACTATCTCTTTATTGCCTTTGTACATTTTTTTTTAAATGTACATGGCTTGGGGAATCCTATATTCTTATTCCCCAAGTATTTTACTGTACTGTTTTACAATTCTCTCCTTATATGTCAAAGCAATAAGTGCAGAGGACATGCATAATCCAATAAAAACACAGCACGATCGTTTTACTAGGCAAATGTGTGGTATATTGCCACTTAAACAATGGAAGGAAAATAATCAGGTCTCCATCAAAATTCCTGTCTGAGCGGAAAATGTATTTTCAAAGATGTTGTAGAATGCATATTACGTATTTGTACACTCATAAGCATGGCAAAAGCATTTTAGCTAACGGCGTTATGTATTGCCTTACTCTTAGTTTCTATTTACATTTATACTCTCCTGAGTCAGGCACTTTACCTGGCAGGATGGGGTAGCACTCAGTCCAGATGCAGCTTTTGACTGGGAGGCACAGCACAGAGAAGAGAATGTTTCTGTAAAGGAGAGGATGTTAAAGGGAGATGTTTTAGGCTTTGATAGTTGTGCTGTATAATTCCCCCTTATTCTGACTTCTTTTCTTTCTCCCTCCCCAAACCCGAATAATGTAAAACAAAACCTTATTTTTCTTTTTGTAAACTTATTATTTTAAAATATTTTTATTTAGTTTTACTTCATGTGCATTGGTATTCAGGTGTCAGATCCCTTGGGATTGGAGATCCAGACAGTTGTGAGCTGCTGTGTGGTTGCTGGGAATTGAATCCAGGTCTATTTGGAGGAGCAGACAGTGCTCTTAACCACTGAGCTATCTCTCCAACCCCAAACCTTATTTTTCTTTTTAACTCCCAAGTTTGTTGCCCACCTGCAGGCCATGCTGACATCTTGAGTGTGCATCCGAATCACAAGGCATACCTAGGGAAAACTCACAATCCCCATCTATCCCGTTAGGACTCTGCTCAGTGAGTTTAGGGCAGTACCAGATAGTCCACATCTCAACAAGTGTTCAAATGGTTTCCCTGGGAGAACTCTCTGGGCCCCTCATGGCAACCCCCACGGTATCCATAAGCTTTTTCACCCCTGCTGGGTTGTTTTTTCATAGCCTTTCAACTCTCCTGGGCCAAGTATTCCAGCTCTCCATGGCTCAGAATTATTCATCTTTGTAAGAAGGTTGTTGTCAGTGGCCAAGAGGGCTGTGACCACCTGTTTGCCTGCCCATACCAGTGAACTTCAGCTTCTTATCTGAAGCACAGAGGAAAAGGAATCGCTGGTCCCTTGCAGGCCTTTGTGGTTTTCCCTCTCACAAAAACAAGCCTGAGAAGCATTTCACTTTGCGCTCAGCGTTGGAGGAAGGCTAAAGGAAGAAATGCCTAGAAAAGCTCTGAATCCCTGATGCTTTGCTTCGTTCGTCTTTGAGATGCTGATTGAAGTTATTAAGCAATAACTTCAATCAGCATCTCAAAGACGAACGTTATCAATGTTAGTTACAGCCCTGCGTCCAGGGGCTCCACGTCTCTACCATCAACCTTTCACCACCCCCTCAACCTGATTCGGCTCACAACATTAAAGGAGAAATAATTACAGTAAATACCAAATGGTTAAAGTCCAGACAATTCTTGGTCCTGCCAGGGAATGAAGAACAGCTGTGGCATGTATGATTGCATCCACAGGCTCGAGGTAAACCTTGTGTTGACTCCCGGCAAACCTTGTAATCATAGTGAAGAGGCAAGTCCTGCCTCAGAGCAGTACGGATCACGGAACCTCCAGAAAGGGTGGTGAGCGAAAGCGTTGCTTTCTTCATCTTGTTTGCTTCTGCTCCGCACACTTCCATTGAGTTATATGTCCCGTAACAACCAACACACGTATTGTCATTAAGGCTTGAGTCCAGACTTGAATCAAAGATTTGAGTCTTTCTAGGAACCAGAAGAAAGGAGAGTGATTTGGACAAAAGAACGGAATCATGGATCACAGGACATGCTCCAAGCTTAGGGACCACGGAGCTGTCCAGTTAGATACTTGGCTTCAGGAGGACTTGGCAGACCTTCTCGCTCTCTCTTTCTGCATGTGTGTGTGCGCGAGTGTGTGTGTGTGTGTGTGCGCGCGCATGCACGTGTGTTTTGAATGAACAATATATTCTATTTGAGCTGTGTATTTGGAATATTAATTCAGCATAACTGTCGGATAGATTGGAATGAAAAGAAACTGAAAGAGACCAGTTAGCTGGTCTGAAGAGGACAGTAAGCCAGGAGGCAGATTATATGTAGAGCCTTTTAGAGTCAGTAGTTCGTTGAATTAGCTTCTGAAGACACAGTTACTAGAAATGGTGGAGTAATGAAGGGAAGAGACTTGTGAACTAGGAATTTCAAAGAGGAATTTTAGATTTCGGTCTGTTAGGTTTGTGGTTTGTCTGCATGCAGTAGAGATGGAGGGCTCGGAACCTGCTGGAGGGAGGAACCAGGACAGGGTCGTGCTGTAGCTAACTGTCACCGGGAACCAGGACAGGGCCGTGCTGTAGCTAACTGTCACCGGGAACCAGGACAGGGCCGTGCTGTAGCTAACTGTCACCGGGAACCAGGACAGGGTCGTGCTGTAGCTAACTGTCACCGGGAACCAGGACAGGGTCGTGCTGTAGCTAACTGTCACCAGCCACTTGTTAGACGAAAGCACACAAGACAGTAAAGCAAAGGGCTGGAGTATATCTCAGTGGAAAAACACTCGTCCAGCAGGTGGAGGCCCTAGGCCAGATCCTCACCACAGAAAGAAACAAGCTAATAGCTTATAAGTAAACATATCTTAAAAGACAGTATTCCCCTTTTCAGTGGACTAGGAGAGGGACATGGGTGGGGAAGAGGGAGGGTGGGATTGGGAGGGGAGGAGGGAGGGAGGTACAGGGGGGATACAAAGTGAATAAACTGTAATTAATAAAAATAAAAATAATTTAAAAAATAGACAATATTCAAAGTTCACCCCTTTCAAGTTTACTACATTTTCTTCTGATACACATAAATGATGGAAATCTATACACATGTTGTCTCTTTCTAATTTTGAATTTAGCAAATTATCTTAGCTTGAAATTGACTATGGCTCGAGTGCTCATACCACAGGAAGTAGCACATTCTACACTCAGGGGCTGTTTCCTCTGGAAAACTCACCATTTAACATTTCTTAAACAAGCGCCCCACTGGGCAATCCTGGCACAGGAGTTTGTTTGTGTGAAGGCCACAGTCACCTCCTATCACAAGCTTGCTGATATGCAAACCTAATATGTAGAAGATGAAAGCAAGGGTAAGTCATTGAGAATGCGTAGAGGGTTGATAGAAGGACTGAGACTGGGAAGTAGAGGCTAGGTGAGGATAAATAAATAATACATTATATAATTACATTAACAGTGCAACAGCATAACAAATATAATATATAATAGTAATAGGTATATAATTGATATAATATATATTATACATGATATATAATATATAAGATTGAACAATAATATGTATGATAATATGAGCATATTATAAACAATAATAAATATGGTAATATATAATTGAACAATAATATAATATATAAAATAATTGAACTCAAGATTAAACAATAGTTATATATCACAATATATAATTAAACAATAATAATATAATACAATAATATGTAAACATATGATAAAATAATTTACACTATATTATATATAGTGTAATATAGTATGTATGGAACTGGGATTGAACCCAGGACTTTGTGTAGAACAGAGTTGTGTTGTGCCTCTCAGTTACATCTCCAGCCAAGATTTTTAAATTTAATGCAGTTTTGTTAACTATTTAGAAGACTTACTCACTTTGAGAAAAAATGATATTGGGCAGCGGCTCTTAAACATTTTTAATTGTCTCTTAAGAAACACATCTTTGGTGGGAAAGTAGTTACCACTCTCACAAAGGCCTGGAGTTTGGGTCTCAGCACCCACGTCTGATAGGCTCCTAAGTTCCTGCAATGCCAGCCCCAGGGAGGCTCATGCCCTTTTCTGGACTCCCCGGGAGTCTGCAAACACATGCCCACAGGGACACACACTTAGAAGTAAGTTTTAGGGCTGGGGTTCTGGATCTCAGAAGTAGAGTGTTTGTAGAGTGTTTGTTTGCTCTGTGGGCACTAAGCAAAATAGATGCCTTACAATACAGTGTGTGCCCAGGCTGGGCAGGGTACGATGACCTCATATCACTCCAGGAAAACAGTGTTCAAGGCTGGCCTGATTAACTTAGTGAGTTGTAGGTCAGCTGCAAATGAGTTTGGAGATTATGTCTTAAACACAAAGCTAAGCACAACAAATCAAGACAAAACAAAAGCAGTACTCATTCCTAACGCTGCAAACTCTTCTGTTCTGGCTGTATACTTTTGCTAGGAACCCCTTATTACCTTCGTAATTTACAGGCAGCAAACCACAATGTAGAGAGCGCGGCACAAACGATGTTGGAGGCCGTACCTCGTTCCCTTTTGCAGAGTCACTAAGTTTTCTCCGAGCCATCTTTTCAAAGCTTCAAGGAAATTCCTAAAATTCATTTACAGAAGACATATCTCTCCTATCTCTCCTTTCAATAGCTCTTAAGTTTGTTTTTCCTCCTTTACAGAACAAGTGTAAAATAGCAGCTTTCAGCCGGTCCATGAAACACAAGCTTTCACTCTTAGGAATACAAATAGTGTGTGTGGTGGGGGGAAGGATTGCTCAGTGGTAAGAGCACTGTGTGTTTTTTCCAGAGGACCTAGGTTCGATTCCCAGCACCAACATGGCAGCTCATCTCTATATATAATATAACTCCAGACCTAGGGGATCTGATGACATGCAGGCAAAACACTCAAACACATCAACTTTTGAAGAGAAAGAGCTACAAATGGAAACAACAACAGGAAAAGCCAATGACATTTAGGGGCTCAGTGAATAACATGAGCAGGAAGTTTCATAAGTCATATCCATCGTATGTAAGGGCAGAATGGAATTTCTCTGGGTCTTACATTCTATGCCTTCAAGCCTGGAGAATGCCGTTTTGATGGTTTAAATGAGGAAGGTAGCCCATAGGCTGGCTTATTTGAATATCTAGTGTCTAGTTAGTGTTACTATTTGCACAGGCAAAGGCCTCGCTGGAGGCCAGCTCTAGGGTCTTGCAGCCTCACCTTACTTCTGCTTTCTGCTTGCAGCTGGCTTCTTGCTCCAGCCACCATGCCTCTGCTTCTGTCATGTTTCCCACCACGATAGACTCTTATTTCTCAGGATCTGGAAGTCAGAATAAACCCCTTCCTCCCTACGTCACGTCACTTTTGGCCATGACGTTTCACCCCAGCAGCAGCAAGCTGACTGACGCAGCAGCAAAAGCGTTTCTGGACTTTAACATTCTCCCTGTGAAATACGCAGGTCCTTCTTTCACCTCTGTGTACCTGACTCTGTTCCCATAGTTCCTATCACAGATAAACAAATGAAGAGTCTGCTCAGCAGTACAATCCGTACCAGCCATGGGCTTTTGAAAAGAAAGAGACAAGCCTTTTGTTATGTAACTTCTGCACGCGTGCGCGCGCGCGCGCGCACGCACACACACACACACACACACACACACACACACACACACACACACACTAATTACTCCCCACCTTATGGCTTCTCTTTCTGTCCTCTGTCCACATCTGCTTGACGGTCTCATTATGAGCACTTTCAGCAACTTAGTCATCTGGGTAAAGACCTATAACTGGCTCTCTAATGCTGACAAGATAAGATCTGAACTCCTTAACTTGGCATTCCCTGTCTCAAGCTTGCTTGGCCTCTGTGCCTACACAACCTTACCCCCAGGGGAGATGGTACGTAATAACTGGGATGGCTCATGCAGCAGCCAATCAGAAGGGGTTTAGCTGTGGACAGCCTGCAAAGCTTCTCTGGGGTCACTGGCAGGATGCCATTTGCCTCACAACCAACTTACCTTCCACCCTTAACTCGCCTATCAAAACCCAAAATGGTCCTTGGCACTCTGAGGCCTCTGTCTCCAGCATGCCTCCAGCTGGAAGTGCCTGCCCCCTCCTCTCTGCTTATGTGTGGGCTGGGCATCCATGACTGAAAACAGCTTAGGGAAGGGTCTATTTTATCTTATGGTTCTAGAGGAAGAGTCCACAGTGGCAGCCAAAGCCAGAGGCTGGAAGATCACATCTTCACGTGCAAACAGAAGAGAGAGGAAACTAGAAAGCCCACCCCTAGCGAAGTGCTTCCTGCAGTAAGTCCGTACCTCCCCAAGGTAGCCTTCCCAAAGAATGTCACCAACGGGAGACAAAGTGTGCAAATGCCTGGGCCCGTGATATTCTCATTCAAAACACCACATGCCCCGAAGCTAAACCTTTCTGCAGAAGCCTCCCCACACTTTTGTAACCCACAATTGACCCTGGCATACGGGTGCTGGGCCAGCCCTTGCTTCGCTGCACAACCCCCATCTCTTTGGAGACAGTATCCATGGAGCCCAGGCTGGCCTCAGACTCTCTGGGAAGCCAAAGACGACCTTGAATTTCTGATCTTTTGGCCTCCACCTCCCAAGTGTTCAGATACAGTCATGCCTGGCCTATGCTTCTCTGTGGATCCAGCCCAAAGTCTTTGCGCATGTCGGGAAAGCACTCCAGCAACTAAGTCATACCCCGGGCCTTCCCACCTCACCTCACCGTGAGGCTATTTACTTACTCCTCTATTTATTTTCACAAATGTGTTTTGTCAGCCTCCTCGAGGAGTCTTAGTGTAAGCTGGAGGGCAGCAATTGTCCTATCTTTAATCTTTCTACACACTCAGTTCCCGGGACATGAGCACATGACGCAGTAAGCACAGGAGCTGGACTGCTGACAGCCGATGGGAACTAGTTGAGACTACTTGCGAGTTTGTTTATTTTAGACATACCTCTTTGAAGGGTTTGTTTCATTTTTTTTTATTATTGTTTTCTTTTAGAAGATTGTAAGGATTTTTAAAATTTTACTTTATTTTATGTGTCTGAGTGATTTGCCTGAATGTGAATATGCGCATCACATCCGCATCTGGTATCTGCGGAGGCTGGAAGAGGGTGTCAGATCCCCTGGAACTAACAAGTATGTGTATGCTTGTGTGTCTATGTGGGAGTGCAGGAAACTGAGTGCAGTGGCCTGTGGACGGCAGAAGGGGGTGTTGGGTACCTCAGAGCTGCAGGCACTTGTGAAAGAGTTGGTACAGGTGCTGGGAACTGAACTCCAGTCCTCTCTGAAAGGAGTGCAGGTTCTTAACTTGCGCGAAGGCATCTGTGCAGCCCTATGTAAAACACGGTAATGTCTCACCTTTGGGTTTTAGACTTTGCAACAGGTTGATGATATATTACCTCAGCTCATTCAACAGGTTCTGTTTCCCTCTGGTTTGCTTCGGTGCCTGTAGTTAAACTCGGGGTATTCTACACACCAAGTAAACACTCTACTGCTGGGCTATCCTAGTCCGCCATTGCAATTACTATGTTTCTGTTTTCGTGTGTTATTACCGAGACTGAGAAAGATGAGGTGGTTTTCCACCTCTGGATCACCCAGATGGCTAATGGCAGAGCTGGGGTGTAAGCCTGGGCTGTTTATCTCTGTTAACTCTATTAACCGCTTAACTCTGTTAACTGTCCTTAACTCTGTTCACTCTCGGTGAGGGCCTCCAACTTTTATTTCTGTGCTTATGTATTCTTGTAGCTTCTCTCAAACTGCGGGGCCCACAGATGGCTATGCTGGTCTACTTGGGTGGAAGTTGGTAAGCTCAGATAGTGCTTGCAATTGACCTAAGTAGCATGGCTTTGTCTCTAAGCTGTCTGTAGAGTGTTGCCCTATCGTCCATGCGGCTCAGAAACGGTTTTCCTTTAAGCACATGGTTTGTCATATTGTGTTTCTGAATCTTGTTTCCCCCTCATAGTCCACTGTTGCATATTTACCTCTATTTATCTATTGTAAATCATCTTTTGTAATGTTGGATGTACTATGATGTAAATTCAAGTGGCCATCCTTTTGAAGCTAGTTACAAAATTTATATGGGAATGAGGCTTAATTCCAACAACTGAAGACAGATTTCTTAGCTGTTGTAAAAATCTGTTTGGTATACTTGCGTGTTTCCTAATTGCTGGTTTGTCCTAACCACTGTGGGCGCTGTTGCTGCTCCTCCTCCTCTTCGTTCAAAGTCTTAAAAACATGACATTTTTTAACTCAAACAGTTCAAGAAGAAAGTAGCCCTAAGGAAGTTATTATATAGACTTTGGACCCTTCACATTAAGTAAATGATATCATTTAAATGGAAAGCCTGTTAGAATAAGGTACACCATCACCCCACTCTGAATTTAAATTTATTATTAGAAATAGAAAAAAGTACGGGAATATGTAAAGCCAGTACCACAAAGTTGTGACGTGACTTGTGTAGATGCTGCCTTGACTTACATTTAAGTAACAGCAGTGATACAAATTTAGCAGAAATAGCCAGCTTATAGAAAAACGCTTCCAAAATTTTCTTGTTTCGTCTTTATGCTAAGTGCAGGAATTTATGTTAATCAAGCATTTTACTTTTGTAAATAAAATACCCTTTGAAGAAACTGGATCAAAGTACTTACATCCATTACACGAAAACTTAGAAAAAAATTCTAAGGTAGTAACTCTCTCAGGAGGTTGGGGAAGATCACCTGATTCTATTTTAGCTCAGCACCTGGCAAACACTTTGCCGTGGAAAGGCAACGTTTTGTTTGAAAACTTTTCCTAAGGCAAGATGGGGGATGGAGACCGGAGAACTCCCAGAAGCTCCCAGGTCAGCTGGCCAGCCATATGCCACAGCAGAAGGAGGAATCCTTTCTTAAACAAGGCAGAAGGCGAGGACCAACTTGAGGGAGGGCCAAACTCCACACATGTGCTCTGACACACATCCACTTACACACACCAACACACACATGCACACCTGAATAAAAATAAAAATAGGGAAATCCTTTGATATTGTCTTTTATTTTAAATAACAGAGACTTAGTGATGTTACCCTGAACATTAGAGAATAACATCTATACGAAACGAGTTTTTAAAGACAACGACTTTTAGCCTGACCTTATCTCCTTCTCTTTTTGTTACAGCCCAGGCTGACCTCTAAATACCCATCCTGTTGCTGCAGTCTGTCCAGTCCTGAGATTATGGATGTGTACCACCATGACATGCTACATTCTTCCTAATTAACAATTTGACATACATATGGACATAGGAAGCATTTGTTGCTAAGCTTGAAGGGGTGGGAGAAATCTTACTATAATGTACTTACAGGTACAGTACATACTTCTAAGCATGTAAAGATGGAAGTTCTTATGATGACCATGTTTAAGATTCTCAAAGTGGTAAATAGGCCTTTGCCGAAAATCTAAGCAGAGTTTATGAGTGTAAAAACTGGCGGCACCCCTGTGGAGTAGTTTTTGGGTTTTGTGCCATGTTATCTCTTCATTGGTCATTTTTCAGACTATTAAGAGCTCTTGTGTAGATGACTCATTGAACAGAACTTGCCAAGTAGTTTTGAAATTACAGCAGGCTGGCTTGTAGCTGCTCTCTCCGAACAAGCGGCATTACCACCCTTTCGGTTGTAGTCAAGCCAGGAACTTGGAGCCACCCTAAACTCTCCCTACCCGACATTAATCAAGCAGAAAGTCCTGCTGAGCTCACTCCTTTAGACTGTCCATTAGGGTCCTTCTTTTTTGTCCCTGCTGCCAACTACTCCAGACTCTACTCTAACCACCTTCCTGATGCTGGAGCTAGTCCTCAAAAATCATTCTCTTAACCATCGCCACACAGTCCTAGTCATAAAACTCAGGTTTCTTAGAACCTTGCTTGTAGAAATGACTCCTGACCAGAAGAACAAGTTCACCTGGGAACTTTCCAAATTCACAAGCCACCTATGTCTTCTTCACCTTAAAAACCAGTCTCTACAGTGCTATAGAGATGAAAGAGCTCAACTCTTTTCTCTGCATCCAAGATTCTTCAAAATCTATCAAACGTGCACAGGTACCAAACCATAGCTAATAAGATCCCTCCAAATTCCATAAACTTTGTGTCCAGGTACTTTATTTCTGGAGCTGTTGATTTGTTTGTCTGAAACAGATCTGTCTATGTAGTCCAGCCTGGTCTCTAACACTGAGCTCAACTTGAGATCTTCCCACCTCAGGTTCCTGAGTACTGTGAGGTAAAGACATGCCTTACCATGCCCAGCTTACCTGGCTCATCTGGGTCCTCTGCCCATCCTTCTTCAGTGACTAATTCCTGCTTATTTCACTGGCCTTGACTGCTCAACATGTCCTCTTTGAAGACAAGCTAAGTTCTTCATTGACTGGCAGAACACCAGCATCATGCCTGGTGTGTGCTTGGCATCCCTCCAGTGCTGTACAGTGTGGCATCTGCTTTAATGGACTAAAACTATAACATGGCATGTATACCCCATCAATGTCCAGAAGTCTGATTCAGTAGACCTCAGTGAGATGAGATCTGGGGATGTGTATTGTCAACAGAACGAGGCAATGCTTTCCGAGGAACACTGTACTTGACTGTACCCTAGAAAACTGGATGTAGGGTTCAGTTCACCCTCATCCAACAAGTAACTTGCTCATTGTAAGTATTCCCTAAGTATTGGGGGCATCCAGTTTCAGGAATTGAAATAGTCTTTGTCAGTTTATCCATCCCTACCTTGCTCGCCTACCCATATTCTTGCCTTCTGTTGGGTTGAGTCAAAAGAAAGTAACATCTCTGAAAGATACGAGGGATGAAGACTCTTGATGGATTCTTGGATGCTACAAATGAGAAAATTTCTCCCAATAGCTTCCACTCTACTCAACCTTAGAATTTTGCCGAACCACTTAATATCTTCCCCAGGAAGAGAAGGCAGCATGAGGGTAGGAGGTCAGTGTCTGATTTTGATTCAGAGCACTCCCAAACAAACTGCAGTCTGCTTAGTGTTTGTGCATCCTAACTTCATCTGTGTAGTAGAGATAGCACCTATCCTGTGCAGGACCACACCGAACAAAAGGGAAAGCCAGTATAGTAGTGTAAGTGTTTTGGAGACTGAATGACTTAACAAGAACATAAATATGGCTGTCAACTAATAGATTGAAATACTAGACTAATAATTACTACTTATTAAGCATTTGCCATATCATAGCCATTTGGGTAAATAAAATGATTCTGTTAGGTTGAGTATGCTAGAACATACCTGAAGTCTCATCATGAAGTACTTTGGAGTCTGAGGCAGGGTTCTGAGGCCTATGCCAGCCCAGGGTAAATAATAAGACCCTATGAAAGAAAGGAAGAAAGGGGAGAGAAACACAGTAAAGCTACATTGACAATATCAGTAACTTAGAATATCCATGTTGTCACCTTATAGTAGGAAAGAAATGCCATTGCTTTTTTTTTTCTTTTGAGATTTAGAAAATAATGTTCAGGACTTACAGTTGACATAGTACCGTGCTGGCTGTATTCACATAAAGCACTTTATCGCTTCTTGGGGAGGTGGGGGGAGCAATAGGAAATATTCATCCAGGACTTGTCATGTGGCGAACACTTATAAGGAGATGGAGTCAAAATTAAGTGGCCAAGTCCCTGGCTGAAGATGCTCCATCAGGAAGACCAACTTGGGTGATTCTCAAGCACAAAGTTCCATGAAAGATGGGGTTATATTGGTTATGGGTTAGTTGACACTGGTAATGACATTGGTTCATTCTGTAGTGTTCTGGTTAGTTCTTGTCAACTTGACACCAGCTGAGGTCATCAGGAGAAAGGAAACCCTAAATGAAGGATTGCTACTACCAGGCTGGCCTAGAAGCAAGTATGTGGGGGCATTTTTCTTGATTCATAATTGATGTGGGAGGGCCATGTCCACTATGGCCAGTACCAACTCTGGGCAGGTAGGTAGTCCTGGATAAAGAGAAAGTAAGCTGAAAAAGTTGTGGGGAGAAAGCCAGCGAGCAATGTTCCTCCACGGCTTCTGCTTGAGTTCCTGCCTCTGGGTTCTTGGCTTAATTTCCTGCCCTGACTTCCATAGTGAGACAGTAAACTAAAGATGAAATAAACCCTCTTTTCCCCAAGTGGCTTTTGCCATGGTCTTCATCACAGTAGGAGAGCTCAAACAAGGACCCGTGGCTTAAACAGAGATTCTGTTTCTGTCTCTCTGACAATAACCCCAAAGGGAAGCCAGAATGTTCTTTCAATTATTGCTTTTTAAAAAACCAACATATTGGCCTATTTATTTTTAATAGAATGTATTCATTTGCTTTCCTTTCCTTTTATTCTTGAATCAGAGCCTCCGTTTGGAGCCCAGGCTGTCCCAAAACTGGTTGTGTTGGCTCGAATTTGGAGTGTGATCTTCCTGCCTCAGCCTCTCTAGTGCTGGGATTGCAAATATGCACTATCATTCTGAGCATCCATTTTTTTTTGTGGAAGCTGGGAATTCCATTGTGAAGAAGTCCATAAAAAATTGTATTAAGTAACATATAAACCCAAGTAAGTATATCCCATACATTTAGGAAGACTAGGAAGGAGTGAAAAACGAACCTGTGTTTTCATTTTCACTGTCTGTAGGAAACTGTACTGTGAACATTGTAAAATGTTTCCATACGTATACTCATCAGATAACATTGAAGTGTTTAAAATTACAGTATTAGATTCTTATTTTCTTTAGCATAGTCATGATAAATCTTCTTGAACTATGGTGTGTTCAAGGGAAATGAGCTAACTCATTGGTGATTACAGGGAACTCTGTCTGTCACACTTTCTGGGGATGGACCCCTTAGCCAGGCAAGCATGTGATCCTAAAGGTCTATTAATCTGGTGACCTGAAATTCACTTCACTGATGACTAATCCAGGTCCAGAGCACTATTCAGCAACATTGTTTCTCCATCTCTGTAGAGCTAGAAGTGAAGCTTAATTTTTGATGGTAGCAACCAACAGCTCAACTGGGGGCTTCCAAAAGAGAATATGGTTTGGCTATCCCCAGTTGAGAGCCACAAGTACATCTGGAAAACTAAGTTCTATCTCAGGGGTAGACTGTGCTAAGTCCTTGGTGTCTGTTTAGTGAGTTACAACTTGGAGTTATTATCAGCTGCTAGGGGTTCAGAGGACAAGGGAGGCCTCCCTACCTTCTGCTTCCTTGCCACAGCATCCTCTGCTTCTGCTGGGCCAGGGAGAGATTGTTGTATGAGTAATCTTTCACTTTGAGACGATAAGACTGTTTGGGGAGAAAAATGAAATGTTGAATTCGAGACAGAAGCTGGCAATCTGTGCCTGGTTATGGGTCTCCTGAGGTTGCCTCACTGCCAAGCCAGAGAGATGAGGCTGCTGAAGGAATCTTTGGGAAATAGCGTGCACATACACACACACACACACACACACACACACACACACACACACACGTGAAGGAAGCACAGGGAAATGGAACCACCGGCCATGTATTTATACATACTAGGAGCTGGTCAGCATTCTATAGTGCATATTACTTACTCTCAGCCACGTTTTGCTCACATTGTTTATTTGCCAAGTATAATATTGGTACTTGCGTTCTGGAGGCTAACACAGGAGGTTGCTGAGTTCCAGCAATTCACTCTGGGCTACAAGGCAAGAACCTGTCAAACGACAAACAAAACACACCAGAAAACATAGAAAGAAAGGAAAATTGGGATGGAAGAGTTCTTGTCTAATTTACTGTTTATCCCAGAGTTCTGATACCATGCACTCACCACACAATACAAAGTAAGTGTGTTGAACAGGTGATCTGGGCTTACAAGAAGACCTTAGGAGATGCTGGAACCTATGTGAAACACAATAAACGTGCAAGTTTTCATCATTTCCATTTCCACAATGGTCATAGGCTCATGAAATGATTGGTGGAGTGAGAAGCCATGGCCCTGTTGTTATGGATATTTTACATGTGATTAGGCAGAGAACTGAACGTGGGTTTAATTATGCTTCATGAAGTGACGACAAAGGAATTCTAATCCAAACCTCGTTGTTGAATAACTATAAATGAATCTGATGCAACAGACATTATTCATTACCTATGAAAGCAAAAATCACATGGAAGCATTATATTTTATGTTTAAAAACCTAAAATGATATTCTTTCTTCCAAAACTTAAAAACATCTACTTCAGAGAATTTACTTTTAATGTGTAGATGTTGATTTAAAAAAAAAGATAAAAACTTGCAGGTTTGGTATAAGAGCAGTTAACCTTTTCCACTCCCAGAAGCACAGACTCAACTAAAGAGAATCAGAATTCTAGTCATAAGCCCTTATTTTCTGCACTTGAAGAACTGAAAGGTTTCTCTGTTATTTTCTGAAGGAGGGGGTTTCCTGTGTGTCTCTCTCGTGCTCTGGGGATCCCCGCCTCTGTCCACTCCCCGGCAACCTTTCTTCACAAGGGCCATCTTTGAATCAATAAGGGCTTCAGCATCAGTCCGTCTCTTCCAAGAGCCATCCACATTTTTCTTAACTGAGCCAGGGCACCATTTCCTGGCAGCTGGCCTGGTGGAGCTACAGGTAAAGACTGCAGTGCTCCCTCCCCCCAAAAGGAGGCAGAAGCTGCCCCGGAGGGACAAGGTCCCTGATTCTCAGCTGCCTTTTGACAGAGTCTGGAGTTCTCTCTTTAGTAATTTACCTCCACCAAACATATTTTGCAGAGATTTTCCTACCTTCTCACCCTGTGTCTCTTGAAAAGCACTCTTTTGTGTTTATGATGCTTTGGCTAGGGGTATTGGGGTGCTGATGAACACCCAAACCTTGAGGGAAAAAAAGCTTGCTTGGTAGGAGGTGAGAATGTAGGTGGGAAGAGTTGTGCATTCTCTGTGTCAAAGGCCTGTGGGTTTTCCCCAGCCTTGGCCTCAGCTGAGAGTGGTCCAGGAGGGAAGGACTTCCTAAGGCCCTCTCCTGCAATGTTAGCAGTGACTAGGGAAGAAAACACTGACCATTTCCTTTCCCCTTAACCCACAATAAAAGAAGCTTCACACTCACTATCAGTGTTTCAGACCATGAGGGGAGAAAGAGAAATGTATTTTTTTCCTCTTTTACACAGAGATCCAGAACTTCAAAATAAATAGCAAATGGTGTTTTGAATGGATTATTAATGCTGAGCATTTTATTGTAGTTCAATAAAGACCTCTGTGTCTTCATTACACAGACTAATAACACCTCCAGACATATTTACAGTAATTTTCCCAGCTGATAGAGTTTAATTAATGATATAAGGACATAATTACATGTTTCAGTGATCTCTCACATATTTACAGGAACTGCTGTAACTAGCTTAATTAGAGTAATTACGTAAATAGCTGATAATGCACAACAAATTACAGAAAAAATATCTCCTAGAGTCTGGTGTGTATCAGTGTCTAAGCAAGCGTATAAAAGGCAAACATTGACATCCGAGGTTTCCGCATATAGCCATGAGGCCTCTGCACTTGACTCCCCCTAAGCCAGGCAGAGTGGAACTGTTTGTTGGAGGTTTCGCAGCTATTTTCTTCCTTCCCAAAGTTTCCCTTGAGAACAAAGCTCTGTCAGCAATGAGATTGCTCAGGCTGCCCCGCCGCTGGCTGGGGATTCCTGATGAGTTTTGTGTCAAGCAGGGCAGTGTCGTCGCCCTAGCTGAGAACTGGAGAGGGTGTTTGGGCTTGGTCTTTTCTTTCTCTGGTGTCGTCTGTTTCCGTCGCCGTGGTGCGCAGCATGTTCCTCTGGAGCGGCCAGTCTCCCGGTGCTCTTTAGAACCAGCGTGAAGAGCGGGTGGTTGACGCTCTACCGTACAGTTCTAACTCTGGTTGCCCATCACCCGGGTCCCTCTAATGCCGTCCTTCCCGGTGAAGTGGTCAATATTTATTCCCCAGGAAGAAGCAAGCGACTCCTCTCCTCCTGCATGAGCTGCAGTGTCTCCATGGACTGATGACAGGCATGCTCTCTCTTTTTAATTGGGCAAACCATGGGAGCTGAGGCATCATACTCTTCTGTAAGAAAGACCTAAAGATATGTAAGTGGGATAAAAGAAATATTAACTTTGGGGAGAATATGGAGTCAAAATTTAACTACAGCTGTCGCAATGTGACCCGACAGGCTTGAACATCTGTCCTCTGCCCACCTTTCCATTCTTCTTCCTGTCCTAATGCATTTCCCACCTTGCTCTTCAGTCAGGCCAGACTCTGGACTGTCCCATGGACATGTTCTCAAACCTATGTGTTCATATCGTTTTTAAACCTCAACTTCTACTAGATATCACCCACTTAAACCCCTTGTTAAGTTCGGCTTCTGCTTCAAGCCTTTAACTAATTTCACTGAATTTTACCTTCCAGGACATAGTCAAGACCAGGGATGCCCAAGGCAATGCAAAATCACCTACAAGACATTATCATCTACAAACGTGTTGGGCTACATTCAAAGCTATCGTGGGATCATGCAGTGTATGGGTTGTGCATACCTGGGCTCTGCCCTGTGAAATTTTCGTGCCTATACTGTCATTCATCTTCTGTCTACCTCCTCTCCCAGCTTGATGGGACTCTTCTGTGGACAGGACCACTGGGTTGGCGCTCTCTCTCTCTGTACCCCCGTCTCTCTTTGTATGTGTGTGTGTGCAGAGAACAACCTGAAGAGCCATCTAATTTTGTTTCTGAAACGAGGTCTCTTCATCATGAGCTCTCTGATTATGCTAGGCTGGCTGGCCAGAGAGCCTCTGGAATCTGTCTGTGTCCATTTGTCCAGTGGCATGCCCAGCTTTTCCATGTGGGATCTGGGGATCAAGCTGGAGTCCTTATGCTGTGTGACAAGCACTTTCCCGACTGCTCTTGCTTCAGGAGCAGAGTCTGGTACTTCTTCACTCCCTGTCTTACTGTCATAACGCTGGGTGCTTGTTGTGCTGTCTAGAGTTTAAATCAGCTTCATACAAGCGGAATGGAGAGAGCTCTGACTGAGAGAATCAGGCCGTCGCTGAGCCTGTAGGGCATTTGTGATTGAAGCGGGAGGCCCAGCCCACCATGGGTGGTGTCATTCCTGAGCTGGTGGTCCTGGGTTTTGTAAGAAAGCAGGTTGAACAAGCCGTGATGAGCAGGTCAGTAGGCAGCATCTCTCTGTGGCTTCTGAATCAGCTCCTGCTTCTAGATCCCCACCTGGTTTGGGTTCTTGCCTTGGCTTCCCTCAGTGGACTGTGATCCAGAATACATAAGCCAAATAAACACTTTTCTCCTTAAGCTGCTTTTGGTCATGGTGATTCACTGTTGATAGTAGCTCCAACCAAGATACTTATCATCCATTCAGTATCTCTCATCCACTGATTGAAGCAATATATTTAAATTAATTAATTTAATTGATTAATCTAATTAATCCTGGTTAATTTAATCAGGATCTCTGCACACACATGGTCACCATCCAAGAACGGCTTTGCAAGGCTTTTTATCGTTACAATACATCTCATTCCTTTCCTGGTGTATGGAGCCGCTGATAGCTGTATCACATCCATGGGAAATTCCTGAAACTTCCTCTAAGAAATGTACATACTACAGCGGACACTGACATGTAAGTAAATACTCATTAAATCTTGTGATACATGCAGTGAGAGAGGAATGTAGGAATTACGGAAGTGGTTCATAGTAGGTAACACTCAAATTGTAGAATGAACAATACCAACTGGGAAATGGGCTGAGGGGAGGTAGATAGTATCAGGCTGTTTTTAGGTTGCTGGCTTTGAAAAGTTATCACCAATGACAACATTGATGTGGGAGGGAAAGTTCTGAAATATGTGAAAAGGGTTTGGAGAGAAGAAATAATGTTGGGACCAGTATGGCCTTTCAGATACCCATAAGACATGATGAGGAAGACCATCGCTGCACTGATCTCATGGAATGGAATGCCATAAGCAAGGGAAGTTCATAGATACCATAACAGGCATATGGGGTGTTTGCTTTTCTGAGAGGATGTGCAGAATGAGTAAAGAAGACTGAAGTTCCTGGGGTGAGAAGGGAAAAGGTAGCAGAGAACAGGATGTGGGCAGAACACCTTGAGTTCCTGGTTTCCCAGGCCATGGGTTATGCTAACTTAGGTTGGACCATTCAAAGATCCACCATACAAACCTAGAAAGAGTCCACACAAAAACAGACAAAGGCCATTTGAGCATGATATTTTAGTTCCACTGGATGTGGGGACATAAAAAATATTCTTTCTAGTGGCTGGAGAGACGGCTCAGTGGTTAAAGATAGGCTGCTGTGTCTGTCTCTACCCACAGTCTGTTTTACCCCCCTGTGGCTTCAGAGTTTCTTTTCTGTAGCAGTAATATCTTCTGTATGTTTATGATTCTGAAACTGAATCTCTTGTTTGGGTGTTTTGTCTTTGACTTCCAGACTCACATAGGTGTTGCTGGATGTTTCTGTCTAATCTGGCTCCTTCCATGTCTTTCTTTCTTGGTAAAATTCTGCCAGTTTGAAAACTTTGTGGTTATCCTTGACTTCCTTCTTCATCATTCATGAGGAAGACATACTGACTCCACTTTTAGGCGTTACTAAGAGTGTGACCCCACCTCAGCACTCCATTGCTGCCACTCTGTCCAGCCTCAACATCTGTACCTGTGCACTGTTTTCTGATTGGCTGGCTTCAGTCTAGTCTTCCATAAGGGTGTTTCACCTTGCAATTCCCTGTTATGTGGTTTTTTTTTTCCAGGCCATTACTCTCCTTGTGATATCCAGGTTGGTCCTGAAACACGCTAAGCTTGCTAACAGGTCACTTTACACGTGTTTGTTCTTTAGCTTGCACATCCCTCCTCTAGTCACACGACTTGCTTTTCTACTTCCTGTAGTCTACATTTAAACTTTCCTTTTTTGGTAAAAACTTCCTGGGCACAGTAACACTCTGGCTCCCTACCACCACATTCCCTCTTCCCCTTCCTTGCTTAGTTTTCTTTTTGGGACGTGATCACTTTCTAGTGTGCAACATAGTCACACTTCTTTATTTTCACAACTCTTCATTTGTCCACTAAAACACACTTGCTCTGCACTTGCTGTGCATCCACGACATCCACTTGCAAAGATGGTTTGGACTCAAATGGGTAACCTGTGATATGATAAGTGTAAGTACCAAATGAAGCCTCCATGATAACCCAAAACATCCTATCCAAAACAAGCCACGTGATGCAAGCTGAAGCGTAGCAGATGCGGTTGCATTTAGGAGGTGTTTCCTCAGTGGCAGATAATGGGCAACAGTTCATGCTGACTAATTTATTGAAAAGGAGATGGTGAGTTTAGTATTCTCAAGGGTTAGGGCACAAGGGGCTAGAGGGAGCATTCAACTGGCACAGGGCTCACCTGGCATTCACATGGACCTGCGTTCATACTCAAGTCTACCTGAAAAACTTAGGCTTTGTGTCATGCTCCTAATCCTAGTGCTTGTTCCAACCTGGTGAGTTCCCAGCCAGAGAGTCTCTGTCAAATAAAAAGGTAAAGGAATGTCACTTGAAATTGTCCTTTGCTCGCCCACATGCACGGCCACACCGTCTTGAGCATGAAGGCAGCAAACATAATCACACGCCTGCAGACATGCACACACAGATTCACAATTGTTAAAGGTTAGGCTAGGCATAGTGGGGCATGCCTGCAATCCCGGAACTGACGAGGTGGAGATAGGAAGATAAAGAGTTAGAGGTTATCCTAGGCTATATAGTGAATTGGAGGCCACTCTGTGTTTCCTGAGACCTAGTCTCAAACATGACAGAGAGAAGCATCAAAGGTTATGTTACATCAGAGAACAGAAATAGAAGACGAGAAGCTTGCCATTCATGTCAAATTGTCTTAACTTCCTTGGTGAAATTTTAGCCAGTTTTCCCCAAAAGAAGAAACTTAGCTCCCTTGAACCTGAAACACAGCTCAAGAATATGTTTATATATATGTATCCACAAATGCAGGTATATGCACACTTGGATGCATGCACACATGCACACCTATACATGCTCAGACACACACACACACACAGGGGCAGGGGAAAGAGAGAGGAGGGAAGAGGCTGTGCAGTTGCTATGTGTTTCTGGCTCATTTAAGTAAAATAAGGCGTTTAGGTTTAAAAGCTGGTGACAGGAAGGGATTTGACTTATGGTCATTGATGTTTCAGAATGATAACATAGAGACATACTTTCTTCCTCCCAGAAGATATGTCCCTCTTCCTCTTCACATCTCTACCCCCTCTTTGCCTGGGAGGTCTGAGGCCTGGGACTGAGGAGGGTGAGCTGATGCAGGGGCCTTCTAACGGCACAAACTGAAGTGGGAGATATTGAACAGGGTGCTTGAAGAGGCTGTTATTTCATCATCACTTTTGTAACTCTGTAGAAGATACTTGAGGAAATTAGTATCTTATGCGTAGATGGGTATGTTTTATTTCTTCAGCAAGGGTTTTGTAAGAGGGCAAGAAGTTGTCTTATAAGAAATCAGGAGCGTGCCATTAACTTGAGGTTGTGCTAGACAAACAGGAGCCTTCTTAGGATCATTCAAACGGCCCTCCCACACAAAGCTGTCATCACTCTGTCTTTCTAGGGCAATTTCTACACGATTGTTTTTTTTTCTTTTTCCTCTGAGCAGATAATGGAAAAGAAGTGGGAGTAGACTGACAGTGGGCAACATAAAGATAAATTTGAATGTGCGTGCGCATTTGTCACAGGATTTCAGCTAAAATGGTGGTGCTAGGTTATTCAGGAGAGTGTGCGCATCAATGACAGCAGCAGAAAACACTCCTTCGTACAAGCCACGCTGTCCTTCACAAGTGTGGGCATTGGCTTTGTTTCTATATGAAATATGTGAAATACATATTATATATGTATTTACTTTTTATATGTTTCATTCAGCCAGCAGGTGCTTGCTTGTTTCTCTATATTATTGTTGCTCACTAGAATTAACTCATAGCACAAGCATAAAGGACTTTAAAGCCGTGTAACAGTAATAATGGATAGGTATATAGTTGACCTCTCATTTACTTAGAAGTCAAACAACTTAAATGGTAATACATTCAACACTTTCTTTCCCTAATCCATTCTTTCATAAAGGCTTGAGAAAGAGAGAGAGAGAGAGAGAGAGAGAGAGAGAGAGAGAGAGAGAGAGAGAGACTTCTCCATGACCCACATCTGGTAGTTTGAAAGTCTTATGATGTATATGTGTAAGTTTACACATAATTCCTGAAAGTCTTTCTTTAACTGTGAAGAGCAACGTGACTACATGTGGATGTGTTCCAGTTAGAGAACAAGACACAAACACACAAATTTCCCCCAACTCACTGTAAACCTTTTCTCTCCTCCCTGCATACATCTGCATTTGAGGGCATATACAAATTTGTGTCCTGATTTCTAAATTTGTTCTTAAGGAAGGGTTCTACATGTGTTCTTTCATGCCTAACCTACTTTTTCTGCCCTACTTCCAGCCACTTAATACAACTAATGCCAGGCTCAGAAAAAACAACATCACTCTCCCCTCCTTGTTGTGGGAGTCAGTTCATTTATTTTTCTATCTCATTATGACCCTCAAATATTTATTCATTCATCACCATGTGTCACATGTTGGCAGCATCGAGATAAGCTCACCAGCGTCTTAAGCTCAAAAAGTCAGGAACTAACTGAAGGAAAGCCAGAAGACACTTTGCCAATGAGGAGAGAGCCTGAGGGAGCAATATGGCTGTGTAAGCGTCCCTACAGGAACAAATCATATACAGAAGATGAATGACCAGACAGGAAGTGACGCAAGCAAAGGGGCGGTACTGCAGGTTCCTAGAGCCCACACCCCCTGTCAATCAGGCAGCCATTGCTCATCTGTTAGTGGAAGCTGCCGTGCACAAATATTGGCTGATGTGGCAAACCTTCCATTTTTGACAAGAATAAAGAAATCCTGTAATGTATCCTAAAATCTTCAGCAACACTCAGAGGACCAGATAAAGTACGACTGGGGCTGGGTGCAGCTACTGACCTCCAGCTCGCCTTCTGGAGAACTACTCTCAGATGGCTACTTCTGGGTAGCAGATAAGCATGTTTGCAGGAGGATGGAAGCGGAGGAAAGTAGGAGAGGACAAAGTTGGAGAGGTAATCTTAGATTTGCTTTATAAAAGCCCAAGTATATGTGTATTGAGAGTTTGGGTTTCATTCTAGAAATGATTTTTTAAAAAAGCAACAATAAAAAGAATGCTACTTGGGGAAAGAAACCCATCATGATAACTGGATTTATCTCCACTTATGAAGAACATAGACGGTGACTACATTTTTTATTTAAGATTTTAAGTATATATTCCTGTTCACAGAGGCAGTGGACACAGGGGTAGCTATAGCTCATATGAAGTGTCCAAGAACTCATTGAGCACAGGGTGACTGTGTTACCTACCATTGCACAGGATTGCACACACGGTTGGATACAGGGGTGATCAGCCAGAACTGTCCCACTAAATAGCCTCCCATTCTGATCAAAAGTCTCCTCAGAATAGAAAGCAGGGAGGGAGAGAGGGAGGGAGGGAGGGAGGGAGGGAGGGAGGGAGGGAGGGAAGGAAGGAAGGAAGGAAGCAAGGAAGGAAGGAAGGAAGGAAGGAAGGGCACTAGAGGGGCAAGTGTGCCTTTAGTGGTATACTGCACCACTATGTGTACAAAGCCCTGGATACCATCCTTAGCCCCGCACAACCCGAACAGAAGCGAACGTGACATTCACAGGTAAAGTAAACGCACCAGAGAGCAGCGCTACCTTTACCTGCGCAGCCGCAGACCGGGTGACTTCACGTCAGGGAGTGCGATCAAGCCGTAGCCCAGTGCCTACCTGTGAGCAAGGTGACTGGCAGCGCTTTGGCCACAGCTGTCTACCTTAGGTCACCCCTACCACACCCTTCTCTCAGCTCAGTGAGGTCTGGTAATGAGGGGGTGTAAAGGAAAACGTCGTTATTTTCCACCATGGCCTCTGGGCAGGCGCAGTGCACTGGCGGGGCAGGGCATGCCAGTTCTGGGCCTTAGGGCAAACTCAGCATGTTTTTAGGATGTTAACACTGAACTTGGATTTCGGTGATTTTCAGCCTTGCACACAGAGGAGCGTGCATTGTCCTGATGGTTAACTGAATAGAGCCAGGGCATAAACTCTGTAAAAGGGTTCTCCTCTGTCTATACACGACCCCCTACACATCGCACCCCTGCAAAAGCCTATCAAGAGGACATATAACACACACACACATGCATACACACATACGAATGCACAAACACACACACACTCTGTAGCTTTAAGCAGGATACCCAGCTTTACACATGTCCAGATTGACTTTGGGGTCAGAAGTTGAAAGTAACAACTGAAATTGGACTCTGATGTTTTAGTTGGTACATGTCTTAGAACTGTGACACAGCCTCTTTCGGCAACAAAGACAACACCTCAGACTTCTCTGAGGCCAGAAGAAACAGCGTAGGAGAAGCCACCTAGAAGCAGAGCTCTGGCCTGTGAGTGTTGAGACAAGTTTCTCAGGATATCCTGGGCCACATCTTCCATCCTTCAGAGAGTTCCCTTGTGAACCAAAGCCCTTTGAAAGTCCTTTGCGAACATAAGATTCTTCTTACTTCCCGGTGTGGTGGTGAATACCTTTCAAGCGCTCGGGAGTCAGAGACAGTCAGACCTCTGTGAGTTCCAAGCCAGCCAAGGACTGAACAGTGAGATGGGTAAATGAACACATTGAGGGACAAGGGCTGGAACGTTTTCGGTGCCCACTAAGATTTTCATGAAAAATTATTGATGACTTATTTTTATTGTTGGTTAAAGTTACACTTTTAAAATAATAACACAACTTCCATACGCTCCGTTTTAATGATAACAAAGTCTTTATATTCAAAGACTGGCCATATAGCAGAGATATCCTTTAATTCGACTTTTACTTTCATTAATTTACAAGTGGGGGAACGCTCACTTGATGCCTCCAAAGTGTGACACAGATGGGGAAAGTGAAAATGTTAATAATCTTAAGCACACTGATGCGATGGAAAATCCCTGGGCTTTGGGCCTCTGCACGGTGCACGTTGGTGGCCAGAGACATGCTGCTTCCTCACAGATGTGTCTACATCAACCCAAATCTTCCATTTTCACTTTTACCCAAAACGGAGCGTGCGGGAAAGATCCATAATTAGGGGGAACTTTGCCACTCAGCTTTTATGGTTTGCCAACTTCCTGGTTTTAACTTTCACCACTTTGGCTGTTGTTATCAAAGGCTCTGTCCAGGGATTGCGTTCACATGCTTCCTTCCCCCTGGCATTTAAAAGAGGGATTATTCCTTCTTCTCATCAGTTATTCCCTGATACTACTCGGATTTCTTATTTTTATTTTTATCAGCTCATTCTGCGTGCTTCTCATTGAGCACTCCATGCTCACTCAGGAGGGAAACTCTGGGTCTTCCGTTTCAGACACAAGGCTGGCCTCTCCCTTTCTTGCTGAGAGACGTGAGCCATCTGCTGTTGCCTTTTGGTATGACTTTTGGCACCAGGATGTTGTAGCGGCAGCGTAACCAAGTTTACAAAAGTGATCCTTAAATGCTGTTGTACACACTTAGAAATTAATCCCTTTAAGGAAAAACGTCCTTCGATGCTGTGTGTAACCCACCAACAATTGCTTTTATTGTACAAGCGGCACTGTGCCGGCCAGGTGTGCTCGGTGGGGAGGAGACGGCAAAGGCCCCTGAGATCTCAATGGTCAGAGCTCTGAGCAGAGAGGAGAGACAGGCTCCATCCTGGAGGACACAGGGGATCACAGGAGCTTTTAGGAAACAAGAAAGTGCAGCCTTAGCCCTGAGAAACTACAATTAAATGGTCTGGGTGAAGCTCAACTGTTCCTGTGCTTTTCAAAATTCCCCAGACGATTCAGATATATTAGAGCTGGAAATGGCAATGGTTTCGGAGGTGTCTTAGTTCTCAGATCTTTTCTTTTCCCATTTACTAAGCAAAGAGGTTGCATCATTGGGATTCTGGCAAAGAAAAAGCTCGTGATATATGCTTAAATAAAATAAAGTTTTTAGAAGGAAATTGGGATGAATAGATGTGGGCAAATGACCGAATCTTGTCAGTGGCCAACTGGAACTGAAAAATTCTTTCTTAACTTTGTATATTCGTCAATAAATTTGTAGAATGAGTCAGAGAGGCATACTTTCAGAGTTCTGCTTTCTCCTTCTTGACTTCGTTCACTTCTGAGCTCTGAGAGGAGGGCAGTAATGGCAGGTACCTCCCAGGATTGGTGAGAATCAAATGTCTGGTCCTAGCTAGTAGCCTCAGGCAAGGCGACAGGGGCAGCCAGGACGTTCTCAGAGAAGGCAGAGCTATTGCTGAGGAAAGGAAGTGCCCCAGTTGCAACTATAGCGAATGGCTTGGAATTGGTCTTCAAAGGTGGGTTTTAAACTTTGTTTGACTCTGGCTTTAAGTTGCTAATAGACTTTTTCATAAAATTATATTAAAGTTCACAAAGACTTGTGATGCATAGCTAAGCAGTTTAGCCAAATTTAACTGAAATTTTACTGCCAAATTATGCTTCTATGACTATGAGTAGGCTGGGGCACAACTCACATGACCGAGAAAAGTGTCCTTTTCCTCTTAGATGCCTGAGCTACATGCTAATGGCAATGTATGGGTATTCACTCCATAGCTCAAGAGATGCATAGTGTTGTATTTTTTTCTTAAAAAATAAACAACTTTCTAAAAAGTCTTTAAAGACATTTTAAAGTTTGCTAAAAAAAAAGCCTTTAAAGCCTGTCTTCTAGTTTCCTTTTTCTTCCAATTCTATTTGCATGATTTTATCCACTTTAGGTTTCCCAACCAGCTGGCCCCTGTGTTTTGCATCTGACCTTTTCTCCTTAGGCTCTAGTGCTTATTAATTAGAAGCATGGGCCTTACTGTCCAAGGCCAGGCCTTCCAAATCTCCTCTATTTCTGGCTGTTTGACCTTGAGCTTCATAGAGGCCTGAGGACTTAGTATATAGGTGTTCCATAAAGGCCATTATTAGCAGGATTTTGTTTGCTTATTTGTAAGCCCCTTCAATTTGCTAAGAGTCGTGAGCATTCTTTAAAGGTTGATACACTTTTTCCTGTATGATGCTCTGGTATTTGAGGACTATACACTGTGTGTGTACTATTAAAAGTTCCATTTCTTCTGCTCTAGATTAGATCACGCATGGGTGCAGTAGACGAAAGAATGGAATTAGGGAGATGACTCAGTGGGTAAAAGCACTTGCCACCAACATTTGATAATCTGACTTTGGTCCCTGAACCCATGGAGGAAAACCTATACCTCAGAATCCCACATTTCCAGTGGGATCGCAGGGACTGTAGAGTCTGTTGGAAGCTTAAATGCATAGTACAATGGCAGGAACAAGGGACCCTGCCTCAAAAACAAAGTGAAAGTATACAACTGGCTCCCTAAAGGGGGCCCTTTGACCTCCACATGTACACAGTGGCATGGATGTGTGCACATATGTCTCTCTCTCATATACACATGCCAGAAAGAAATAAAAAATTAAAAATCATTTAAGAAGATGGTAATGTAATGAAGATGCTACCCATGACCACACAAGGCATTGTTTGGTACCCTAAGATGTCTAAAACCTTTGCAGGGACATTGTACAAGTGTTTCTTTAGGTACGAAGTGTTTGCTGCAGAGTCACATTCCGATCAGTTGGTCAAGAGAATGCCCCTTAAAGATCAAGGCTTATGTAGGATGCTTGCCTAGCAAGCAGGGCCCTGGGTTCCAGCCATAAGAAAACTGAGGACACAAAAGTGTTTGTTGATCAAAGCATTCCTATGTATGGTGGTGTCAGAGAAGAGAAACGATTCTTACCTTCTATCTCATGATGCATCAGGTTGGGGCAATAAGGATATGTGATACTCATCCAGTCAAATAGTTGTCACCACATACTGGTTGTTTGTTTGTGAGGCTGAGTGCCGGGAATGCGGCGCAAACGAAAGCAGACCCAGCCTGGCCTGCCAGAGCTTGTAGTCCAGGAAGGGAGACAGACAGTGACAGTGACGGTCAATTGAACAAGTGGGAAAGTATACCTGGGACGTAGTCTACAAAGGAAAAGGGCACAACGAGAGTCTAGAGTCAGGCGCTTGACCTGACGAGGGGGGAGGTCAGGAAAAGCTTGCCTATAAAAAGTGCTGTGTTGTGCTGAGAACAGATGGACAGGCAGTCACCGACAAGATGAAAAGAAGGAATGGGCAGAAGGAACAGAAAGTACGGCAGCCTTGCTGCACGAGGAAGCAGAGCCAGTAGAGGGAATTGAAAGACAGCCAGGTGGCCAGGCCTGGGGCAGAGCAGAGCAAATGGATTGAGGCGCCGGTGTATTGGAGCTGGCCCGGGTTTATTTCTGAAAGGCAGTCTACACACGTGCCTTCCCAACACCACATTTAGTGACATTAAGCTTGAAGCTGGGTACGGAGGGTCTGTTTACATCATAAGAAATTGCCAAGCCTCCCTTCAGGGTCAGTTTTTCTGTATTGGGCAACGTGGGGCTATGGGGCTATTTCTAGAATCGGAATCTGACATGAATCTAGATGAGGGATTTGCGGCAGGGAAGAGATATGTATTGGGACAAAGCAATCCTGACTTCTGGTAATTACCAGACAGCCAATCAGGTTTGAAGGATGCCACCTGCTACTGTGGCTTTAGCATCCCTTTCTCTGCTTTACTCTCCTCTCCTCTTCCTGGATATTACTATAGAAACAGGGATTAGTCTCCTGTCTACTCTTCCTGCTCTACCCTCCTCCATCTCCCTCTTGCTTTCTCCCCTACCCTCCTTCTTGTCCTCATTTTTCCTCTTCTCTTTCCCATTCTGCTTCCTCTCCTGGCTAAATGTCCCTGCGTGCACAAACTCTGAAGGCAAGGATTCCCTTTATGACGTTTAAGGCCTAGAAGAAACTGTTGAGTGGTGGGGGTGAGGAGCAGGGGCATAAGCAGCTTTTCCCTTCAGTCTCTCAGACATCCTGGGACTTCCAGTCCACTCCCCCAAAACCACAGACCTGCTCAATCTGTTATCCTTCCTAGGCTTCGTGTATTCGCCAGAGGAAAAGGACTTAAGTGGAGAAATCATGCTGTTAAAGGGAACAGAAAAAACATTGCAAAAGGGGCCTCCCTGTCCCTGTTGAGATCATGTGGCTCTCTAGAAGGTTCTTCCTGGAGGCCTGACAGGAGCAAAAACAGAAGCATTTTGTGGGGTGGGGAGGCCCCTTTGTAACTCAACTCTGTCAAGGTCAGCCCTCCTTCCAGGATGGCTACCTCTGTAGACAGAGACACAGACACAGACCGGCTTACCACTTCTTTAAAAGATGGAGGAAAAGGAGTTAGTCTTCCTCATTTAAGACTACAGTGACAATGTAAAACAAATCATTGCTGGCTCCTACTCAACTTCTTTCAAATGTGTGTTGCCCACCAACAATAGACTCAGTATTCATCTCTTAGAGCCCTAGAATAAACCTAAAAACATAAAATAAGATACATAGGCCATGCCTGTCTTTCCTGAATAGTGGGGTCCTAGGTCTTTCTGTCATTCAACAGAGGCATCATTTGAGTGGCTAGCCCTTGCTCACGATGGTAACTTAGGTTGTAAGGCCTGGGCAGACAGTTACCCGGACATCATAAGGTCATGGCTGGGGCTGAGTTTGGAAATTTGATCCACTAATTGCAGAAATGAAGACTAGCAATCCATGCAAATGGAAATGAAGGCCAATTAGACACGATTAACACGTAGATTCAAAAATAAGATAACAAAGCATTCTACTCTGAGACGCTGCCAGTAGAGTTTAGCAAATTAAAACGAAATGCAGTCAAGTTGAAACATCAGAAAAGTAGATTATGCAACATCCTGCAAACGCCTCAAGAACTGCTTACTGGAGCCTCATGCTTGGGGAAGATGGAGTCCCTCAAACAGTTGCTTTTCTCTGGCTTGAGACCTGACCGGCTTCCGAAAGAAAGGGCATGCCCAACACTTAGGAGATGAAATTGCATTTTAGTTCATTCTAATAGCAAACACGGGCATACGTGTAAAGTTTTAAAGGTGCCCAAGGCTTCCACATGTTTGCATTTAAGAATATTTTTACAAAGGATCGTATGAGCTCTACTTTTAAAAGGACCACTTGTTAGCTATGTATTAAATATAAATTCTGTTTTGTCGCTGTAAGAGTAGGTGACTAGAAAACAGAAGTAAAGATCATAATTCCTGAGTTGTTTGTAGGTATCCTCTGTGCTGTTCCCAAGGTTTCATTTATATAAAGCTTTAGGCTGTTAGGGTGCAAATTACCCCTGGCTGGAGGGCAGTAAGATTTACTTAATGACTATCTGCAAATCACGGTAGGATCTTGAGAAAGGAATGTTATTAGAGTGCGGAGCAGTAAGTGCCCTCTGTACAGGAGAAAGCTGCCTCGGCCCGCGCTGCTGGCTTTGATCTCATCAGCCCTCATAAAGTTCGCTCAATTTCTGCCTTGCCTTTTATAGGAACTTTCTTCTAAGGAGAGCAAAACTCGGTGCAGACATTATCTAATTCCTCCTCGTAAGATTCAAGTAAGGCTGGGTGGGGCCAGTGCTATTATTCCCCAACCCATTTTACATGCGAGGAAATAAAATCGAATGTTCAATGACTTTCCCAAGGCCATATGGAAGCTGAGCAACAGGAGGATTCCTCCTGGGCCCCTTTCCCAAGGCCAAATAGAAGCTGGACAATGGCAGACAGGGTCCCTCCTGTGTCCCCGCAGCTGGTCTAGAACCTGGTCAATGAGGCAGCTGGGCAAGAGGTCCCAGATTTGGAGCCAGAGCAACGAGTTCACCCTCCTCTGTGTTGACTCTTTATGTGATACTGGATGAGAGGTCGGTCCTTTTGGAGTGAATTCCTTTGTCTAATACTGGTATTAGACCTACAAACCCTGCGCTCTGGAAGCTGAGGCAGGAAGATAGCTGCATGGCCCTGTCCCAACAAGACAATAAATAAGAACAGTACTGAAGTGCATGCCACAGATGAGACAGTGCACTTTCAAGTAATGACATCCGAGAAGAAAGACCACAGCACGTTCATGTCCCAGAGGCTAAAGTTTATGACCCTTATGCTGAAATTCACAATAGAAAATATAAAAGTAGATCAGCAGTTGACTTTTTAATTTAATTTTATTTCAGTTTGGACTCAGTTCAAGTTTTCTATCCTTGCTGTTCTTTTTTTCTGTAAGTTCAACAGTTTCAATTCAGTAAAGGTAACTGTAAGTCCACACGGCCTTGGTTCTTTCTGTTGCCCGTTATTTTGTGATCCTGACTTAGACATGGTCATAATTCCTGGGCCGCATTCAGACTCTCCTGTGATCCTGAACAAGTATCTCACGGCCACACGGCTGTCATTTCCTTCCTGTCTGCGCTCTAGCCCTACCTGCTGCTTCTTCTCCACTGCCTGTGGGGCCCATGATAAGTCATTGCCACCAGGCAGGGCTGCTGTCACCAGGCATGAACACCCTTCCCTTGCAGAGCCGAGTTCCCTTGCAAAGCTCAGGGACACTGTTCTCTGGAGCTATCCAAGTAAAAACTGGCACTGAGCAAGGGTAAGGGGTGGTCTTCCTGGTCTTTATGGATTATGTCTTCCCATGATGCAATTCTCCCTATATCTGTGTCAAAGGTTTTTACTCAACACCAACACAGCCCAGATAGGCTGGATTAGGGAACAATATTGACGAACAATTATCAGGTGACTCTTGGAAATCCCTCTCCTCTGATCACTAGTGTCCTTTATAGCAGAAGCCACAAGAAGAGCAAAACCACAACTCCCAAACTATATTTTAACTATATCATGCTCGTCTCAATTGTTTTGGTTTATTAAGAAAACAATATTTTCCCAAAGGGTATTTCAAACTCTAATGCATATGATACCTAGGCTAAACATGGACATCCCTTCATTACTCAGTGAAGTATTAGCTGTCAAGTGAAAAAATTAAACTAAAGTTAATCAGTTTTATCATGTTTTAAGGGTTATCCGTTTACTCAGTGTTTTCCATACACCATGTGGACCTCTGAACTTAGTTTATTTAGTGAGTGGTCTTGCTATGTTCAACTCCTCCTATCCATCAAATAAAGGAGAATGAAAATATAAACAAAATGTTTATTGATCTGAGATTATATAGCACTTCTGAGGCTGAACAGGGTCCCTTTGTCTAGATGTCTGCATTCCATGATTTAAATGGCCACCTTTTGCGGTTGGTACGTTATCTTATGTTTGTCTTTCCTTCTTAGCCATTCCATCTGTTGCATATCCAGTTCACATCAGGAGATACGGAATTTACAGATCACAAACAGATTAATTGGAAATGTGTTGTTGGAACATGGGAAACAATTTCTTTTGGAGAGGAGAGGGTTAATGGCAGTCTTCAAAGCTGAGCTGTTTAATTTCTGTCTGGTGTACCTCTTAAGTAGAGGTATATCTGACTTTCCTTTGGAGATTTTTTTTTTCTTTAGAGCAAAACTGAGAGAGAAGCAGAGTTCCCGTCTACCTTCCGACTCCGCTTGTGTACACCTCTCCCGCTGTCCACAGGGTAAGTGAGGCGTTTACAGCACCGACGCATCACTACCAGGCATCAGGGCTCACTCTTGGTGCTGAGTGAGCCTGGGTTTGGACAGATGCCGGATGACATCTCTTAGAAGCGCTGGGGGCGGCACCGCTCTCCTCTGGGACCTGGCTGTCTCTGCTCTTTGTACAGGCTCCACCGCTCTTTCCTAGAATGTCGTGCAGTTGTGACCAGGTGCTCTGTGGCCTTCAACGCTGTTTCTTTCACTTAAAGATGTGCACCGTGGCTTGAGATCCCTTTGCTGGCACCAAACAGCGCCCTTCTATCAGGACGCACCACCGTTTGCTTATCCACTAACCTTCAGACGGCCATCTTGGTGCACCCAGGGTTTGGGCAGTTAGGAATAAAGCTGCCACAGGCGTTCATGAACACTTTTTTATGTGTAAACACACTATGTTCCCTGGGTTAGAATATTTAAAAGATTACTTTCTGAACAAGTATTATGCTTTTGAAGGTTCCTTAAATTATGCTTGATGCTCTTCACAGAGCAGAATTTTTAGAGTTTGGAAATATAAATTAACTAAAGATCACCATAAACAGAGGCATGGCGAAGAGGGTAGTGTTCTGGAGAACGTCTGTGTCCAAGCCAAAGCCCTGAAAAATGTCAGATTTTGCTAGATTTGTGGATTATCCTTAAAATGGAAAGATTGATTATGGCTAAAATTAAAATGACATGTGTTTGTTTGTTTGTTTGTTTGTTTGTTTGAAAGAATCAAAGCAAATGCATTAAACTTTTGCCTCCCTAAATTATTTTGAAGAGCAGATGTGTAAGACAGGAGGTGTGGTATGAGGAGATCCGAGTGTCCACAACTAGATTAGTGATCGCAAACTTTCCAGAATCTTCTTCAGAACAAAGAATCTTAGGGAACTTTGGGGGTTACTCTAATTTGGGATTTGAAGGTTTTCTTGCTCCCACCCTGAAGGATGTACGTGTAGAGGGATAGGAGTGGAGTATACAAGAGCGTGTGAACCTGTTGGTAGGTAACCTGCAGGTAACTGCGCTGGCTGTTACCTAAGGCAACAGTTGCAGGGCCCAAGGGCTGTTACCTAAAGCGATAGTTACAGTGGCCAGACTCCTAATTGAAGGTGCAATAACTAAACCTTATTTATTTTTATTTTTTCTTTCCTTCAGGCTTTTGACTAGCAAACCTTACTAACAAGCACGGCAGAACCCAGTCACAGGGACTGTTCTGCTTGGCTAATTCTGAATGCTCATTAAGAAGTTCATTCTCAAGGACCATGCATGGAGATAACCTAGAACCCCTGCACAGATGAAGCCCATGGCAGCTCAGTCTCCAAGTGGGTTCCCTAGTAATGGGAACAGGGACTGTCTCTGACATGGACTCATGGGCTGGCTCTTTGATCACCTCCCCCTGAGGTGGGGAGCAGCCTTAACCAGGCCACAGAGGAAGACAATGCAGCCAGTCCTGATGAGACCTGAAAGGCTAGGATCAGAAGGAAGGGGAGGAAGAAGTCCCCTATCAGTGGACTTGGGGAGGGGTTTAGGAGGAGAAGATGGAGGGAGGGTGTGATTAGAAGGGGACAAGGGAGGGGGCTACAGCTGGGATACAAAATGAATAAATTATAATTAATAAAAATAAATTAAAAATAATAAAAAAGATCATTCCCACGTGGTGTCCTTGACCACTCTGGTTCCCTCTATTCTTCTACCTGCTCTTCCACAGCACTACCTAGTTTGGCCCATTGCTTGGCCTTGGGTCTCTGCATCTGTGTTCATCAGTTGCCTCACAGACAAAGCCTCTTAGATGACAGTTATGCTAGGTTCCAGTTTGCAATCATAGCAGGGCATCATTAATAGTGTCAGGGGCTGGCTGTCTCCCATGGGGTGGGTCTCAAGGTGGGTCAGTTTGCCATTCCCCCGATCTCTGTTCCATCTTTGCCCCTACACTTCTTGAAGACAAGACACACTTTGGGTGTGTGGGTTGGGGACCCCCTCATTCCACTGAGAGGTGCCAACTTTATAACATCCTTGCTTGGAGTCACCCAGCTAGGGTCACTCCCAAAGGCTCTCAGGAGCTTTCCCTGTCCCGGAGATACCAATTTCTATTCTCTCCCCCAGTTCTTTCCCTCATCCCCTTCTCTCTCTGCCCACCTGATCCCCTCCCCCCATTATCCTTCCTATCTTAAGAAGACCTACAGAGCAATCTAATCTGGGCCCAAGGAGGCTCACAGAGACTGAACCACCAACCAAAGAGCTTGCATGGACTGAACATAGACTCCCTCCCTATATATATGAAGCAAATGTGCAACTTGGTCACAGTGTGGGTCCCCTAACAACAGGAGCAAGGGCTGTCCCTGAATCTGTTATCTGCTGCTGCTGGGTCACTTTCCCCTAACTGGGCTGCCTTGTCATTGCATGGTGGAAGAGGATGTGCTTTGTCCTGCCTTGACTGGAGATGCCAGGGTGGATTGATACCAGTGGGGGCGCTTCCCTTCTCTGGAAAGAAGGGGGGATGGGAGAAAGGCATGTGGGGGGTGGGTCTGGGAGGAGAGAAGGAAAGAGGCTGGAATTGGGATGTAAAGCGACTAAATAAATAAATAAATGGCGGGGGGGGGAGTTTATCAGCAGGACTGGGGCACTGTCTCAGCAGTTAAGAGCCTGAGTTCTCTTCCAGAGGACCCGGGCTGAATTCCCAGAGCTCCACTCCAGGGACATCTCACACCCTTGGCGTCTGTCAGGAGCCACAGGCCCACATAGACGTCTACATATAATTTAAATAGAATTAAAGAGAAATAGACAATTTCTAAAAACCAGAAAGAATCCATCCCTTGTTATTCAAAAGGAGCAGAATTTATCATTTTGGCGCACCCAAGACTCCCATGGGGACGAAGACCCAGGAGGTTTCAGAATGACGGTAGGCTACAGGAATATCAAAAAAGTAGCAAACAGAAGAATATGGGTGGATAAAGAAATATTCTCTGTGTCTGTGTCTCTGTGTCTCTGTCTGTCTGCCTCTCTATTTGTCTGTCTGTCTGTCTCTCTCCCTCTGTCCCAGCGCAACAGCGGTTAAAATCAAGTTACAGCCTGAACGACTGGGAAAGTACGGGTTAGCAGTCTCACAATTATCCCTGTTGTTCCTCCGTGGGAGAAAGAAGAGAAAGGTTTTTTTGTTGTTGTTGTGTCTTATTTTGACTTTAAGGACTGTCTCAGCAAGTTCAGGAAGAGGAAGTCACCTATGCCAAGTTATCGCTGGTTCTTGTGGGCGTTCCCTCTTGTTCCCCCCTCCCTCCTGCCAGAGGTGGGAAATTCCCTACCCTTCTCCTGCCTTGCCACCAGCCCCCAACTACTCTGGGAGCACACAAGCCTTTGCTGGACTCGGAGTCCTTTTGGTGGGCTCATCCTTTTTTTTTTTTTCAATTATTTTATTTTATTTACATTGGTGTAAGGCCTTCATGTTTGGATGTGTGAGGATATCAGGTTCCCTGGAACTGGAACTACAGACAGTTGCAAACTGCCATGTGGATGCTGGAATTTGAGCCAGTGGTCTTAACCGCTGAGCCATCTCTCCAGCCCTCACGGTGGGCTCATCCTTAAGCCTGGTATTTCTGAGGTTATTGAATACAGTACAACAATGCAGGCAGAACTCCATACTTGAAGGAATCTTTTCCCGGTGTCCTGGAGTATTGTCCTTCATAGGTTCAAAGGTTTTCTTATCTGATTAGCTCACGGTCTGGGTATAGAGAGACAGAGGGTTTTATTTTGTTTTATTTTATTTCTTATGATGGTGGGTGCTTTGAGCAGAATCCAAATCCTCCTGCATGCTAAGTGCGCATGCTTCCACTGGGCCATAGCCTCAGCTCAGTTTTGTAATATTAAATTAAAGAGAGTGGAGTCTTATAAATTTAGTTTTGTAATTTTAAGGCTGAAATTATAAGGCATTTTTTATCTTTTATTTTCAATAAAACAGAATAAGGATGTTTATAATACCCTATTTTCAGGCTCATTTACTAACAGTTGCTAAATATTATTAAGTGCAAGCGCTTCCTGTCACCTGTGATGGTATTTTCTTTTTGGCAATAAGATTTCAAAAAGTCATTACTATGAATACCATGGGGGTTCCCCCCCCAGTTTTCAAAGATAGCTGCAATTAAAGATAATTTTAATTCTGAGGAGCATTACTTTATGTTCCCAGAATGCCTGAAGGAGAATATATTGCTGGGCACAGACTACAGCTGTCCATTCTGCATTACTTAGGAACAGAGCCAGGACGTGCAACTGTGTTTGTAAGAGAATATCAGTTCCCCTCTGGGGTACAGTGCAGCCCTGAGGGCCAAAGAAATGGGCATACGAATTGGATCTTTAACTATGTGTTCCTTTGTTAGGGTCGGGTGAGGAGCTGGTTGGTGTCACAGCTTACTGATGAAGCCACGTGCTTCCTTATGGCTCTTGGGGCTTCAGAACTGATCCTACCGATGGATAAAATTTGGGCGTTTGCTTATTGTGACACAATTCACACTTAAATATTTTTTAAAAGGTTTTTTTAAATGTGTTTTTATGTATATGGGGTGTCTCCCCTGCGTGTCTTACGGGCATCACGTGTGTGCCTGGTGTCCTTGGAGGTTGGAAGAACATGTCAGTCCCTCTGGAGCCGGCGTTAACAGTGGTTGTCAACCACCACATGGGTGCTCGGAACTGGCCCTGGGTTCTCTGCAAGGGTGACAAGGGCTTTCAACTGTGTGGCCACCTCTCCAGCCCCACGACTTTATGTATACCCACATATAGGCGTGCATGCGTGTTAATGTGCCTATGGGCCAGAGGTGAACCTGTGCTGGTGTGCCACATTTTCTTTTGAGACAGGATCTCTCATTGGCCTGGGGCATGAATTAGGTAAGGTCTCACATAGCCCAGGCTGGTCTCAACTGACACCGACTTTGAAAATTAGACCATCCTGGTACGACCTCAACTTGTTCTGGGATTGTGGGTGTGAGGTACCATTTGCAGATGCCGAGATGTTTTCTACATTGATTCAGACACTTAACATTTACAGTATTGTTCCCAGGATTACTAAGCCTGGGAGCACCCCTTTTCATCTTGTGCCCACGGCAAGTGCAGCCTGGTCCTCACTCCTTATACTCCTGCGGTCCTGTCACTCTGTCCCTGGCTGCTTGGCCCGCTGCTTAGTGCAGAACAGATGTTTGATGAGTGGTGAAAGCTACTGCTGCTGACTGCTCTTCCTGATGGAAGTCCAGCTTTCGCTAAGGGCCCATAACAATGTGCTTCACAGCAGCCTGTATGACCGTGGGTTGGGTTTGGAACTAACCCTCCGAGTGCGGTGGACCCAGCTGGTCTCACGGGCTGCAGGCCTCTGACCTATATACTCAGTACACTACTTGGTATTTGCATTAGGGGAAAAGTAAGACCACCCATTTCCTGAGATTTCTTTGAAGGAGAAGTGAATCATTTCAGATTCCTTGACAAAGCTTCCTTAGAAAACTGCCCAAGGCTATGACTTGTGTGTCAACTCTTCCTAGAGAGTACTGTCCCAGGAGGTGAGGGAAAGGAAAGTGGGGTGGCCATGGCCTGTAGCTACAGTGGAGTACCCGGGGTTGAACACTTAGAGATCTATCTCTGCCCACTGTTCTGGAGGACAACCAGCGTCTGTTTCACCTGTACTGAGTACCTCGTTTCACAACACGGCAGAGACTGTGAGATGGGCGAGATGTGGACACTTGTCAGAGGGACCTCACCTCAATGATGAAGCCCTTCTCTGAATAAGCGGTCCACCCAGGAGTACATATCCCCTCCTGAGGGAAAGTCTGTGGTACCCAACCACCTCCATGAGGCTCCTTCTCCCAAACCGTTAAAATGTGGATTTGAGGGGGGGCAGGACAAGATGGCGGCGCCAAGAGGACTCCGCTTCTGAGCTGCAGAACAACATTTTCAGTACAGAGACCAAGGGACTGAACTTTGGGCCCTTAAAACAACAGCGATCCGGTTTCCCAGGTGAGAGGAAGCCCCAAGGTGCGGAACCGGCCCGGTCCACTCCCAGGACACCCAGCCAGAACCCGGAAGAGATCCCCGGTCGCGCAGGCACTCAGCTGGTTGCCAGACCAGTATCACATGCCTGCATGTCCTGATCACCTTCCCAGGCTGAACGATGGGCACAAAAAAACACTGCTTTTTGGAGTCCCAGTCTCGAGAAAAAAACCACTGGGAAGGAAGGAGACAGGATTGACCTAGGTCATCCAGCCTTCCCAGGGAAAAGATCTCTCAGAATGGCGGGCTCTTGCACGCCATCTCTGAACTAGCTGCCCCCCCCCCCAGGCACAGAGACGTGCTGTGCACCCAACTCTCCATCACAAAAGAACTGTGTGCCCCAGAGCA
>CM053767.1:7927474-7965160 GCA_028658305.1 Pachyuromys duprasi
CCCCCCGAGGGAGGAGCGGCCTTGCTAGGCCACAGAAGAGGACATTGCAGCCATTCCTGAAGAGACCTGATAAGCTAGAGTTAGATGGAAGGGGAGGAGGTCCTCCCCTATCAGTGTACTTGGAAAGGTGCAGGGAGGAGATGAGGGAGGGAAGGGGGGAATAGGGAGGGAATGCAGGAGGGGGCTACGGCTGGGATACAAAGTACATAACCTGTGATTAATATAAAATAAAAGTGAAAAAAAAGACATTATGCCAAAAAAATGAAATGGGTAAAAAAAAAATGTGGATTTGAAAACCAAGTTTTCAGTCCATGAAATTTGGAGGACATAGTCAAACCCCATAGGTAAAAGTCAACAGGAGACAGTGGATCATCTTTGCCCCCCCGCTTTATGGGTAACTACAAAGGAAGATGGTTTATTTTGCCTCCTGTTTTTAGAAGGTTTGGTGCATCTCAGTGGGGAGAGTACGGCAGAGAACAGTTCACACACAGCCCGGAAGCATGGCAAAGGGAATGCTGATGTTCGACTGCCTTTCTCCTTCCCGTGCTTTCATTCTGTGCCTGCTGCAGCCCAGGCGATGGGTATTCTTTCAGCAGTTAGTCCTCTCTTGCACCCAGGTGTATGCCTTACCGGTCTGTCTGTTGCGTGTCAAATTAACGAGAATTAACCATCATACCTGCTCTCACGAGATCGCTCTAAGATGCTGTCTAGAAACATCTAGAAATGGGCTCTCTCCCCTTTGTTTTTCTTTTTGTCATTTTTTGAAGACAACCCACGGCAGTACAGCCTGACCGTGGCTCACCCAGAGTATACGAGGCAGTGCACAGGTCCAGTGGCCTCTCCTGCTCAGTCCATTTCTGTTGTGAGGACACGGGAAATGTGCTCGGTAGCCTCCGCACTGTCGCAAGCCAGCCTGCTACAGCACAGACACCTTTGAACGCACACAACTTTACAAACTAGCTCCTGTTCCATCAGGAGCATCGTCCTTCGTGTTTGAGAGAGGAACTACCTTTCACCCTGCCTGTTCTCTTTGGGTCATACCTGACTTTGAGATTTTTCTTTTGGTCATTTGAAGCTCAGTTTGAATGTCACCTTTCAGAAAGTACTGATGACTAAAAGGCATCTCTCAGCTTTCTCACACTCAGATAAAGACACACACATCCAGCCTTGAACTTTATCCCTGCTTTTCAAACAAGTGCATCGTGCCCTACCCATGAAGGCATTTTGCGTTAGGAAAGGAAAGGGTGAGAATCGGGGCCCACATCTTGTTCTCACACTTTTCAGCCTGGCAGTTCATACAGCCCAAACCACAAGTGGAACTAATGCTTCATCATTGGCTTCCCATCACCACCGGCCTGCTATGGATTAGCTTGTTCCCTGTCAATGTCCAAGTCTGTTCATGTGGGATGTGAAAAGGTGTTATCTTCCTCTTTCTTTTTTCACAATTTAAGTTTGACTGTGAACTCTTGGCTTATGTAAACTTCATGCAGGCTACTGAAATTTGGGTTGGCAAACGGCAGCATCACACTTTTTAAGACACATGTTTTGCGTCATTTCTATCTCTTCATTTCTCAGCACCCCTCTCCTGAGAACTTGAGTGGTGTCCTCAACCGCTCCCTTGGGCTACCACAATCTCACCTCTTCATTGCAGGTCTTTGTGTCATTTATGGTTTCTTATCCTCTTTGGTCAACACTTGTGAAGTTACTCACACATTTATGAGAATTCACAGGACAGCAAAAAGAATTCATGATTAAAATGTTTAAGAAGTTTTCCCTGGTAGTCACTGTTTAAGTTGATTTAGGGGTTTTCTGGGGGAAAGGTAATTGACTAGTCACTTTGCTGATCTCCAAGTGGACAGAGGTGTTCAATGCTTCTGCTTTCCTTTCTGTCACAATTACCCAGTAACTCCTTTGTGAGGGACAATGGTCAGTGCTGGCCTCTCTAACTAACACTGCAGACACAAATATGCCAGAATTTGGAAGTAGCAGCACATGCCTGTCATCCCAGCTCTCAGCTTGAAGGAGGCCCAGAAAGGAAGTTGAAAGTTCAAGGCCAGACTTGACTACTAGATAGGGAATTTCAGAGCAGCCTAAGGTGCATAGCAAGACACTGTCTCACACATCTAAGTAGGAAGTCAACCACACACACAGTGCAAAAGCTTCTGTTGTTGAATGAGCAGGGTCTGGTTGGACCTGAGCAATAGGCAACCACATGAGATAGATCTTTCTACCCCAGAGTGTCCAGAAAGGCCCTCTCTTCATACCAAACTGAAAGCTACCTCACTGTAGCATTGTGCCTCTGGATCTGGTTTGTAAGAGGAAGCAGCTCCATGCCTGCAACCGGTTACCCGAGGCTCTTGTGGAAGCACAGGTTTGGTCCAGGGCCTTTTGAATGAAGTGTGTGTTTATGAAGCCTAGAGCCCCAGTCTCTCTTCTCAAAAGCCAAGCAACAAAAGGTCGATGTCCTACACACATCTTCCTCCTTCAGGTAGGCAAGAGGGTTTATTCCTTTCTTTTCTACATCATTTGTTCTCTAGACCCAGTCTCCCAAATTTTCCAACTGTCCCTCATATTCAATGGTTTCAAGTCTTATTCTTTGCAAATAGAATTCCTTAGTTTTAATTTCTCCTAAAAACGGATGTTCAAAGCTGATCACAACACCTCAGGTATGCGCTGACAAGAGGTTGGGTAGGAAGGACTGAATAAAGGCCTCATCTTCCTTTGGGAAGCTGTCATGTTTCCTACAGAAGAAATCACTCATAAAATCAAACACACTTATCTGGTTAAAGAACTTGTCAACCGTAAGCAGATTGGAGTATAGGAAGCAGCTCAAATATACTGCAAAATTTTAAACAGAGGACTCTCTCCAAGCCAGCTTGCGCAGTAGGTGTGGCAGAATGTCAAATCCCTAGTTGGCCAATTTTGCATTTTTAGCAGTTTGGAAGAGGTTAAGGTCAAATCTTAGGGCAGGGAATCCAGAGGGAGTTGATGGAATGCTTCTGAGATTTCTCTGCTGCCTCGGAATACGTTTCAGACATGATTGTGACAAAGACTGTCTTGGGAATGCTTCTGCTCAGTGAATTAGTAGGCAGTAAATGGAATGAAGGACTGCAGAGTGATCAGTTTACAGTGAGGTTATTACCTAGTTATATAGCCTCAATTTGTTTTTTTTTTAATTTGTTTATTTTTATCTCAATCACAGGTTAGGTACTTTGAATCCCAGGCGTAGCCCCCTCCCCCATTCCCTCCTACCCTCCCACTCCCTCCCTCATCTCCTTCTTCCCTGCCCCCTCCAAGTCCAACAGGGGAGGACCTCCTTCCCTTCCATCCAACCCCAGCTTATCCTGTCTCCTCAGGGCTGGCTGCAAAGTCCTTCCCTGGGATCTAGCCAGTCTGTCACTCCCCTAGCCTCAATTTGTATGTTAATAAACACTTCTTGGTATTTATGAATACATCATTGAAAAGGACCTGTTTGCTAATACTCCTTTTGGTCTAAAAGGCCAAAAGGGTCATTAGATAGATAAGAAAAAACACAATTCTATTTATTAAAAGTCCTTAGAGCACTCACAGATGTCCTTTGTTCAGACTGGCTTCCCCTTATCGTGTCTGAGTTGAGTCAAAGCATCTGTAAGCAATATGAAACAACTACTTTTCTTGTTGCAGTGATAAAATGCCTGACCCCACAAACAAACAAACAAACAAAAAACCCAACAAGAGCAACTTACAGGCCAGGCACAGTGGCGCACACCTTTAATCTCAGCACTCACGAGGCAGACGCAGGTGAATCTCAGCGAATTCAAGGCCAGCCTGGGCTAGAGGGTGAATTCCAGGACAGCCAGAGCTACACAGAAAAACCCTGTCTCAAACAAACAAACAAATGTAACTTAAGGGAAGAAAGAAAGGATGAGGGAGAGAGGGAGGGAGAATTTATTTCGGCTGGTGGTTTACAAAAGGGTAAAGGCCATCATGGCTGGTAGGGCAGGACTTCAGGACCCTGATAGGGTAGGTCACTAGTCACAATTCATTCACAGTCAGAAACAAAAAGTAGACAGGAAGTGAGAACAGGCTGTAAAACCTCAAGGCCTGCTCCTAACGACCCACTTCCTCCACTGAGGCTCCGTATTCTGAAGGTTCCACAGTCTCCCAAAACAAAGCCACGCTTGAGACCCACAGGTTCAAACACATGAGGCTACGTGGGACATTTCACATTCAAACCACAACAGAAGACATGGTAGAAAAGCTATGGGTATTATCTCTTAGAGTAATTTATGACATTTACATCTTTGTCCTTCGCACTAGAGCCTGGTGACTATTATGGGCTGTGTGAGGGTGTATATCCAAAAGTAGAACATAAGACAACTTGTAAACCTTTCTCACAAACTCATTTGATATTTTGTGGATGACCGTTGAGAAAGCCAAGTACTGAGGAATGGAGGCCCGGGCTCTCATCGCTATACAGCCGCGTCGCTTTCTCCTATGAATTCTGCCCCTTTCAGCTTCTCTTCCTTCTTCCCACTCACCAGCTCTAGGGCTCCATGCTAGTCTTCTCTCTCTAACCTCTCTTTCTTTTGCAGTTTATCCATTCCTGCCTCATTAGTTTCTCTTAGACATTACCTACGGCTTTCCAGTCCTCAACTATGATTTCTGTGTTCCGGCTCCCACAGAATGGTAGCCTTATTTGATCCTCCTAACAACCTTGCTAAACATCTTATGTCATTCAGCTCTGAGTAGATGGAGGCTGTGTTCAGTCTACATTTGGCATTGCCTAAAGTTAGCATTGACTATGAGAATAACCTGATTGTTTGTCTCTATCATGTCTCTATGAGGCACACAGAGGATGTTTGCCTTTCCTCAGTCATGTTTGCACTCTGCCTTACAGAGAGCAACTCCTAAATAAGCATTTGGGTATGAACGGTCAGACATGAGCTTCAGGGAGACAGTGGGTAGTTAGTTAGATTTGAGAAGGTTAAAGACACTCAATAGGTTAAGAAGCAATTTCAGTGGAATTTAGGGAAGGATGTACGGTAGTGTGGGGAAAGGAAGCAACTGTCTTCTGGAGATACGGCAGCTTGTTCAGAGCAGAGAAGGCGTTGTGGAACTCTCCAGGCTCGTCTGGTGACAGAATTTGGAGATTGACTGGACGTCTAGAATTCTGTGTGAGTGACCTGGTATGTGATGTCACCTCCATCTGGGAACATAAGAGGAAGATATTCAAGTCTCTGGGCATTCTAATACCAAATTAAGCTTTCCCGGAAATCAGTCTCTTCATGTTACTCTAACTACCATAAATCCATAATGACTCTCACCTCAAAACCAGTATGTACTTTTGTTTTGATACCAAAGAACTCCTTTGGGTACCTATTTAGTACCAACTGGATCACAAGCCCCCGATGGGTTAGGGGCCAATCACACAGTTTTGGTTGTTGCAGCTACTGTAGTAGGTGCCTAGCACAGAGCTGGGTGAAGAGCAGTGTGCAACACTGATTAATTTCAGATATATCACTATGCCTGCAAAATTCGTCACGAATGTGGAGCAAGTTAGATGCACAGCAATAGAATTTGTTTTCACCTGAATTTACACTGCAACTCGTAACAATAGCAAACACTATTACTTGAGTGAAATTGAGATGTTGGACATTAACTCCCTTTATGTCCACATTAGCTCATTTACTCATCTCAACAAACCTATGTGCTGGATATTGGTACTATCCTCATTTTATAGATATGGATACTGAAAAATTAAAGTCGTGTGGCTATTAAGTGCAGAAATTGAATTTTAACGTGGGCAAATCTGACCCATGGGCAAATTCACCGAACTAGCATGTTATACACAATATTTCAGTGACAACTCACAACATGGTGTTTATCACAGTTAAAAGGCAAATGGATACTTCATTTATCAAGGATGGACATATGTCTAAGTGCTAAGAATGAAAGTCAAAAGTTATATTATCCTCTGACATTTCATTTTCCACCATCTGCACTCACGCTTAGAATTACTGAATAGGGACCAAGACATAAAACCCAGTGTTAAGGGGATTGTGAGTTGCGCCCCAAAGGCCCCTGTGTTGAAGTTTTAGTCACTAGCGATGGGTCTACCTTGGGGAAATGATTGAAGCACAAGGATTGTAATATCACCCACAGAGTCATATAGTGATAGATTTGTAGTTTGATGATGTTATTGGGGAGTGGGAGAAACTAGGTTCATGGCATAAACAATAACAATAAGTAAATGAAGGGGGGAGACTAAAAAACTAGATGGAGGTCATAGTTAATTAGAGAAATGCCCCTGAAAGATGTGTCTTGCTCCTGACCCATCTCTCCTTCCCTCTGTGTACTTCATGCCACCATTGCTTGATCAGCTTGTCTCTCGCATGTCTCTGAGCAGCTGAGAAACATCAGAGTCAGGTGACCATAGACTGAAGTCTCTAAAACAGCAAGGGTGAGCCAAAACACAGTTTTTCCTCTCTTCAGTTCCCCCACCCCCAGCTAGTTCATCAAAGCAACAATAAAACAAAGAACTTAGCTAACACACAGTGGCTAGTATCAGAGAGATATTTGATCATAAACCACTGAGCGCTTACGAAACTGTGTGCTCAAATGTACTTACAATACTTTGATGGAGTCTTTTGAACTTCTATTATATTTTGTTTGTTGAAATCTTTTAATAAATCCTTTTTATACAGAGTGAAACTAGATATTTTAGTTACTGTATGCTGGACATATGTAATAACAGGTATATGACAGTTTCATAAATATATATATATAATCTACTTTTATTATGTTCACTTCCTTTTAGCCTCTCCTGTTTCCCTCTAGTCCTTAGCAGATCATCTGCCTCTCATTACCTAGCCCTTTTCTGTTTCTCTCTTTCTCTCTCTCCACCCCTCCCTCTCATTTATTTTGTTTATGCCATGAATCTTAGAAGATACCTTTATTTAACAGGAAAAGGTGTCATAATTCAGCAATCAGAGAATTTTGCCATCAGGTCAGGTGAACAATAGTAACTATTATTGTTAGTGGTTGCAATTTTTTAACTTATGGTTGAATTTTTAATTCACAAGGACGTGATGTAGGCTCACCAATGCCTCATATGGGGAAGGACTCTAAGTATCCCTCAAAGTTGTTCTTAGGCTCTACTACATCAGTTAGCCAAGAACTTTGGGTAGCTTCTAGACGGCAGCAAATGCTTAGCAAGTGCGGGGTATTGCTTTGGCCATCATCATCATTAAGAGCGCTCCTATACTATGGCAATGTGTTCTCAGTGCAGCATTTTAATAGATGTACTGAGAACTGTGTTGTGGAAGATCTATGTTTCTCTCGCTCTTGAACTTTGCTACGCTTATTTTTTTACTAATTCCTGCCGAGACCATTTGTATTATCCCAGGCCTCTCTCTCTGTTTAGCTGACTATGACCTTACATTTACTGTGTGTTGCAGAAATAAAATATATTTCCCTCAAGTGCACATTCCAGATTACATCAGAAAACGTGATGAGAACTAAGTTTAAGTCTGCAGCCAAATTAAGATTCAGCAGCAGTATAAAAGCATTTATTGCAGTGGACTTTCTATTGTATTCTACTGACATTGTATTGATAATGAAGGTGAAAATTTTAATGATGTCTATGAAATATTCCCTAAAGGATTGAAGGCCCTGTATTTAACCTTATTTTGTGGTAATGACATCAACTTGATTTCTATTGGTTATGTTCCTTGACATTAATATATCTTTTAGCAAACCAAGAAATAAAACATTCAAAACAAAGAAATCCACAAGAAAAATATTTTGACTCACAATAGGGGTACACCTAACTTTTCTGCTGGGCAAAATGAATCATAACTGAGTAATGACCTCAGGACACACTTTTTAAAAACAAAGCACACTATTTTCGTTTTCTTTTTTCTGTGAATTTCACTCTTATGGGATTTGTGGTTATAATGAAACACCCCTCATATTTATTTCTGAGCTATCTGGTGAGACTGAAGCCATTTCTGTGCCAAAGTCATAAAACTTCAAAGATGGCTGTCTAGATACAAGGGGACCTGGCGTGAGCAACAGAGTGAACGACTGTTGTGTTCTGTGAACCAGATGCACTGAGCGGAGGAGTAAGCAAGAGAACCAGGGTCCGACCCTGAGGGCACTTCTTTAGTGCCTGATCTCATGTCCTTGTCTCCTGTTCCCACCTTTCTTTCCAGTGTCTCTTCCCTTTCCTGTTCTCAGTCTTCCTCTACTTTTCCCTGTTTGCTCTCTATTCCACCTTGACCTTGTTGCCTCCCCACTGCTGTCTCTAGGCAGTTCTGTGGGGGCTTGTAACTCCACAGTACAGACAGTAGCCACTTTCTGATGCCTGCATCATGAGTTTTAGATTTTTACAACGGTGTGGAAGTGTTATGCCTTCAGTGGGTTAGGTATGTTAAATGTGTTTTTTACTCACGATGATTTCAACTCAGATGTGACTGCACTACTTCAAGGAATACTGTACAAACCATTACTTATAGAACTAAGGGTCTAGGGCTAAAACCCTGAGCAGGGACTCTTTCAGCCTTGGCTGCTTTCTGACCCATTTCCCTAGTTTGGCTCCAGCTCTCAGCTCTTGGCTTACTTTCACTTTGCAACCCTGTAGTTGCGCCTACCCACTTGGACCTGCAGATGTTCGTGGTTTTTATTCTCCTAGATCACCCCAGCAGACTCCAACTTGGGTTTGCTCTGCTGGGCCCCTTGTGTGTTTCCTCCTCTGCTGAGCTCTACCCTGTGCCGTCCAACATGCTTAGGAAAGTCATTTCACTAGGTCACTCCTTCGCTGCCATTGCCAGGTCAATATATCTGAGTTACTTGGATGAGTAACTCAGCTATGAATCACGAAATTTATCCGTTCAATATAAATTCATCAAGCTTTGTGTTTGACAATAGAAGTAAGGATAACAGAACCTTTTAATTTATTGCCTCTTTTTGAGGGGAAGTTTGTAAATTTTATTGAATCTTACAAAGCAAGCAGTGGTAAGCTTCAAATCTAGTTCCTTTCAAGTAATACTAGATAATGATTTTAAATACAAATTTAACATTAACAGGCCCTTTACAATCAAGTAGAATCCATATGCTACCACATAGTTGGTTACCTACGTTCAGGCTTCTTAACATAATGTCCTTTGGACTGCCAATATAGTGTTATCATAGAGTATGTAGAACTAAAAAGAAATAATGTTAATAAATTCTCTTTAAACAAATGTAGGGTAGATGACTGACAAAGTCCTTTGCTTTTTATTTGGACAGTTTGGTCTTTCCTAAGTCTAAAGCCTTGCTTAAGGCCTTAATATTTGATAGAAATTTAATACTAATAAAAATTTAGCAATACATGCATTTTTCCAAGTTATTATTTGGCCAAAGTATGTGTTTAGCAAAAAAGACATATGAAAGATACTGTAAGTTCCATAAACAATCTGCCTTATCTCAAAGTGCACACATTCACAACAAATAGCCTTTAAAGCTGTACATACAAAAGTGTGTGGAAAAGAATACAAGCTCCTTGCTAAGTTAGAAAGAATGGCTTCGCAACTGACCCAATCAAACAAGCACATCACTGTTCGCCTGTGGCTTCGGAGTGGAACAATTTAAGGCTTTTTAATTTTAACACCTTATGTTGTTTGTAATGAATTAAATTCTTATTATTTTATACACTTTAGTTTTAACATCTTTTTAGATAATAGTTAACAACATGTATATTTATTAAGTAGTGTATAGATGTGAATAATGAGTTTATTATTGTTAGTAACACTCACTTCAAAAGTGTTTACATTAAGTTAAGTAGCTTGCATCAATCATTTTGCCTTCAGCACAGTGAGAATTTTGGACTTTCCATCCCAAAGGAAACAACGAGAGTTCCTTGAGTTTGACACCCTTTGTACTTTGATGTAAAGACAACAAATTCTTAAGTCATACGCACAACTGAATGGGCTACAAATGAACTTTTTGCTTTAAGCTTGCAATATAAAATGAAGAATATTAATGTTGATTCTTTATACAAGAATAATCCCCTGTGGTGAATATTTTTTTGTTTATCCCTTTAACATTTCGGTAGATATGAGAGAGCCAAGCTCCAAGAGGTTGTTAAGACAGCTATTCTATCCAAGATCATAGTGTCAGATATGCCATTCAAACATTCTATTGATCAAGCTATTGATCAAACATTCTATTGGCCAAGCCATGTTTCCCTCCTCCCATAGTGATCACACACACACACACACACACACACGCACACACACAGGCACTCATGCACTCACATACCTCCCCTCCCCACTCCCACACATACACATCTTGTTTGCTTCTGAGCTGATGGACTAGAACGACTATGCCACCCACGGTTGCTGCAGTGTTTGCTGTAAGGACTCAATGACAGCATTGTGACTGGCTCTCCTGAGGTGGTTTCCGAACACCAGCTTGGAGAGCAAGGGGCCCAGGACTGAGAAAGCACAGCATGACCCAGGCAGTGAGGTAGTAGAAGGGAGACCGAGGCCCATTTTGTCTCTCTTGGAGAGAGAAGGAAGCCAGTGGGAAAGCCAGGGAGGGAGCTGCTGCACAGAACCCAGCACTGACGGATGGTGGCAGGCAGCACAGCAGGCAAGAGAAGAGGCTGGAAGGTGAGGGTGGTGGGTGGCTACAGACCAGAGCACAGACGGGGATTATCAGAAGATACAAGTAGGGTTTTGTGGTGAGGGGAGCGGGTGGAGAGAAAAGATGGCGATGAGAACTGCAGAAACGGCCTAGGAGCTGGAGAAAAGAGTGTGTACAGTTTTATCGTCATTAGAAAAAGTGGAAGTTTGTCTGCTGTGACAGACTGTTCCTACCCATTGTGTTGAGCAAAGATACTGGATTATCTCAACTGTTTACCATGAGAAATGTGTAGGTTCCCAGGGTCACTCTTTAGCAAATGCCCAACAAGAGCCCTGAAACTGTGGGGTTCATTTTATGCAACAGTGATGTTAAAAGAGCAAATAAGAGTCCCCCGGCTCCCTGGCTTGCCATCCATGAACTTGGAGCTTCCCTTTTAGTGGGTATATAGAGATGAAAAATAACAATTATACAAAGCATTTCTGCATGTGACACCTGACCTTAATTCGGCACTCAGCTAACGGAGGCAATCAGATGGACCTCTTCGAGTTGGAGGACAGCCTGGTTTATAGAGTGAGTTTGAGACCTGCTGAGTTACATGGTAAAACCCTGTTGTGGTGAGATTGTGTCTGCAACCTATGACGGGGAAGCCACACTCAGGAAATATCAACAAGATGGCTGCCTATACAAGAATTGAATGACATCAATACCAGTTTACATGTCAACAAAATGGAGGGAGCCCCACATAGCCCCACCCCTAGATGAAGAGGTACAGGCAATTAATAAGTGCTAAGGCAAATCTGTCTTTCTCTGAGATGAACCCCAAATTAATTATCCAATACTAAATATTCAGCTGTAAAAACATTTACGCACAAGTACCAATAAATGGATTCAGCTGGTGGTATTCATTTATTTATAGATAGCAATACATACACACACACATATATAACAATATTAAAGAAAAAGAGGCCATAAATTTGAGAAAGAGGTAGTGACACATGGGAGGAATTATACGGGAGGAATGATGTATTGTCTTTTAATTAAAAATAAAAAAATTAAAGAGGCCTGTGCAAAGCAGCATTAACTGTCCTCTCGGGGCCAATTTTCTGTGATTCGTAGGTTTATGGAAGATAACTTATAATGTATAATGTAGAATCCTCACAGGGTCCCAATAGTCCTGGCTAATTCCATTGGACACATTGGAAGTGATCCTTAGATAATTAAAGATCAAAAAGGTTCGAGGCCCCCTTCTTGGGGTGGTAAGGTAAGCCTTTCAGCTGCACTGAACTGGATTTGAGTGAATTGCATGTGAACCTGGGAGGTGTTTCATGAGAACACTGGAGTGGTTCTTTCAGGTAGAAGCCGGGTGAAACTCAAAGGGACTGAAGAAGGCTTTGCTTTGAGTTTCTTTCTGGTTTTCTGTTTGAACTTGACACTCAAAGTGAAACTCGGGAGATATGAACCTCTTGCAAACTCAGGCTCAAAGGGAGGCTTTTGGGAGCAAACCTTGCATGCTGAAAGTGCTGAGCCGACAGTGCTAATTGACACTTCAGCTTGCCTTGCCTGAGCCTCTGAAGAGAATCTCATCTGGTAGAGTCCTTTGACAGTTCAGTAAAACTTTGCAGGAGGACCTTGGACTTGCTCGTGGGGTAGCTCTGCCTAGCAGGGTATACGAATCCCTGCAATTCCGGGTTGCCAGGCTGGGTAGATTGACCAAGTGCTGTGTTACTGACTCCTGAGTTAGGTCAAAAGGCATCCTGAGCAATTGGGTAATTCAAAGTAAAGCTGCAATTGTGGCCAGTTACCTGGGCAGTCCATCACAGTGAGATAAGCTATGAGGTCATTTATAACAATCTCTTATTTGTAAGAAAGAATAACTGTAAAAAAAAATCCCGTCTCTCCCCCATTAAACACAGCCAACATAAGACTCTCTTTAAAAGCTACAGGCACAATACACAGAGATGAGCCATTGCCAAGACATTTTGCAAGCTGTGCTTCTGACCTGAATAGGGGTGGTTCTAGGGCAGGGGGAATTTAATTTACTCTTGGCAAACGGGGCCGAATACTAAATTAAACTGAACAGAAACAAGGGTATTTTTTTTCTTTGAGAAAGGAAACAAGTTGGCAGAATTTTGGCATATCAACAAAAGGAAATCACACAAAGAGAAAAGGATTAGTCAAAATAAAGATCAAATGAAGATCAAAAATAAATTGGCTTCAACTCAGGAAACATTTGTTACATTTCATAAGCAGGTCTTTCCTTCCCAGGTGTGAAGAAGAGAGGAACCACCTGACCTTCCCTTAAAGGTGAGCTCCCCGTGAGCTCGTGATTGAATGTCCCCAGAGCCCTGAAGGCCCAGAGCAAGCGCAGCACTCAAAACCATGCAACCCTCCTAGTCCAAAAGCCTGCAGGACTGTGAAGGCCATGAGAGCTGTCGAACAGGCAGCGATGTGCCAGCTGCGCTTCTGACGTGCTTTCCCAGGGGCTGCTTTAACAGCTAGAATGAACAGTGTCTGTCTGTCTGTCTATCTTTCTGTCTTTATTATCAGCACCTATTAATCAATCAGTATACCTATTTGCTAGGGATCAAGATGGACATTGAACCTTTCGGTCATCCAAGAATGCAATTGTGTCATTACAAAAAAATGTGACGCAATTCCTGAGGCCCCGTGTCAGATGAAAAGGCAGTAGGACCCTCGTTCAAAAAGCAAACACTGAGAAGGATGCAGAATGTAGGGCCTTTTCTTCTGGGGGACTCCTCTTGAGTTGCCTTTGAAATTTCCTGTTGAGTGCTATTCCACGTGAAGAAAGAGTTGAGGTTTGCAGTCAAAGGCACAGACGCTGCTGCCTCGCCTCCTCTCGGGCACAGGCAGCCTGCCGGGTGAGTGTAGAAGCTCTTCTTTCTGAGGCAGTTACCAGAACTGCGCAACTTGTGCTTTGCCATTCACACAGGCAGGTGCGCCTCGTTCTTTCTGGAATGTAACGTGAATACATCACAACATCTGTTTGCGTTTCGTTTCCTGATGTGTGGGCAGGGCACTGACACTCTCCACGTTCAGCTTGTTGATCTGTGAGGAAGGCCCTCCTGACGGGAGAACAGCACTGATGTGTCACACTATTTGTCTCTGATGCAGAGGGCAGACAGAAAGGCTTGCCAGAGAGACCTACAAAAATGGCGAGAATGAGCTACACATATGAGAATCAGGGCCTATTTCTTGGTAAACAGGTGAATCTACATATTGTGATTGTATTGGTCACTCTTCTTATTTCTTCACACACACACACATCCACACACATACCCCACACTCACACAGAAAAAAAAAAAACCTGACAAAGGGATTTAAAGGAGGAATAGCTTATGTTGGGTGACCGTTTTGATCCATCGTGGCAGGGATTGCATGAGTAACTCAGAATGGAAGGCGGAGTTCTTTCCATCTTGGCTTTCAGGAAACAGAGACATGGACAGGACTCAGAGGCAGATATAACCACCAAGGGCCACTCGCCACGACCGAGATCCACTGCCAGCCAGGTCCCGCTTCCAAAATGTTCCATAATATACAGCAGTGGCACCAACTAAGAACCACGTATCTGAAACAGGAGCCTGTGGGGGACATTCCAGGCTGCACTACCAACAGGGATTTCATAAACTTTGACATGGTTGATGGGTCGGGGCATAAATCCACAAGCCAGTGTAAAAACCATTGTTTTTTTGTTTTTTTTGTTTTTAATTAATGATGTAAATACACTGGATGTTTTAAAACCACACAGCTTTTTCATACAATTCTAGTTAAATAAATGACCTTGAGACATAAGGATAAAAGAGGAAAAACAGGTCTAGGGAGATAGTTCAGCTGGAGAAATGTTTGCCTGGCAAGCACAAGGACCAGAACATATATTTCAGGAAGCCAGGCATGGTGTGGGCACTTGTAACCCCGTGGCCAGTGCGGTGGACACTGGCACATCGTGGAAGCTTGGCGACAGCCAGCTCAGCCTACGCGACAAGTTCTGGGCCATTAAGAAATCCTGTGTCACAAAAAAAATGTGGACAGTACCTTCAGTGTGACACCTCAGACTGGCCTCTGGCCTCCACACATGTGTTAGCAAACATGCACACACACACACACACACACACACCACACGTCACATGCACGCACACAAAGATACACTCCCTGTACCTTTCCACAAAACACAAAAGGAATAGTCAGGCATGGTGGCATATGCCCATAGTCCTAACACTCAGGAGGCAGAGGTGAGAGGATTGCCCACAAGTTTGGGGGCTAGCCTGGTCTACATAATGAGTTCCTTGGTAGCCAGCCCTACGTAGCAGAACCTCGTCTCAAACACCACCGCCGCCTTCCCAAAAGGAAGGAAGGAGGCTGAGCTGGTTAGTAATTTCATGAGAGCACTTTTATACTCGTGGTGCAGAATGGATCCAGTCAGCACCATAAGGCCACAGATATTCCCCTAAATCATAACCTCAGAGTTAGGCTTCACTAGTCATATGGAGAATCTCAGACAAAGAGTGTGGTTAGTTTGTACAAATGAAACACAGCTTTAGGAAAAAACAGCTCAATGTGTGTATCTAGCAGACCATGCTCCAGAAATATTCAGGCAAGTACAAAACATTTTATAAACACCAAATGCCGTGTGTTTTCACATTGTCCTGAGTGTCATTTTTCCTCATTCAGTTCCCTTTGTGGCCAAGCATCTGGCAGCCCACCACATGTAACAATGACCACAAACCTGTGTTTCATAGGTCTATATTTATTTGTTAAATATGTAAAATGCTCACTTCATTCTTGAGAGTTATCTAGGTCTTATGCTGATATCTGGCTTACTCAACTCTGAAGGGGGAAAAACAAAACTTAGTTTTGACACTTTGGAACTAGACTTTTGACTCTTTTCATTTTTGTAAATTTCTTTCTGGAGAGAAGCCTCAAAATGACAGCGGTTGTGGCCTGCTTCCGTGGACTTGAGGGGCAGTGCTTATTCATTTCTTCACAGCCTGACCTAAGCGGCATTCATGATGGCGCAAGTGTCAATGCCAGAGGACTCTAGTTGGGAGTAAAATGTCCTGACAAGCTCGTGAGTAGGAACTGCGACTCCCCAGGTGGCAGCACTGTCTTCTATTTACTTTACATCCCATGGGTGCCTCCTCTCTCCTCTTCTCCCTGTACCCCATCCCCTTCATTCCCTCTTACCCTCTCCCTTCCTCCCAGAAAAAAAGAGCTCTCCTTCCCCGTATCAACCCTCTCCAGCACATCAAATCACATCAGGACTGAGCATATCCTCATCCACTGAGGCCAGACAAGGCAGCCCTGCCAGGGGGAAGTGGTTCAAAAGCAGACAATAGCGTTTGTGTTAGAAAAATCCCCCAACCTGCACTCGCCAGGCACCCACATGCCATATGTACAGAGGGCCTTGGTCCAGACCATGAATGCTCCTCAATGATGTCTCAGTCTCAGTAAGCCTCCATTGGACTGGGTTAGTTGTCTCTGATGGTCTTCTTGTAAGATTCCTGTCCCCTTCAGGTCCTTCCATCTTTTTTTCCTCAACACTTCCACAGGACCCCCCAGAGTTCTGCTCCATGCTTGGCTTCAAGTCCCAGCATCTGGCTGCAAGTCCAAAGCTGGCTGGAGCCTCCCAGATGACACTCAAGTTAGGCTCCTGTCTGCAAGCATAGCAGAGTATTATTATTAGTGTCAGGGGCTGGCTCTCTACCACGGGTGGGTCTCAGGTTGGGCCAATTATTGGTTGAACTTTCCCTCAATCTTTGTTCCCTCATTATCCCTGCACTTCTTGTAGGCCTGGTAATTTTTGGATCAAAGGTTTCGTCGGTGGGTTGTTGTTTCTTCCCTCCTCTAGTCCTGCCTGGCTAGGAGGTGGTCACTTAGTCTTCATGTCCCCCACTCCCCAGTTAGGAGTCTCATCTAGAGTCAAACCCATATCCTCCAGCTTGACAAAGAGATGCTCCCCCCCCCCTTTGGTTTGTTTCCCTTCTTGTTCCCAGCCTCCTCACTTCTACCTCTTTTCTCCCTGCATCGGATTCCCACCTTTGTTTCCCTCCCCATTCCATTTCCTGTCCAGTTCCCTCTTCATCCACTTCTGCTATCTATTGTATTTCCCCTTCAGAGTGACATCCCGGCACTCTCCCTTGGGCACTCCTTGTTACTTTACTTCTTTGGATCTTCGTATTGTAGCATGGTTATCGTGTACTATAGGTCTAACATCTGCTTATACATGAGTGCATACCGTGCGTGTCTTTCTGGGCCTGTGTTACCTCACTCAAGATTATCTTTTCTAGTTCTATCCATTTGCCTGCAAATTGCATGATTTCCTTATTTTTAACAGCTGACTGGTATTCCATGTGTGAATGTACCACAATTTCTTTATCCATTCTTTGATTGAGGGAGATCTGGGTTGTTCTCAGTTTCCAGCTCTAATGAACATAGTTGCTCTTATGAACATAGTCGTTCTTTGTGAACAAAGCCACTATGAACACAGTTGAGCAAATGGCATCGTTGTATGGTGGGGCATCTTTTGGGTATGTGCCCAAGAGTGATACAGCTGAATTTTGAAATAGAACTATTCCCAATATTCTGAGAAAGTGCCAGATTGACTTCCACAGAGTTTGTACAAGTTTGCATTCCTACCAGCAATAGAGGTAGGAATCCTCTCCAGCATGTGTTGTCACTTGAGTTTTTGATCTTAGCCATTCTGACTGATATAAGATGGAATCTTAGAGTCCTTTTGATTTGCGTTTCTCTGATGGCTAAGGACATTGAACATTTCTTTAAGTGCTTCTCAACCATTTGAGAGTCCTCTGTTGTGAATTCTCAGTTTAGCTCTGTAACCATTTAGTACTTGGATTATTTGATTTGTTGATATTTAATTTCTTAAGTTCTTTATATATTTGGATATTAGCCCTCTGTCTGGTGTAGGGTTGGTGAAGACCCTTTCCCAGTCTGTAGGTTGTCATTTTGTCCTGCCATCAGTGTCCTTTGACTTTCAGAAGCTTTTCAGTGTCATGAGATCCCAGTTATTGATTGTTGATCTTAGAACCTGTGCTGTTGGTGTTCTGTTCAGGAAGTTGTCTCCTATGCCAATGAGTTCCAGACTTTTCCTCAATTTGTCTTTTAATAGGTTTAGAGTCTTCGGTTTTATGCCTAGGTCTTTGATCCACTTGGACTTTAGTTTTGTGCAAGGTGATAAGTATGGATCTATTTGTATTTTTCTACATGTAGACATCCAGTTAGACCAGCACCATTTGTTGAAGATGCTGTCTTTTTCCCATGTATGGTTTTGGCTTCTTTGTCAAAATCAACTGCTTGTAGGAGTGTGGGTTCATCTCTGGGTCTTCAGTTTGGTTCCATTGATCAACCTATCTGTTTGTATGTCAATATTCTGAAGTTTTTATTACTATTGCTCTGTAGAACAGCTTGAGATCCGGGATGTTGAGACCACCAGAAGCTCTTTAAGCATACAGAATTGTTTTGGCTATCCTGGGTCTTTTCTTTTTCCCTATGAAGTTAACGGTTGCTCTTCCCAGGCCTGACCCTGGCCAGACTGCAGGGACTCTTCTAAACTGATAGCACGGTGTGAATGTTCCTGTTTTAGAGATGAACGCATTGCCTGGGACAGGACATTTTGTATCTCCTCTCATGTGGGGTTTTGGTGTTTTTTAAGTTGCTAACTCCTCTCAATTGCTCAGAGCCTTTGAGATATAGTGTCAGGGGCTTTTAGAGTATCCTGCTATGAATTGTAAATGTGTTAACCCAGTTTCTCCTTTGCTTTAGATGTGTTTGTAGAATTTCCTGTTCCAGTTTTATGTTGCTTCTTCTTTTATATAAAAAATAATCATTGGCTTCTGAATTTGGGACTTGGTTTTAGAAAGGCTTTTTTTAACCCAAAATTATAAAGACCAAACAAATATTTTGTTCTTGTACATTTTCCTTTTTACAACATGGTTTAGCTTTAATCACTGGTGTATTTGTAGATATCTTGGTATAAAAACTAAAAGATATGTCCAATTTTTATTTTTTTAATATCCTATCCAGTTTCCTCAGCACAATAAATTGAAGAAATCTATCGTTTTCATAGTGACTTTCAATCCAGAAATAAACTGCGTCATGCCATTTCTAAATACATTGGTTCCATGTTAATATAAAAATTAAAATAAACTAGTCTATAGATATATTCTAGCAATGAAAGAATCATTTGACCTTTAAAAATATTTTCTAAGTCATTAGATGAAAAGATCTCACACCCACTGTGTTGATATGTCATTAATAAGATCCAAGTGACTTTGAAACCCGACAAAGACACTTGATAAATGGAGAAACTTTCCTTATCTTGACCTTACAGAAGGAAGTTAGCACAATCAGGATGCAGAGCACAGAGGCCGGCAGCCTTCTCCAGTAACAGACAGCGCGAGCAGATGCCCTACTGCAGATAGCCAGCCTGACAGGGCTGCAGTCACATGAGAACGCCTAAGAGTTCAACTGGTCTTGAAGCCCAACTTTATGGTGACACAGCTGGGTGCTTTTCCTGCTAGGGAGAGAGGGAGAGCTGCAAGAGCACATCCCGGAGTTAGCTGCAGCTCCTGTCCCCTGGAGTCAAAGGAGGCCAGACCAGCCTCCACGCTGCAGAACAATGCGGGACTCTCACCCACCCGTGTCCTTCTCCCAGTGACTTCAGCATGACCCTGTGGTTCAGCTGGGCCTTTTAAATTAGACCTCTGAAAACCGGTAAAAGTCAGCAGAATCGTCTTTGGGAATAATGATTATGGTTTCTAAGATCAGCAGAAGGACTCAACCTGAAAATAGAACAAAAATATACTATAATTATCCCAACAGATATATACAAAAAAATGTGCTTACTGCTAAATAATAGAAACTTTCATTATATATACACATATGTGTATTATATATATTTACATGTGTATACACACATGTTACATCTATCTATATATATATAATACACATACACACGGATGCACACACCCACATGCACCCACACTTACATGCAAGCATGCATGCATGTATACACACTCACACCAAAAAATGGAGTATTCTCTATGATGTGTATAAGAAAACATAAAAGGAAAAAAAATTCTCCTTTTAAAGAGTAGCAATAGGAGGAGTATAAAAAGCTTAATTCCAAAAGCAACAAATATTAACATCCATCTAAAGAAAAAGATCAACAACTTTTCTTCAGGTTGACAGAGAAAATGGAAGACTCAAAATCATTTAAAAAAGCACTTTGCATTTTGTAATTCTACAACTTTAGGTCAACCTAAGTAAAATGCTACTAGAATTTTTAATAAAGATGATTGCAAAATTAAAAGAGAGAATGTGTAAAAGGGATTAGTGTGCAATCGTAGGAAATCACAGTGTGTCTTACTCTGCATGAAAACACGTGGTGAAGCTTTGCTATTGAGATTCATTTCAGTGGGTGTTGAAGAGGGTACACAGATCAGCCAACCAGAACACATCATGTAGAAACCAACCTCTCAATTCATGGATATGATAGATACGGTGGTCTTAATCTAAAAGGAGGGCCCCATAGGATGGCTCAGTGGGTGTGGAACACTTGCTGCTAACCCTGGCCACCTGAGTTTGATCCCTGAAACCCATGGTGTAAAGAGAGAACAGGCTCCAGACTCCTGCGAGCTGTCCTCTGAGTCCACATAGGCACAACCACCCGGGCACCGCCCCGGCACTGAGAAAGCAAACAACAGCTAAGATGTAACGAAGAGTAATAAACGTTAGTGGGAAACTTCTTAAATATTTAGAAAAGTAAAATTAGACATTCTGCCTTCACTGTACCCATGTTGATGCCCAGATTTCTGATGGACCAGATGCTGTACCTAAGACTAACTATGGAAAACCCACGTCTCTTCAGACGACTCTTGCCTTGCCCAGTTATCTAATGAAAATGGGTTGTGTAAGAATGTGGCACTCAATCCGCCCAGCATAAACAAGGAACCTTGGGGCTGAGGGATGGCTCAGCGCGTGAAGGATACAGATCCCAGAACCTGTGTAAAAACTATAACTCCAGCATGGGGGACGTGCAGGCTGCCAGATCCCAGCGGCTTGATGGCAGTCAGTCCAGCTGAAAAGGCAAGCTCTGAGCTCAGGGAGAGAACCTATCTCAAAAAATAAGGTTAGAGTAACAAAGGAAGTCACAGGGGAGTGGACACACACATGAGCACATGCATACCGCGCTCGCGCGCACACACACATATTGCTCATGTTGCAAAGAATGACTGGTCGCTCACAGTTCAGCCTATCATGCTCCATTGGGATGAGATTTCTAGGATTTATTTTTCTTTGAGTGCGCCTGGCTAGCACACACATGGTTGGATTCATCTCCAAACAACCGTTTTGCTTTCTGGGGAAACAGTTGATGTTTGTTGCAGTTAAAGGCCCTTATGTGTACTGCCTTCTTCAGAGCAAAGGAAACATGAGCTTTCTATTAACTGAAAGAGGCATAATAAAAGTGACTAAATGCTTCTGGTTCTGGGACTAGACTAGCAGTCTGTGTGAGACAGGGGGAATCAGCTCTTTTTCCATAGTTCACATGATTTTAGCCTAGTTTCGAGCTGTGTTTCACATCTACATTTGCTAACAACGAATTAACATGAAAAAAACAGGTACCCTGGGAAGTAAAAGCTCGAATATATATTTTTTTAATTTTAAAATTGCATTTTATTCATTTTATTTTGGGTGGATGGGGTCAGAAGATACCCCTGTAAGAGTTCTTCCCACGCGCGACTCCCCAGTGTCAAACTTAGGCCATAAGGCTGGCACATGACCACCTTTACTCTCTGGGTGATCTTGGCTTGCACTTGCCTTTCAAATCTACAGACCTGGGCTTGGATGCCCACATAAAAACTGCCTGTAACTCCGGCATGGGGGAAGTGGAGGCTGTCAGATCCCAGGGGCTCTGTGACAGCCAGCCCAGCTGAAATGCAAGCTTTGTACTCACACTCTCTCTCCTCTACAGCCCTCCCCTCTACCCATCTCACAGCAATGGGAAACCAGCTAACACAAGAGCCAAGGCCACTTTGTCATCACCGTGGCTCTTCCTGGCCCTGTTGTGAGGACAGAGGCAACAGCTATGTGATAAAGACCATTCATCATCAATGCGCGTTCTAGCCATAACTTCTAAAGACACTCTTGATAACTCACCGAAAGAGTGCCCTCCATCTTGATCCTCAAGTAGGATCCTCAGATGACTGGACATATTCAGCTGTGTTCTAAGCAAAACAGAAAGTTTGCTGAAATTAGCTGAACCAGATAGATTAGACAGCCTGGTTCTGCATCAGATTAAGACACAAACTGGGCTTGGTGGCCCACGCCTGTAATCCCAACCCTGAGGAGGCAGGGAGCAGGGCAGGGCAGAGGCAAGCAGATCTCTGTGAGTTCGAGGCCAGCCTTGTCTACAAAGAGAGTCCAGGACAGCCAAGGCTGCACAGAGAAACCCTGTCTCAAAAGCTAACAAACAAAAAATGTAAGATACAAAGAAGATTCTCTTGACTAAATCCTCTTCAGTGGTAAGAAAAGATTGTGATGGAGCAAGCACAAAGCAAACATTACTGTTTCCGGAGTTAACCTGAAGATGGTTGGATCCCAAACTGGGAACATGGGGGTGACTTTTGATACACAGTAGTTCTTCAGTTACTCTAAGCAGACTCTAAGCAGTCTTCACTTTACCACATACCGCTAGGATGGCCAGCGTCTTTGGTCTGCCTTTCTCATTGTTTTTGCCCCTTCATAGGCACTGACTTCCAGGATGTCACAGCCAAACAGCCCTTGTCCCAGATGGCAGTATGTGTGTGTGTGTGTGTGTGTGTGTGGAGGGGGTGCAGCTAGAATTACCCACCCCCAGAGGGCTTTCTTGATGTATGGGTGAATGGATGGGTGACCATGTGTTTACTTGACTATTTTGGTATTTTGCTTTTGAAGTTAGATTTTAAATATTAAAAACAAAGAAGAAGAAAGAGGAGGAGGAAAAAAAAAGGAACAGGAGGAGGAAGAGGATGAGGAGGAGGAGAAACAGCCTTTGCTCTACAGATATCTGTTACACATCCCTGTTAGTAATGAGGACAAACAACATGGCAACCACCAATTTTGGTTGGATATATCAAAGATCAAATCATGCTTTCTGACTCCTCAGGAACAGACATTTCATGAGCTTGGTTTAGGCACATGATCTCTCTTCTTGGTGCATACAACAGTGCTGGCGACAAAGCAGTCACGGTTCCCACTCTTAGGACTGTAACCTTTTAAGTGGACACTAGCCAGCTCAGCACTATTTGCATCTCCAAACTTGATGCTTTCCAGAAACTGCAGAGGGTCAGTTTATTCATCTATATTCATTAGGTTTCTGTTATTATAACAAAATACCTGAGGCTTATAACTTATAAAGAAAAGACACTGATTTAGCTCATAGCTTAGAAGGCTGAAAGTCCAAGTATCACAGTGAGAGAGCTGGTGAGTGGACCCCTGTCTGAATTACTTCATGAAGTGGACACTGAAGTGACAGGGGCGTTGTAAGAAGAAGCCTAGAAACACTGGGGGGGTGCTGCCTATGTTTGTCCAAGAGCAGACCCTCAGTGACAAAAGGACTCACCCACCAGAATTCTTTTCCTTTTTAAGTGTGTGCGTTTGTGTGTGAGTGTGTGTGCGGGCGCCCACAGGAACCAGAAGATGATGTTGGATGCCTCAGAACCAGAGTTACAGGTGGTTGTGAACTCAGGTAGTTGGAACTGAACATGGGTGCTAGATGACCAGGGGATGCTCTTGGACAATGAAATGTCTCTCCAGCCCACAGAGTTCATTTTTCTACTACATAATACCATTATACTGAAAACCAAGTGTGCAACCCTTAAAGGACCAAACATGTATGAACCAGGCTCACCCTGTGAATTGGGCTGGGTGCTATGAAGGAGTTGTCAATCTCATACATGCACACACACATACACACACACTCTCTCTTTCTCTCTCTCTCCTTCCCTTTCTCCCCCTCTCTCCCCATATCTCTCTCTCTCTCCTTCTTATCTTCCTTTATTTAAGTTTAGGCACAGGAGCAGACTATTAAGAATTTAAATGAGAGATGTGGGTCTTAATAAAACAGGATCACAAAAGAATTCTCAAAAGTCTTTGCAGAGTATATTCAGAGCATTTATTTCCTATTTCAAATCATTACAGCCATACTAGAAGAACATTTGGGTAATTTGGTAATATTCCATGATATTTCTTACTTGGTGTAAGTCAGGAAAACATTTCTGGGTGAATGTGGTATTCTCAGTTTATAGTTTGTTTAATTTAGAAAACAAATATAATTGCTACTGACTAGAAAAATTATGACGAAGTACTATCAAAGAAGTCACACTGGTCATTGTAATTGACTTGTAATATTCTATTCTTCTGCATTGCTAGCAAATGGTAGCTTTTTAACTCAACACTCATCAAGATGTTAAGGTAGAATGCTGACAAGAATTTTGACTAACAACTGGCATGCAAGATGCTGTGTTCAAACATGCCATTGTGTTTGTCTCCATTTAAAATTGTGAAGATTTTACAGTAATGCATTCAAATATTAGAAAAAAAAATTATTGGACAGAAGCCAAATTATCCCCTATGAAAAACTGTGAAGTTTGTGGATTTCCTGGCAGGGTGGCAAATAAGTGAAGTATTACAGCATTTTCCACTAACTAAAAACAGATGTCATGTGACAATGGTGTCACAGCTGCAGCTGGTACCACTTCAAAGGACAGGTGCCTCAAGTTGTTTCAGAAAAAGCATTTCATGTGCCAGTCTAGGCAACCTTCAGGAAGTGACGAGATGAGCGGTGGGAAGGCTGTCGCCACAGCAACCTTGGTCACGGTGTCACCAAGGCACACCCACAGGGACACTTACCCTGGCTAAGCCTCCAGTGGGAGAGTAGATTTGGCAATGGTTTGGGATTTGATAGGAAAGCACAGGCCCAAAAAACCAAGTAGTTAGTATAAACTTCTGTGCATCAAAGAAAATAATCAGCACAGTGAAAAGGCAATCCACAGAATGGAGAAAATACTTTCAAATCAGCAGCTTGAGGAATTAGCATCTAGACTATCTAAAGAATTGAATGGAACAACAATGAAAACTCGGTTAAAAACTGAATACAGGAAAGCAATCATTAATGAAAACAAAACCCAGGAAGCAATGTGCCAGCAGAATCCAAAATATACCACGAAGATATAGGAATCAAAACAGCATGCATTATAATACAAGCATTATAATAAGCATGCAAAAGAAAAGCTTGTTGATATAAACCTATAATTCCAACACAGGAGGCTGATGTAGAAAGATCAAGAGTCCAAGACGAGCCTAAGTATGTAATAAGTTTGAAATCAGACTGCAATAAGTGAGACCTTATCTCAAAACAAAATAAAACAAACAACTTCCCTACCCCAGCCAAAAGCACAAATGCACATATGTATACCAACACAGACACATGGACGCACACAAACATACACAACATGCACACAAACACACATACACGCACACTTGTGGTGCGCAGAGAGAGACATAGAGAGAGAGGTTCCAGGAATGCTCCTCCTCATATACATATCTACACTTCTCACACTATCCAAGAAAGCAAATGGCTAAGTGTTCACTGGCTGATGAACACAGAAAACATGCCACAAACGCACAATGAGCTCATTTCTGTCACTAAGTTGTTGAAATACTGCAACTTGCAATATTATACACAAAACTGAAGGCCATTATTGTAAGTGAAATAAGTCACACCAGAAATAAACAAATATGTATATGTGGAATTCCAAATAATTGATCCAGTAGAAACTGGAAACAGTGGCTAGCAGAGACTGGGAGCAGTGTGGAGGAAGGAGGGAGGGGCGAGATTGAGCAGTGTGTGTGAATTGAAGTTCATTAGCACTAAAATTTTCTAGTGTTCTATTGTGCAGTCTGATGACCATAAGCAATGCTAATATAGCTTATACTACAAAAAGCTATAAGGGATTTTACATGATTTTGCCACCCACTGGAAATACTAAAGTTTGAGGAGATATATAAACATAGTATACTTTTTAAATCGCACAGTTTTAATGCAGCAACCACATCACATGGTGCCCAATAAACACATACAGTTTCACATCAACTCATACATATATTTCTGATGTCTTTGCTACTTGAAGAAATGTGCATGGAGGATGTGGGCAGATATTCTTTTTTTTTTAATTTATTTATTTTTATCTCAATCACAGGTTAGGTACTTTGAATCCCAGGCGTAGCCCCCTCCCCCATTCCCTCCTACCCTCCCACTCCCTCCCTCATCTCCTTCTTGGGCAGATATTCTTAATGGTGAGAAGCAAGTGGCCAAACACAGCAGGTGGGAAGAGGCTAAGTGGTGCTAGGCACTGGGAAAACACAGAGCAGAACCAGGAAGAGAGCTTCACGGCCATTTGAATTTACAGCCAAGGAAATAAATGGGCAAAAGCGTCAACAAGAAAGTGGAGAAACTGGAATATCTGTATGTTTCTGAAGGAAATACAGATGAACACAGCCACTTTAGAAAACAGTATGGCAGTTCCTAAAACAACTAAGGAGACTTTCCACAGGACACAACAATTTCATGCTAGAGATGCGGTGTCCGAAAGAGAAGCTGAGACTCGGCTTCCTCAATTACAATACTTACTGGCTGCACAACTCACAGTAACTAAAAGATAGAAAAACTCAAATGTCTCTCAAGAGATAAATGGACAAACAAACACACATACACCCCCTACACACACACCAAACACACACACACCACACACATACATATACACTACATGCACACACCACATAACACACACACACACACACACACACCCCACCACCACCACCACCACCACCACACAAAGAGGGTAATACTCCTTAGTTTTAAAATGGAATGAACCTGGGCAGGAGATGGGAAAATAATGGGAGGAGGCAGCCTTCTATCGCATCTGTTCTGTGATCTATCTTATTCTTCATTGTTTTCCTCTCAAATCCTTAAGAGTACCACTGCAATGACAAACTGGCCAACTATGAAAGCTATGGCATTTTAAAACAAACATAGTTTCACAGCAAGTAAAAAACAATGCTGCTCTATTACAAAAATTACGACTAATTAAGTAGGAAATGTGTTGGGGGCGAATGAAACAGAATCACAAGACTGACAGGTGTTTTCTGGCAGAGCAATGTCTCCTGAGGACAGTGACCTGGGAGGCTGGGCGGCATCTGCCCCGGAAGGTGTGTGTCGAGGCGCTGCTCACACAGAGCACTCATTAATAAAGGGCTATGAATGCCAAGAGTTACCTGATCCCTCTTCTCAGTGAAAGACAGGAATTCTGGTAAGGTCAGAACAGAATAGAGCCCTCTGTCAATGACAGGATGTTATCAGAGTTTTGGATGTTTTATGGATGCTGTTTTTATGTCTCAGAGTTTTAAGACTGTCCGTGGTTCACAAACTGTATCATTTTAACTGCAACTTAATTTGAGTGCCGAGTCTCATAAGTTTCTTTCAAACATATAACGGGAAACATGGCCGTTCTTTAACTAAGGACCTGGAAGCAACCTGTGGAATAACAGTGCCTCTTTATGCCACAGAGCCACAGACTGAGGGTCCTTAGCTCTACAAGTCGGCCAAATAGCATTTTAAATTTACTTAGAAGAAAACTGAAAAAAAAATTTTTTTTGGCTAAGGAATTTTAGAAAATAAAATCCAAGAGGACAGTTTGTCGGGTGAATGTTCCTAAAGAAATCTAAACCTGTCACAATCAAAGCGGTGTGCAGCTGATGTCGGGATGAGCAGAGAACTGATGGAGAAAGTCTATGAGCAGTCAGGAGCAGAGGGAAGGATGGAGTGCCCGCAACAGCTGGTGGAACAGGAAGAGAAACTCGGGGTTATGATAAATGTCTGCGTTAGAAGGAAGAACCCTACAACGCATAGTCCATACATGCCCCATGTGTATACACCTACTTCAGGCAATACCACCAAACAGACATCGTGACCTTTGATGCTAAAACTAAAGCTGTTGTGCCAGAATATAACATAATACTTTCTACAGTTTTTGGATAGACCAACAATTGCCAAGTTTGGCATTAAGGGTAACATAAAGATTAAAGAGTTATGTAATGCAGATCAAAACAACCCTGAGATTTCACCTTACACCCATCAGAAGATGAAAAACTCAAGTGACAACACATGCTGGAGAGAAAGGTTGTGGAGAAAGGGGAATCCTACTCCACTGCTGGTGGGAATGTAAACTTGTACAACCATTCTGGAAATCAATCTGGTGCTTTCTCAGACAATTAGGAATAGCACTTCCTCAAGATCCAGCTATAGCTTTCCCAGACATATATCCAAAACATGCTCAAGTATACAACAAGGACATTTGCTCAACCATGTTCATAGCAGCTTTATTCTTAATAGCCAGAAGCTGGAAACAATACAGATGTCCCTCGATGGAGGAATGGATACAGAAATTGTGGTGCTTTTACACAATGGAATACTACTCAGCTATTAAAAATAAAGAACTCATGAAATTTGCAGGCAAATGGTGGGATCTAGAAAAGATCATCTTGAGTGAGGTATCCCAGAAGCAGAAAGACACACATGGTATACACCCACTTATAAGTGGATACTAGACATATAACATAAGATAAATGTACTAAAATCTGTACACGTAAAAAAGCCAAGCGAGGAGGACCCTGGGTAAGATGATCAATCCTCACTCAGAAAGGCAAACAGGATGGACATGAGAAGAGGGAGAAAACAGGGAACAGGACAGGAGCCTAACACAGAGTGCCTCTGAAAGACTCTACCCAGCAGTGTATTAAAGCAGATGCTGAGAATCTTAACCAAACTTTGGGCAGAGTGCAGGGAATCCTATGAAAGAAGGGGAAGATAGTGGGACCTGGAGATTTCAGGAGCTCACAAGGAGAGCAACAAAACCGAAATATCTGGGCCCAGGAGTCTCTTCTGAGACTGATACTCTAACCAAGGATCATTCATGGATATAGCCTAGAACTCCTGCACAGATGTAGCCCATGACAGTTCAGTCTCTAAGTGGGTGCCCTAGTAAGGGGAACAGGGATTGTTTCTGACACAAACACAGTGATGGGCTCTTTGACACCCCCCAAGGGAGGAGCAGCCTTGTCAGGCCACAGAGGAGGACAATGCAGCCAGTCCTGATGAGACCTGATAAGCTAGGGTCAGATAAAAGAGGAGGAGAACCTCTCCTATCAGTTGACTTGGAGAGGAGAATGGGAGGATATGAGGGAGGGAGGGTGGGATTGGGAGGGGATTGTAGGGAGGGGACTACAGCTGGGATACAAAGTGAATAAACTATAATTAATATAAAAAATGTAATTTTAAAAACCTTAAGGGCATTTGTGATGGGGTAAAAGCATCAAAAATTAAAAACCACAAGCAAAACACTAATCAAATATAGTCATGTATATCTGCAATCCCTGTACCCAGAGGCATGAGGATTACCATGCCTCTGCCTCTGGGTACAGGGAGGCCAGCTGGGGCTATCCAGTGAATCAGAGATCAGGCTGGGCTCCCTGCTGAGACCTTTCCTCAAGTAAAACCGAAGGCTGTGGGTGTGCTTTAGTGGTGGGTGCTTGCCTAATGCGCACACAGCCGTGGGCTTGTTCCACAGCCCTTGGGGGAGGGGAGAACAGTAAAACCGTGACTGTGTGTGCAACAATCACCGTATAAGGAGACCAGAAAAAGAGTGAATATTTAGTATGAGAGTGATGTGCATACAGGCATGTCAAGAGGTAAAATAAGAGATAAAAATGTCTCTAAAAGAGAGTGGTAATAACCAAGGCATACAGAGTTTTCTTCTGTTAAAAAAAAAACTTGTTATTTGTCACAAGACCATTTGTTGGCTATCTCTTCTTACTTTATAGATTTAAAAGCAAATCAAGAAAAACAACAACTGGTCAGAGATTGTTTTTAGCAAGAATAGTTGCTGTTGCAAGACAATTCATGTCTACAAACAGCTTGGGAAACCTCAACATGACCATGGGATTCCACCTTCAGAATTTATCCAAGATTGTTAATTATATTTTTACACATGAATCCTTATAGCAATGTTGTTAATAATAGTGGAAAAGTCACAAACACTCCTGTGTTCTGTGAAGTAAATTCATGTATATCCATAGAAGAGGATTATGCACAACCCTGTAGGGTTGCAGGCATAAGACTATCTGCACGCCTGTAAGCCCAACAATTGGAAGGGCGAAGCCGGCAGGTCTCTGTGAGTCTGGGTCCAGCTTTGCCCACAGTGTAGACTCCACATAGTGAGGTCCAGGCCAGCTAGGAATGCACAGCAAGACTCAGTTTCTGGAGAACTTCATTTCATTGTTTTTATCCTTTGTATTTTCTTCATTTCCTACCATAAACTCCCCTAAATGAGAAAAGTGTTGAAGTTTTGATAGTGCATACCAGAAGGTTTTGCCAGTAAGTGTCTTCAGAGGGACCCGCCCTGATAACATTTTGTGGTTTTGATACAGTAACATCTGCTTTCCAGAGTGCATGTAATCCTCATGCCCTGTCAGGGGCATCCTTAATCAGAAAGACCAAATTGCTTTGTTGTCCGGCAACACTGCAAAAATGAGTTTCACAACCACGTTCCAAACAGAACTTTAAAAAATGGAATGCAGTGTGCTGCAGCTATTAGAGGGCCTGGGAGTTACTTAATTTGCTCCAATTACCGGAGGACAACAGTGAGTGTCTGGATGGGCTGGCTTAGAGATCTGAAGACTGAGGTTCTGGCTCTGTTTGTTCCCTCAGTTACAGGTGTGCTTTGGACTAATAAGAATCATAATGATAATTACCAGTGTTATTATTAATCACGTGATGACTATATATTGCTTTCTGTGGTGCTTTATTATCTACAATCCTCATAACTTCTTTTCTCAGGCTATTAAATAGCCCCATTTCATTGATGAAGAAACAGAAGTTCAGAGAACTTGCTGACTTCTCCAAGCTTCTAGTTTCTAAGCTGTAGCATAAGGTGCAATGATATTTCTGGTTTGTTCAGTTCACTGAAGCTCTGACTGTCCCCAGCAAACACAAATTAAAGGCCTGACTTTATTTTGGAGGCAGCGTTTTACATGTGTGGATTACCCAAAGAAACAAAACACTAAAGCATTATGAAAAACTTTCCATGGCTGCAATAAAGCTATTCATCAAACCTTTAGTTTCTCGGATGCAGTGTGCTACATTTATTATAGCAATTTAGAAATTAAAAATGTCAAATTCTGGGACCAGACCCTCACTTCTTCATGTACTGGCTGCTGGGACATTGGTCATAATTTCTGTGGGTTCTGGCCTCTTTATCTATATAATGGGACCATAACAATGTCTGTCTCAAAACATATTATGGGGGATTAAAAAGATCTTCAAGCGATGTGTTCATTTTTTTGTTTGATTTGTTTTTAATTTATGTATTCACTTTACATTCCAATCATAGCCCCCTCCCTCCTCTCCTCCCAGCCCCTCCCTCTCACCCTCTTCACCGTATCCGATAACCCTCAAGCAGTGTGTTTAAAGCCATTTGTCTTCAGAGGCCAGAGGACATCAGATCCCTTGGAACTAAAGTTGCTGGAGGTTGTGAGCTGCCTGCTGTGTGTGTTGGGAACTGGGCTCGAATCCTCTGTGAGAGCAAGAAGCGTGCTTAAACACTGAGACCTCCCTCCAGTACATCTAGTACTTCCTAAGATGTACTTCCGCACCCCGCAAATAGACCCGGAAAATCACTTAGTGTTGGTAATGGTGATGGATAGAACAGGAGCTCACATGGCTCCTCACACTCAGTTCCTTTCAGCTCTGCCTACACCTCTAAGGAACGTTCCTATGTACATAGTAAACTAACGAAGAATTTTAATCACTTGGTGTTCTGAGTAACTTACATTAATCTGAAAGTGGGGTCGGTAAAGTTACCTTGAGACCATGAGAGATATTTGAAAACATTTTATATAAAAATGCTATTTCTTATTGTCCTCCCACTTGTCATCTCAATAGAATTTTGTAATAGAGATTAAAGAATAGGGGCTCATATACTAATTAGGGTCAAATACAGAAATAACTCTCTAAATACAGTAGTCGCTCAGTGTCTTAGCTCTGTTTCTTTCAAATTCTTTACTTGCCCAGCAAATACAGAGCCCTAGACTAGCATATGCAAGGTTCTGAGTTTGCACACTAGTGAAAGAAAAACAAACAAACTCACACAAGACATAAGAGATGTTTCTAGTGTTATTACCTAGTCACTTTCATGTGTTCCAACATTAGCACTCTTTATTAGCACTTTAATCACTTTGTGACATCGCAGGAAGTTCTGAGCATATACCCCTGCCTAGGCTGACAGGCTTAAAAGGTACATTAGAAGTTTATAAAGTCAGGAAACACAGTCCTGTTTTATAAGGAAATGCCATGTCCAGACACTAATGCACAATCCAAGTGAGTAAGCTCGAGCTAATTAATTAAATAAATATCTGCTGCTAGGTTGTGAAATGCTGACTAATTAAATAGTGAAGTTCTTGGCAGAGTAAAGATTTCTGTCTATGGAGTCACAGCTAAATATGCACGGGCATATGCTTCTCTCAGTTCTGTTCACTATTATAGCCCTTTGCTGTAATTCAGGAAGAGTAACCAGTTACCTGTCAAGGATCATGCCAGCTGGGCAGGATTTAAAGAGATGTTAAGGGTCAAGCTTGGTACACAGAAGCTATGCTTTTGATACTCCTAGGATGTGTTAGCTTATTTCCCTGCTGCGAGATTCTCTAAACTGTGAAACACAGGCTTGGTTATTTAGTGGAGGGGTCTGTTGCCTCCAATTCACCCAGCCAATGAACTAACTCATTCTAGCTCTAAGGCAGTGAGAACAGCTGGGATGGTGCCTCAGGGGACCGGCAGCTCCAGGCCAGGCCATTCTCCCTAGAAATATAGTCATAGTCAAGCACATGTCAAAACTCATTTGCTATGAAATTGATAGTGGTTTTCAAATTGCTTAGTACGTGTTTAAGAAAAGGCATGGAAAATCTCCCAAGATGAACCACCCCTTCCTCTGCTGACCTTTAAGAGCTCTGTATCTGGAGGGCTTTGAAATCACATTGCTACACTACATCTTGAAATAGTGTACCTTATAGCTAATGTGAACTTAAAAAAAAAAAAGGTTTTGTTCTTCCAAAACTGACCTAGAATGGAAACTTAGAAGACATCCCACATTACAAAAGTATAACCAGGTCTCATGTTAGACTTGAAAGGCTCAGGATATTTAATCTTATTTACATTAAACAATGGAATAAAAAAAAATCCAACAAAGCCTCAAGCATTTTAAAAGATTGTTTTTGGAAATAAGAAAAGCTTAATTTAAGCAGTAAAGATAATTATCACGCTTAAAGAAAAATAAGTAGCAGTGAATCACCAAGGGCCATTTTACTATGAGTCATAATGATATGTGGTCAGAGGTATACTTTTTTTTTTTAAAAAAAAGACTGTCCTTTGGTGGTTTTCTTCTGCCTCCAGATTTTTCATAAACTGGCTTTGCTTTCTGGGGTTGAGGCTTTCATCTTCAGAAGATCCATTCTGCTACAAATATAGCCATTGTAGTCCACATGGTACACAGGGTTGATCGTACACGAGTCCCCTGTCATGTCACCTACTCAGTTCCTTTCCCCATTCATCCTGTCTCAGGTGCAAGCACATACAAAGTTCAGTGGATAAACAGGATGGCATGGTGTGAAACGCAAGAAGAGAAAGGCACACTGAACAGCTGTGAGGAAAGGTTATCTCACCTTTTCGCTCCCCCTGTGACTATAACAAGAAGTCAATACCAATTTGTCCAGGAAGAAAGAAAATGATTGACCTGTGAGAACGGTTTGCAGCCTCTTGTTTATTGCGTTTTGGAAAACAATTAAATACAGCAAAGCTATGAGTGAGGACTTTTGGATAGTCATAACATGTGCCAAAATACTTAAAAGTCTATTCGCATGGCTTATCTCATTTGCATCTCACAGAGTCCTTGTTGAAGAGGTAGGTGTTATGTGTGGCAAATAAAGGTCAGAGTGAAGATATGACAGTGTTTTCCTTCAATATCTCAGTAACAAAGCACCAGCCTGTGGGAGTGTCTGTCAACTGGATAGCATATCATTAGCTGTGGTCACTGTGGTGAGCAGCAAACCAGTCCAAAGATTAGAACTGCACCAGTTTAAGGTTGAAGTAATTAATGTAACAAGCAGCCTTTATGTACATGTGGACAGAGTGGCGGGGACTGGATGGGATCAAAGCTTATAAATGAATATTGTGTACATAATAAACATTTAATGAGGACTTACTTCTTGCCAGGCACTTTAGTTACTTCCTTTTCATATATTTTTCTACATTTTACAAATGAGGAAATTGAAGTTCTTAGTTACTGAATGTCTTTTTCAAGGCCTCAGCCACACAGGAATAAAACTCCAATGCTCAAAAAAATGATGAAAAAAATCTTATCTCAAAGAACTTGAAACAAGGTAGAGCCCAGAACAAAGTCACCCGTTCAGACTAGAAAATTGAACAGCATCGCAGCATGGGAGAGTTCTTAAGGAAGCAGAAAGCTTGAACTGACATTGGGAGATTAGTAGGACCAGGGTGAAGATGACATCACAGTAGAACTTATGAGCCATGGCAGATTTTTCACAGCCACTAACAATGGTTTAAGGTATGACGCTACATATGTCAGAAAGTTTGGAGAGACAAGGCACAGTGGGTCAGAGGTACTCATAAAGGACTGGATTGGCTGATATAGGTTTTGTGGAGAGGCCAAATCTTACACTCACTTCTAATGAATATTAGAATTTAGTTATGTGTAGAAGAAGAAAAATCGACCATATAAAAACACTATTAATAAATGGCGTGTTTTAGCAGTCAACAACATCCATGTGCGGCTTGCAGACCAGGCCAAAAGGTTTGAGTATTTTAGTAAAAGTTGCTAACAATTTGAAGTTGGGGGAAATGAGCTGATGAGATAGCTCAGTGGTAAAGGCATCTGTCATAATGCATTATTCCAGGGTTCAATCCCCAGGACCCACATGGTGGAACGAGAGATTTCTTTGAATGCTTGGGAAGTTCAGTAATAAAAATGTAAATAAGACTTTATAAAAGTCTACCACATGCTGTTCACAAGACCAAGGGAAGAAGAGAAGCAACAGCTAAGATTGTAATAAATAGGAGGACGTTAAAGAAACAGCTTTAAAAACATAGGTTTGGCACAGGAAATAAAATGGGTCTCTGGAGCGATCCTGAACCTATTGGACATCGGTAAAGGAGGAGACAAAGACAAAAGAGGTGCCAAGAACTTAATGATGAAGCTGCAGGAGGACATTGTTTGCTATCTATGAAAGAAGCCACTGGGTAAGCCAGTGGGCCTAAAGTACAGCCACTGAGCACAGGGAGGAGAAAGGAGTGCGTCCAACTGACAGGCCTAATGTCAACGTCCATTTTCAATAGATTTTGTTTGTTCCAAACTTGAGGCTTCTAAACCCGGAGTGCATCTCAGAATCCTCAAGTCATTGGCAGTGAAGTCACAACCAGAATGCACTTGTCACTGCATGTATAAACATTAGCTGGTGGTAGCTGTTTACACTGTGGCTGATTCAATCTAATGTACATGAGTTCTTGGTGAAAATATATGGACTATGAGAGGACATTTAAAAATCTATGCTATCATTTATCATCGAAAGTAAAGTGTATATAAAGAAAAAGAATGTAAGCAAAATAGAAAAAATACAACAAATATTGATTACTTTTTCCCCCTGCGGCTTGTGTAACAGATTTATACAAATTAGTTGATTGAAAACAGCATATTATCATCCACTTTTTATGGATCGGAAGTCTAAGAGGCTTCACCAGGTTAAACTTAGGATGTTGATACGGCTGCATACGACTTCCCAAAGCCCTGGAGGAGAGTCTGTTTCCTTGCCTTTCGCAGCTTCTAGGATCTGCCCACATTCCTGGGCTCACGGTCTCTTCCTTCTTTAAACCCCACAGTAGCAGGCTGACCCAGAGAGTCATATCTTTCTAACCCTTCTGCTGTCTGCTGTTTAAAGCTCTTCCTCTGATTCTGGCATTAGCCTGGGAAGAGTCTTTTAAGAACACATGCAATTAGGTTGAAATTATCTAACAAAAAAACAAACAACAGAACAAAACCAAAACCAACCAACAATCAACCAAGCAACCAAACAACAACCAGATAACCAACAATCAGATATCCGACCAACAACAAACAAAGCAACCAATCAATCTACAACCAATCTATAACCAACCAACAACCCAATTACCAACAGGCAATCAACCAACAACAAACCAAACAACCAACCAACCTACAATCAACCATCCAAACAACTAACAATAACAACAAACTAGGACACCCTTTATATCTCACAGTTTTTAACCTTAGCCACACTGACAAAGTTCCCTTTCTCCACACAAACTAATGTCTTCTTATGATAAGAAATTAGGAGCTGGACACCCAAAGAAGCTGTCATCTTGCTCAACATGCTGTAAAGCAATGTTCTTCTGAGGACAAGCAGCCCATGCTTTCTTTCAAGGCAATGACCGACACTTTATGCTACCTCAAAAAGAGGTGATTATACAGCACATGCACACAAATTACATTTTATTAGAGATGCACACTGAAAACCAAATAGTGCAACAAGGTGAAGCAGGAATGACATCATCCTTGAGAAAGACATGAGCTTTCCAAATCCTGGAGGCTCTTCTCTGAGGAGCACAGCCAATCACAGGACTGACAGCTGAGTGTTGTATCTTGTTGATTGGAGTCGGAATCAGCTCATTTGTGGCCACTGGATTATTATTACATTTCTATATTACTTTCATAAAACTCCTCTCTTTGCCCCTTGACCTCTTTCTATTATAAGACTCAAACAACAAGACAACCTTTACAAGTCCGGGTATGTGTTATTCCTGGGCCAGAGTACGTTAGTGACAATTTCCAGTGTGGGTAGATCTGAGGTTCTGAAGGATGAATGAATCTTTCCAGCTTGCTTTTCTATCAACATCAAAGACTCTCTTGTCACAGCTGCCCTGCTTGCTTCAGTCTCATGCTTATTATGTAAGACATTCTCAACCCTAAGATCTTTCACAGAGGTCTTCTTTCATACGTTTATATCTGCAGTTAATTAAAGGAAGGCTTTTCTACTAAGTACCCATGTCAGATCTACTCAAGAGGCTTCAATGCGTGTTGACACACCACATTTAATCCTCAGAGTGCATCCTGGGGCCACCAATGCCATTGCTACCAGCGGAACCTCATCTGTCTCAGAGGTACCCTCCAGGGTATTACTCACCCACTCCACAGATAAGATCTAGATCTATGTAATGGTGGCTATACTTAGCAATATCACGTCCTCTTCAGTTGCCAAAGATCTGCCAATATGAAGGTGCCTGGGCTGAGGTAGATGCAAGCAACAATACAATGCTTGCAGAGGTCCTAAGGCCACTACTAGAAGTAAATGACTGCCATTACACAAGTGAGCTTTCTTTTACTAATAAAAAAAGTTATTCTTTTCGTTATATTGTATACCAATTGCAGCCAAAGATATTCATTCTTTATATCCAATTCTCTAGCCCCTTTGGATTCTCTCAATAAATCCAAGTGCTCTTTAAAGGTGGGTGCAAGCTCATGACTAAAAAATAAATCATCCAGCATTGGAAAACATGAATTAGCTACTTAGGTTGGACATAGGTAAATAAAATAATACAAAACAAATTACTTGTTTATGCAAAGTTCCAATTCCTTTTCCAGAACATCTACTGTCACCTACTGGGGTCCCTGTTACACTAGCCCCTTTCTCATGTACAGGGATGGTATTGGCTGATAATGAATTAAAAGACGTGTTGGAATACAAGTTTTTATAGAGACCTTAAAGTTCTACTAAGGTTTCAAAACAAAACAAAGAACTAGACTTCTACTAATAGAATATTGGCAATAAAGGGCAGAGCAGAGACTTTCTGCTTGGGGGATAGGAGTA
>CM053767.1:7965260-8165495 GCA_028658305.1 Pachyuromys duprasi
AAATAAAAAAAAGAATATACAATAGGCCAAAAGCTTGTGTTGTCACTCATTTGTAAAATAAAGTATCTTGAAACAAAACAAAACAAATTATCTCAACACAAAAAGAACTAACACTCCATTGCCAGCGATGCCAGCTTCTCCCAGAGAATCATCTGTGTGAGGCTTTAATAGTAGGTAACCATGGGCTAGGAGGTACATCTCTGTGCTTGCTGCAGTAAGTATGGCAGCGATGCATTGTTTAAGGAAGTGTGTGTGTGTGTGTGTGTGTAAAGTCATGGTATGCTAGTACCTGGCAGTCAAGTCCAGACTGGTCTGTGAGATCTGATGGAAACTCTTCCCCCGAGTCCAGGTTCAGGGCCATGACGTTGGTAGCATGAGCTGTTTGTGTTGATATGGTACAAGTGTTTACTGCATGGAATTTGGAAAACAATAAAAACTGTATATTTAATTATTTATGTCTCCCAGAGGAAAAATGCATACTTTATTACTCAATTAACATTTAGTTGCTGTCTAAACAAACTCTAGATCAGCTGTGCTAAAACCTCCAGACCATGCAAGATTACACACAAAATATGGATTTAAACAAATATCTGAGTACATTCCAGGAGCAGAAGATACAGGGACACACAAGGGAGGCACACTGCCTAAACTCCTGGGGGCTACAGCCCAGCACACAAGCCAACAGCAGCCAAGGAGTAACACAAGTGATAGAAACTAGCTGCTTAGAAGATATGGCAAAGCAGAGTGAGGAGTATGTAAAAGGAGGGTTTGGCTTGTGTTAGGACAAAAGTGTTTTCCTAAGGAAGTGATCATTGCCTGGATTTACAGGGACAGCAAATTTTATTTTAATTTTTAATTATTATTATTTTTATTAATTGCAGTTTATTCATTTTGTATCCCAGCTGTAGCCCCCTCCTCCCAATCCTACCCTCCCTCCCTCATCTCCTCCCATGTCCCTCTCCAAGTCCACTGATAGGGGAGATCCTCCTCCCCTTCCTTCTGACCCTAGCCTATCAGGTCTCTTCAGGACTGGCTGCATTGTCTTCCTCTGTGTCCTGGCAAGGATGCTCCCCTCTCAGGGGGAGGTGATTAAAGAGCAGGCCACTGAGTTCAGGTCAGAGACAGTGCCTGTTCCCATTACTATGGAACCCAGTTGGACACTGAACTGCCATGGGCTGCATCTATGCAGGGGTTCTAGGTTATCTCCATGAATCATCCTTGGTTAGAGTATCAGTCTCAGAAAAGACCCCTGTGCCCAGATATTTTGATTCTGTTGCTCTTCTTGTGGAGCTCCTGTCCCCTCCAGGTCTTTCATCTCCCCCTTCTTTCATAGGATTCCCTGCACTCTGTCCAAAGTTTGGCTATGAGTCTCAGCATCTGTTTTGGTATCCTGCTGGGTGGAGTCTCTCAGAGGCCCTCAGTGCTTGGCTCCTGTCCTCTTCCCTGTTTTCTCCCTCTTCCGATGTCCGTCCTGTTTGCCTATCTGAGTGTAGATTGATCATATCACCCAGGGTCCTCCTTCTTGCCCAGCTATCTTAGGTGTTCAGATTTTAGTATGTTTGTTTAGTATGTTTGTCCTATATTATATGTCAAATATCCACTTATAAGTGAGTATATACCGTGTGTCTTTCTGCTTCTGGGATACCTCACTCAAGATAATCTTTTCTAGTTCCTACCATTTGCCTGCAAATTTCATGATTTCCTTGTTTTTAATAGCTGAGTAGTATTCCATTGTGTGAATGTATAATTTCTGTATCCATTCCTCCATTGAGGGACATCTGGGTTGTTTCCAGATTCTGGCTATTATGAATAAAGCTGCTACAGAGGACGTGGAGAAAGGGGAACCCTCCTCCATTGTTGATGGGAATGTAAACTTCTACAGCCACTTTGGAAATCAATCTGGTGCCTTCTCAGATAATTAGGAATAGTGCTTCCTCAAGATCCAGCTATATGACTCCTAAATATTTCCAAAATATGCTCAAGTACACAACGAGGACAGCAAAATTTTAAACAGGCAAAGGTGTGAGGGGTCCACTGGCAGTGGACCACAGTAGGTGCTCGGCGAGAGTGCGGCTGTACTGAATCCACACTGAGCTTTGACAGTAGTGTCCCGGATACCTCGGGGTTCTGAGACTTCAAAAGCATATTCAGCTGGAGGTGTCTTTTTGACCCCTCCAAGTTCTCTTTTAAAAGGCTGGTTTCCAGGGACCGTTGGCACCTGCTCACTGGAAGAGCTCCAGCTCTATCTGAGACCACGTGGCGGGAGAGCCGAGGCCTGTCGCTGTGCACCAACCACACAAGTCACTGTGGTTTGCCTAGTGGAGGGGGGCAGGGGTGAAGCTCCTTTAACAGCCCAGAAGCTGGCAGGCCACGGGGCTGAGACTCTGCCTGCTTTCAAGTCTGGATGTTGTGCTCATGTGTGCTTGTGACTCATGTTCCATCCTGTCCCTTTGCCACTCAGTTTCCAAAGCCAAGATTTTCTCAGGGGAAAAAAGAACACAGGTGTGTGATCATGTGTCAAGTAGTAGAACTTGGGGATGGCTCAGTGTCTAGGAGTGCTGTCTGCTCTTCCAGAGGATCTACATTTCAGTCCCAGCACCTGTAGGCTCACAGGCATCGTTAGCTTCAGTTCCAGAAGGTCTGATGCCCTCTTCTGGCTTCCCTGGGCACCAGGCAAACATATATGTAGGCAAACCACCTATACATATAATATAAAACAATAATAAGATTAATTATCATTGTAAATAAATTCTTAATAGAATAATGTTTTTTAATCCAAAATAGCAGATCTTGATCTTTGAATGAAATATCAGCATACTTTGCTTGGAGCAATAAAAACTAACTCTAACACGTATGAAAGGTGCTCCTTAGAGGTGCTGATGGGGAAGAGACAAGGCAAAGGCGGCAGAACACAAATGTACTTGTGTGAGATCTATCGTGGAGACACCGGCTGGGACCTGTTGTTGGAAATCCTAGTGGCCTCAAGCAGAGAGGCGCAAACCCACACCAGGGGACACATAAGAGTAGGCTCTCTCAGCTGGGAAAGGATGGAGGAAGGTTGTCTCTACTCATCAGGTGCCCCGAGGTCCAGCTGCGTCTGGTCTGCTTTGTTCTCCGCTTCCCCAGCTCTTTCTTTTTCATTGATTCCTACTAGAAAAGGGACAAGAATTTCACAAGTCAGTAGGGCGCAGGATTGCACCCCTTTGATCTTATTATTTGGGAGGCAGAGGCAGACAGGTCCCTGGAAGTTTGCTGCCAGCCTGATCTACATAGTGAGTTCCAGGATAGCCAGCGCTACATAATGAGACCATGTCTCAACAACAACAGATAAAGAGAATTCCCCACGTCTAATCTGTATGATTCCGCCATCCCTGTAGAAACTAAAGCCCTTCCACACAGTTGTTGACTGTAGTTTGGCTCTTGAACAGTCCTCAAGGATATGTATGTTAGAGGTTTTACCGGTGTCTGTGGCTCTCCTGGGGGCTAGAACCTTTAGGAGGTGAGGTCGCTGAAGGAATGTGGTCTCCGAAGCCACTCACTGAAGGCACTATTAGGGTCCTGGATTTTTGTCTTTCTTTTCTTCCTGGATGCTATGAGGTAACAGCTTTGGCAGAGAAAATTTTCCTGTCAGGACAGACTGTATTGTCACAGGCCCAGAGCAACATGGCCACACAACCATGGACTAAAATCATCTAAATAGTGAGCTAAAATAAACTTTCCTCGTTCAAAGTTTATTCTTTCAGGTGTTTTCTCACCAGAACAGAAAGTTGTTTAGAATGCCCTCATAAATTCCTTGGCTCCATACATAACAACTAACCATGATCAGAAAAAACAAATAAACAAACAATCCCTCCTGTATTAATGGTCATATATTGAGTGCATATCATTTTCAAGTCTTTTTAATTTGCCTATCATGATTTAATCCTCTCACAATGCCCTGAAGGAAGTGGCACACCTATTTTTGTTTCTATTGGGTTTCTGGGTCTTTTTTCATTGTTGGTTTCTTTTTCTTTTTCTTTTTCTTGTCTTAGTCTAGCATCATGAATAGGAAGTAAAGGACAATTATTTTATTGTACTTTCTAAATATCAGACTAATTTCCCAGTTTCAGCAACAAATTGATAAGCTTCCTTGTCTTTTTCCAAAACTGTCTAAAATTAAGTAAAAAGAAGTGCTATTGTCTAAAATGCGTTGAGCAGGCTGGGCATAGTGGCCCATGCATTTCATTGCTCCCTGCTCATGGAGGAAAAGGCAAGTGGACCTCGATGAGTTTAAAGCCAATCTTGTCTACATAGTGAGTTCCAGGCCAGCAAAGGCTCCGCTATCTCAAAAGAAATAAAAAGTAAGGGTTGAAGAGATGGTTTAGTGTTTAAGGGCCCTGACTGTTCTTCCAAAGGACCCAGGTTCAATTCCCAGTACCCACATGGCAGCTCACAACTGTCTATAACTTCAGGGGATCTGACATCCGACACACACATACTGACATATACATAGGTGCAAAATAACAATGCACAATAAGTAAATCTTTTTTAAAAAGAAATAAAAAGCATTGCTTACATATAAAGTTATTGTTTTTATTTTTTTTAAGAAACTGTTTTGTTTTCTATCAGTCCTATTTTCGTTTTGCTGACTAGCTTACCCTGGAAACTGCTGCTAGTCTTTGGTAGCAAGCTGGACACTCTTGTCCTCATTAGGGAGCCACTGAACAGACAAAAAGAGTCGCTCTCTGTTTTCAGACTGTGAGCTCAGGTTAGAGGGAGCTTAGCACAGAAGAGCCCACTTACGTTGACATTCCTCTTTGGTACCACCTGCTTTTCCTTTCGGAACTCTCCAGGAGGTCTACAGGCATGACCTCCCAAGGGCTACCAGGAGACAGTGCCACGCATGTGCACAGCTACCCAGGCCAGCAACCACCATGTCCAATCTGAGGAGGTCACTCTCTTGCTGTTGTTTGGGACGGTGATATACATGTAGTGTACAGAACAAGTGTAAGTAGGTTGTCACAGACATGGCAGCGAAAGATCATCAGGGGTTGGTCACCCAGAAGCAGCAGTCCATGACCCAGGTCCATCAGAAGATTGCAGGAGAGAAGAAGCCAGCAGGGTAGGTGGCTCTGGGGACAGCAGTGAGTTAGGTAATGCATCCCAGGTCCTCTTCAGGCTTACGATGTAGATAGTGCTTCCTGTTCGCTTATAGACGGACAGGTGCAACCGAAAATCACAGTTGTCCTACCTAAGTAAATCTCTGATATTTCTAAGTAGATTTCATTTACAGTGCACGGGGGACTCTGATCATTATGGAAGATTCTTTTTCAGTTATAAGAATCCAGATTCCTGCATGGACCCCTCTTTAGGCTACCTGCCATATTCGAGTATAAGTTACGCTTGTTGAGTGAGTTCTCGCTCATGGGATATTTAAGCACAATCTCCTACAACTGAGTATGGTTACCTTATGATCCAGAATGTATAACCACAATAGCAGTAACTGTCCTACGATGTGTAATATAAAAACATGAGGTTTGGAGACTTTACCAAATTCCTAACAAATTTAGAACCAAGTCAATCTGGGGAAACTTACTATGTCAACAAAAGTGGAAAGCACGGAAGAGAACTATCCATGTTGAAGTGAGCAGAGAGGTTTTGAATATATCTTTTTATTGTATGTCTGACACACAGGGACAACTCAAAGCAGATCCTTGAATTGACTGCTAACGGCTGGTTCATCTCGAGAGTCCGTCTGTGGCATTAGTCTGTCTGTCTTCCACAGAGATGGACAATTCAGTAGAAGGTTTGCTGGGCAAGTAGCGTCTCTCACTCTAGCACCAAGGAGGGGTAAAGTAGATCTAAAATTGGCCAGAGACCCATTGGAAAAAGAGCTTAGTTCTTAAAGTATTCAAGACATTAACAATAAACACAAATCTATCATCATTGCTATTTTAAAATATTTGAACACAGGAAAATATGTTGATTTTTATAGATTATTTTTTTGTATGTGCAGATTCCCTACCAAGAAAATTGTTTTAAGAGCGAACATTGAAAAGCAATCCAAGGGGCTGGATGGCTAAGTGCAAGAGGATCGCCCTGAGCTCAAGGCCAGCCTGGTCCACATAGTGAGTTCCAGGCTAGCCAGGACTACATAGAGAGTTCCAGGCCAGCCTGGTGTACATATGTAGACCAACCAGGGCTACAGAGTGAGACCCCATTTCAGAAAAAAATATTACATATGTATATAATTAGGGACAAGAGGTGTAGTTCATTGGCAGGGTACACAAGTTATTTTAACCTTTGAGTGACCAGTCCAGCTCACTGAAATGCCTTTCTTACTGTTTTCCTAAGGACTATAAATAACATAACCTACTTATATTATTTATGTAAAAATGTAAATTTAAAACAGTCTAGTGACTTACTTTAAATACTATACAAATAATTTGCTTCAGTGAAACTCTATTCCTTTTCTGTATTAGTCAGTTTTTTTTTTTTAAATGTTGGCAAATGCCTGAGAGAAACAACTTACGGGGCTGAGGATTTACTTTACTTATGTACTTACTTACGGCTTGTGTTTTCAGAAACTTCCATCCTCAGTCCTTGGCTCTGTTCATTGGGAGCCCTTGCTGAGCTAGAACACTGTCTGGCTGGAGCACGTGGGGGAAGCTGCTCCCCTCACGGAAGGCAGGAAGAAGAGGTAAACAGGCCTGGTGACAAGACACAGCCTCCAAGATGACGCCACCCTCGCCCCATTTCCTCCAACTAGAACCCTGCTCCTGAAGTGTCAGGACCTCCTAAATGAGCACCCCCAACTGAGAACCAAGTCAGCATATGAGCTTGTCGGAGATGCTTCATACCCTACCTACCTACAACACTCTCCCATTGTGACATTGCTCTAACCCATCTGTATAGACCGCAAGCCCATCAGTACTGTGTTTGTTGGTAAAATTGATGCCCTACAGGATAGTCAAGATCGTCTTTCCTTCCTTCCTTCCTCAATTCCTTCCTTTCCATCTGCTTCCCCTTCAATCTGGGGCAGGGAGTATGTAAGTATGTAAGTATGTGAGACAGCTCTTGATATGTAGCCTTGGCTATCCTGGACTCACTTTGTAGACCAGGCTGGCCTTGAGCTCACAGCTATCTGCCTGCCTTCACCTTCCTGAATACTGGGATTACAGGTGTGTGTCACTGTGCCGGGCTATGTTATTCATTTTTAACGAAATCACTTATCGCTATGTTGCCCAGGGTGACCTTTAACCCCTGGCTCAAGCATTCTTCCTGACTTAGCTTCCCAGGTAGCCGGAACTTCAGCCACACACCATGAACCTCTTGTGACCTTTATTCTTTAGTCATAACTTTGTTTTAGTTCTTTAAGTGAACTTGTAACGTAGCTGATTTAAAGTATTTTTGCCTGTGTGCATGTCTATGTGTTGCATGTGTGCTGGGTACCTTTGGAGGCCAGAAAAGGGCATCAGAACCTCTGAAACTGGAGTTACAGATGGCTTTGAGCTATCATGTAGGTGCTGGAAATTGAACCCAGGTCTTCAGGAAAAGTAGCCTGCCATGGCCCAGAAGTGACCAATCCCAACAGAGGTTACTTCCGTCACCATCCAACTGCGAGCGCCTACTGGGCTGCATATCTACAGTGCAACGATATGCCGCCATTGAACCCTCCCGCTGCTGAGCGTTCATTTCTCAATTTTTCTTAACAAACCCACATTTGTCTGCTTCTTGAACACACTCTCGTTTGTGGTGGTGAGATAATGGATTTGAAAGCTATTGACTCTGGGTAGCTTTGATGACCTACCCCCCCGCCGGGATTACCTCCCCCCAGCTGAGAAAGACCTTGTCACACATGAAGAGCACACATTACTAGAAACCAAAACAAAGCCAAGTTTAACTTTCAAACTAAGTTACTTTGATTTTTACCTTCTGATATTCTAAAGGAAGAAAGGAAAAGTAATTCTATTTCTCTATCCTAATCCAATGCAAGTTTATAAAGAAAAATAAATATAAATTGATAGACAATTACATTTCGTAACTTTAAGAGCAAATATGCTAACTTAGTTTATATAATTAAACACAAACTCAGGTTCCAGGAACAATGAAAGCCCCTGAGCCATCTGCCAGATGATTGAATACTCCTTTATTTGTGTGCTTTCTAATGTAAGGGAATGTTCCTGGTGTGGGGAGGATCTGGGCTAGGTATTTCCAGGTCTTTGGCCTCTTCTACAACGTGTTGAAAACAAATGTTCACAAAGCTTTTCAAAAGAAGCAAAATAGCTATTCCAAGCAAAGGAATAAATTACAGGTGGATACACTATGAAGATTGACAGCAGGCAACAGGAGTGAGCGTACTATTGCACAGGGCTCAAAGGGAGGGATGGTTACCAAGGGAATAGTTTGGGTTAGGCCTCTGTTTCGGCTAACCTATCAAGTCACTTATTCATCTTTTTTTCTACTGCCTGTGTCCCCTTTCCATTATGCTATGGGCAACCAACTCCACACAAGCCTACAGTCCTAAGTACAAATTTGCTAGAGGATGCAGTTTCACTTTACTGCATGTACACCCAAAACCAGTGCAGGATGGAGCGCCCTTGTGTTTTTCATAAGGCGTACATTGAAAATATACTTTTTCTTTGAAATAGCAAATAATAACTTTTATTAGATAACACTAAGTTAATAATGCAAAGTGTAACCCTGAGAGCATACAAAGAGTAAACAAACTAATTACAGAAGTATAATTTTAAAAGGCAATTAAAATATAATTATATTTTTTAAAACATTTTCTCCAAAGGGCGGGGTGGGGGGGGGGAGCAAAAGGAACAAACCTAAATCCATTCAACACTGAAATAGATAACTAGAAAACAAACTTTAGAATGTTACATAAATCCAACTAGAACCTTATAATATTTGCTTTTTACTTGGGTGGGAAAACTTACTGTTCTTCAGGGATGCAAATGTGTGACCTGACACAGGTGTGTGCTAAGGGAGTCTGAGGCTGATAGGTGCATTGTTTGGGAAGCAGTGTGTATGAAGAGCGCATGTGGCGGAAGGAACTGGACTGCCAAGTGCACACAAAACAAACACACACAAAACACAACAACCACACTAACCTATCTCTTAGGCTTGCCTGCCTCAGATGGAGGATATGGTGGTTTGAATAAGAATGACCTCAGTAGACTCCTATATTTAAATGTTTGGAGCTCAGAGAGTGAAACTGTGTAGATTAGGAGGTGTGGCCTTGTTGGAGGAAATCCCTATGTCACTGAGGTGGACCTTGAGGTTTCAAATGTCCATGCCAGACCCAGTCTTTCTCTCTCAATCTCTGTCTGTCTGTCTGTGTCTGTCTGTCTCCTTCCCCCTGTGCCTATTGATCAGGATACACCTCTCAGGTGCTGCTTCCTTACATGTTTCCCGCCATGATGATAATGGACTAAATTGAGTAAACCTCTGAAACTGTAAGCAAGCCTCCAAGTAAATGTTTTTGTTTGTTAAGTAAGTGTTGCCTTGCTCGTGGTGTCTCTTCACAGGAATAGAACACTGACTAAGACAGAAGTTGGTGCCAAGAGAAGGACATTGCTGTGACAGGCCTGACCATGCTGCTTGTTGGCAGAGTGTGGACTTTGGATTAGGAAAGCAGTTGAACACATTTGTAGGGTTCGATGGGACATAGTAGTAGGAACATGGAAGACATTAGTACTTAGAGAAGTATAAATTGTGACAGCCCAAGAAGTCTCAGAGGAGAATATTAGTAAGTGAGCTAGAGACTGTTCTTGTGACATTCTGGCAAAGATTGTGGCTGCGTTTTGCCCTTGAACTAAAAGGTCTGCTTGAGGCTAAACTGAAGATTTTTTGAGTTAATGCAATCGGCAAAGGAAACATCAAGACAGCCTAGTACTGACTTTTGTTGTGTGATTATTAGAAATAACTCTCTCTCTTTTTTTTTCTGAACTGTGTAACTTTTTTATTGTATAAGTACATTTATTTTGTTTGTACTTCTTTCCCATCTTCTTTTTTTAAATTACAATTTATTCATTTTGTATCCCAGCTGAGCCCCCTCCCTCATCCCCTCTCAATCCTGCCCTCCCTCCCTCCCTCTTCTCCTCCCATGCCCCTCCCCCAGTCCACTGATAAAGGAGGGTTTGTTTTTTTTTTTCAGACCAAACCTATTCTCTCCATCATGACGAAGATGAACTAGAGCTCTGAAACTGTAAGCAAGCTCCCAGTTAAATGCTTTCTTTGATAAGAGTTGCCATGGTCATGGCACTTTTCACAGCAACAGAACAGTGGCTAATACAGAAATGTTGGCTAAATTTTTGTTAATGAAATTTAATTTTTAAGACAGGATGGCCTGAAACTCACTGTAGAGGCTAGATTGGCCAAAACCTTCAGCTCATCTGTTTCAGCTTCCTGTGTGCTAGGATTACAGGCATGTGTGCCACTATGCCCAGCCAAGGGACTAGATAGATTAAGACAATTTGGTTTCTTAAGGGCAGAACTTAACAAAACCTTCCAAATGTTCCTACCTCAGTATTATTTAATTAGATTTTAAAGGACGTTTCTTACATGGAAATGTAAATAACCCAAAATCTTAACACATTACCAAAGAATGTGTAAATAGTATCCTTCACCTTCATTTTTAGACTATTTAATGTGGACAATAATTTACATAAGTAAAGTCATATCACACATAAATTGTACTCACAAATAATGAAAGAATCTGGGGCAAGAAAACAAGAAGAATCTGGAGAAAGTGAGGAGGCAGATTCTAATTTCTGAAGGTGCATTTAAAAAGTAGCCCTCACTTCCTACCATTATACAAATTAAATACAATACTTGAAACATGAAAGAGGTATAATTCCAATTTCAAAAACGTATTCTGCCAGCTGCAGTTTGAGAATGCAGAAGGATAAAATGTGTAGCCTCATTTTAAGCGAAGAAATCATGATCACAGTCAGAGCAGAGGAAAGATTTATTAAGATGTATTAATGTTCAGGCAAACCGACAGCTTGTCTTGTGTTCACGCCACAAAGTCTAAAAACTAGACAGCGTTTTGTGTGGACTTTTAGAAAAGTTCTTTTTTTTCGGTTTTTCTTTTTTCTTGCTGATGTTTTCCTATTATCAAGACTGTGCACACTTTTAACCTCCACCCACCCCCATCACATTATTAATTTTCTTGGTTGAGGTCTGAGTGACATGTACATTGATACAGCAGAATCATCCCTCCACAGGGATGGCTTTGTTATCAGCCTGGTTCTCAAGTAGATTTGGGCATTTCAAAAGAACATCCGTTGAGCGAGATTACTCTTTGTATGACATGACACCCGTCCTCGCAATGGGTGATAGGATTTTACATCTTCGAAGCGTGAAGCAAGCTAGATAGTGAGCTGACATGCCACTAAGCAGCTCTTTTCTTCCTGGTTATCAGGCTAAGCCGCCAGAATGAAGCTGAAAGAGAACTATCACGAAAAGTTACTGGACCAGGGCCAAAGTCCCACCTTCCCATGATTTTCTCACAAGAAAGCCAAGTTAGGTCTTGCCTCGATAGAAAGGAAGTCAGAGAACACCTAACACCTGAGAGGTGAAGACGGAAGGAGACTGACATTTGTTTCTTCTCCCTTTTCCCACCCTCCCTTCCCTCTTTCCTTCCCTTCTTTCCTCTTTTGAGTGTTCTTTCTTTGTACTTACATAAGTACTGATCTAATCTTTTGGAGGTGATGAATTTTGAACTCAGGGTTTCACACATGCTAGAGGGTTGTGACCTTTTAGCACAGTTCCCCATGTTGTGGTGACCCTCAACCATAAAATTATTCCATTGCTCCTTCCTAACTGTAATGTTTTTACTGTTATGAATTGAAATGTAAATATCTGATTGCAGGATATCAGATATTCGACCCCCCCCCCCGAAAGCTTGGTAGACACCCAAGGGAATTGTTACCCACAGGTTGAGAAATACCATGCTGGACAAATATTCTGTGACTGCTGAGTTACACACCTCAGCCCACTTCTGATTTTTGAGATGAGGTTTCAGGCCCAAGCTGGCCTGGAACTCAGCTTCCAAAGTACTGGAATTACAGGCAGGTGCTACATTGTTCCACGATGCGACTGTTGTGAGCCTAAATAATATTCCACAGAGAACCATATAAAATAAGAGGAAATTTGGAAAGTTGTTTTACCAATCTAACTTTACAAAAGAAAACACACGGTTACACAAAAATAATTATGCCTTATTATATCCTCTAGTTACAATAGCTCATCAGTACATACCAGTAACAAAATACATACATATAAATACATATAAATCCAAAATATTTTGCTGGGGAAAAGTCAAACAAACACAATATTAAAATTATTTTGTTTCAGAGTAAGGAGTTTTGTAGCCATTTTTTAAAATATCTGAGAACCATATTATCCTATGGTCTGTAATTACATACACAACTTTAGACATGTTTTATTGGCTTTTGAGGAAGTGAAGTGTGGCTTCCTGCACTCACACAGCAGAGGGTTTGGGAAGGTAGCATGTAATTGTTTGAGTTGGAATTTAGCTAGGATGTGAGGATATTTATTAACACACCAGCTGAAATATTTTGTAATCATTAATATGTGCAAGTTTATGCCAGCTTTAGCTACGTTTCAGACAGGGAATCCCTTTGGACTGATGCCTAGGAACACTGTGAAAAGCTGTGCAAACTGCAGGCTGTTTGGAGAGTTAACCCCTCATCTTCCTGACAGACCACACATCTCCTAGTCTGCTTGTGTCTCCACCTTCTCTCACACCCTCCCATTGGCATAAATTGCAAAATTAACGAAAGAAAAAATGCCTAGTGATTTAGCCCATAACTGAGTCTTTTTATTTTTTCATCTAAATTCCTATAACATGGACATCACTAACTGCGGATCTTCCCCCCTTCCTCCCAGTGCTGAGCGTGAAGCAAAGTGGAGTTCCCCGTATGCCGCAATCAGCCTTGCCTCTCAGCTACGTCTTGATGTGTCCGCAGGATCAATAGTCACACTTGTCTGGCATCATAGCAGCCTTCTGATTTACCTGCTCTCTATTCTGGCTAAACTGTTCATTTCTGGTTGCGTTTTGGATCAAGGATCCTTCAGAGCGAAGGTCAAAGAGCTTTTTTTTTTCTGTGGCCCAGCGTCCCTACTGATCTTATCTTTTCCTTTTATGCGCTTTCTGCTTATTCTCCCATGTACTCTATTAACTTCTTTCACTCTGTTTTATACTTGAAATGCCTGTCTTAAGCAATCATTTTTAAGTATTTGTTTATTCCTTAACCTCCCTCTGTGTGTGTGTGTGTTTGTGTGTGCCTGTCCCTGGAGACCAGAAAAGAGCTGTGGATTCCCAGGAGCTGGAGTTACAGGTGGTTGTGAGCCACTGATGTGGGTTCTGGGCACCAAACCAGAGTCCTCTGGGAAAACAGGAGGCAGTGACTGCTGACGTCGTTCCAGCCCCTAGCTTGCTGTCTTAAGATAATCTTAGTTCCTTAAGAACCAAGGAAGAGCTAGAATAGTAGTTGCTCTTAAAAGAATAGCTAGTTCAAGCTTGACCTCAAGTCCAAATTAGAGTCATTTGAGAGAACGGAGCCTCAACTGAGGAAACGCCTCCATGAGATGGGCTGGAGGCAAGGCAGTAGGGCATTTTCTTAATTAGTGATTGATGGGGAGGCCCAGCCCTTTGTGGGTGGGGCCACCCCTGGGCTGGCAGTCCTGGCTTCTATAAGAAAGCAGGCTGAGCACACCATGAGGCGCAAGCCAGTAAGCAGCACCCCTCCATGGTCTCTGCATCAGCTCCTCCTCCAGGTTCCAGCCCTGCTTGATTTCCTGTCCTGACTTCCTCCAATGGTGGACTATGGTCTGGAAGTGTCCCCCAAATAAACCCCCTGCTCCCCAACTTGCTTGTTGGTCATGGTATTTCAAGTCAGCAATAGAAATCCTGACTGAGACAGCAGGTGTGCATGTGTGTACATGCTTGTGTAGGCCAGAGCTCAACCTCAAGTGTCATCTTGAGACGGGATCTCATAGTCTTACTGACCTGTCTGTGCTGCTTGGCCCCTGAGCCTCAGGATCAGCCTGTGTGTTCCCCATCCCCACCCCGGTACTGGAATTACAGGTACACATTGCTGACCCAGCTTCTCCTGTGAGTGCTGGCAGTCACACTCAGGTCCTAATTCTTATTCAACGAGCACTTTACTGACTGAACCATCTTTCTTCCAGGCCCCAGCCCTTACATTTCACAAATGTAACACATTAAAAGATGGAGAAAATTGGGAAAGCATTTACTTCTAAAATAACTGTCAAGGTAGATATCAAGATGAGACGTTCTAAACAACTTTCTAAGTGGGAAATTAACATCTATAAATGTCCATATTTTATTGTAATCTATAAGGATTTTTGTACAAATTATATGAAATTATTTTAAGCCATTAAACTAGGATTATATTTACATTTTTAGAGCTAGTGAAAAACTCTATGTATGCATGTGCTACCTCCGTTCCACTAGTGTGAAAAAAGGTAAACTTAACATGGACCGTTTGACTTTGGATCATGGCTCTGACATCAGCTGTCTTTGGAACTGAGGCAAGACAAACAAGGTAGGAAAGATATGATGCTGGTGTGCTTACCTTTGGCGGAGGCTGGGAGGGGCGGGGACGGGATGCACATTTCGGGGCTATGCACAAGAGACCTGCTTCCTTTAAGCGGATCACACCTCCGAGGTGTTTGGTCAACTGTGGATATATGAATGAATTCATCAACTGGTGAAATCAAACACCTCATGATCCTGTCTCAGAAAACTACTGAAGGACCACGTAACACATTTGCTTGGGGAGCGCTGTACATCCAGATTAAAATGATGTGCTTTTCTGCTTTTGCATTCAAAGGTAATAGGTACTAGTATCAATTGCTGCACTCGCAGAATCACAGAAATCAACTCAGAAGGAACTTAGAAACTACGAATAAAAAGTGCTTAAGCACTAGTAACCAAGCAGAGACAAGCGAAAGAGTTGTTATAGATTAGTAAACAGAGAAGACTCAGCGTCTGTACATTATTGTCACATATTCCTGTATTTACATTAAGCTTATCTTAAAAGGTGAGAATGAAGAATTCTTCCCGATTTTTCCCACCCTTGAAAAGAAATCTCCAGCTGCTGTTTATACTGGAGGGCAAGGTGTCATTTTAGGCTCTCTGAGACACACATTAAGTGTTAGACATTTGTCATGATTTAGAGGACAGCACATGCTCACAAAGATGGGCTCTTTCTAGATCTCTCATTTATCTTTTGCTCCCCATTGCCTCCTGGACATCTGGGGAGCAGCTCTAGGTTTCCTCTCCCGGGATGCTTCTTTTCTAAACATTGGCACACTGCTGAGCGGTTTGTTGGCCAAATCAGAGGGAGCTTGTCAGGAGACACAATCTCTCTATAAACCATTCAGATTTTATCAAGCCAACACTCCTACTTTCAGGGTTGGACAGAAAGAGAGCCGAGGTAATGGCAGCCTAAGGGTTGGCTCTTGCTGTGATCTTGCCAGCCACACTGCCCAGTATCATTATGTCTAGTATCATTTTCCTGATAAGCACTTTATTGGTTTTCACTGAAAAGCATTAGGCTATGATTAGTGGGTAAGGAAATTTATATCTGTACACTTAAGCGCATTTATGTACCGTACCGTGCTTTGAGCATGGGAACAAAATCACTTCCGCCTTTGCTTGTTCTGAAATACCTGGAAGGGAATAATTAATCCTTTAGAATTCTCCAGAATGTTTGAAAACATTCTCATGGAGAACTGCTGTATTTATTAAATCTGATCAGGACTGCCCTGGTAACATGACGAATCACCTGTTATTTAATTTCCTGCTCTTTCTCAATCACTAATCAAAAGGTAGCCTAAGGAACAGGCAGTCCTTGAGGTAGATTGGAATCAATTATCAGCACAATCGAAATGAAGAAACCCCATAGTAATTAAAAACATCACAAACAACACCCATCTTCATCCTTTGGGAAGGAGGTGCTTTATCAAACGTTTCATTGTTGAGCTGTGGCTTAAAAACAATTTTTTTTAAAGCATAAAGCCATTTCTTAAAACTTTCAGGCAGTTGATGTGTTGGGTAATGCGAAAGAGCAGGGACTACAGAATTTCATAATGTGAGTTTTCTAGTTAGAGAACACAGTCCTTGTTACATATCTGCCTTCCTGGGTCCTTTGAGTATTACATTTCAGCAGAAGGGAATAAGAAGCTCTTTTGTGAGTTTCCACGGCACACCCAGGAGGCAGTTTTAGAACTGCGGCTTGTGACTGAAGCAAATCTCATGGAAAGCACATTTCCTACTCTTTGATTCTTATCCCACAAATGATCACAGTCAGTTGTGTTTATTAACCATTTAATTAACTGACATCTTTATCAATTATGAGTCTATCAGCTTGAAGCTTTTTATTGGCACATGTAGATACTCACCACCTATGAATTTTTATATTAATAATTATTCAGGTTATATATTATTACATTAAAAAAATCACCGTAGAAGCCAGTGTTTCGAAATAAGACTTTGTCGTGATGGGGTTGAGAAGGATTGGCTGCCTCTCTTTTACCGAGCATCAGCTGAAGGCTGAGAGCTGTGACCATCTGAAGTCTCATCCGTGGGCACATCTGACCGTAGCTGCTGATTGTCACCTGGCCCCTGAAACACCACACATAAGCTCTCCATAAAGTTGTTTGGTTTCCTCCTAATGTGGTGACTGGTTTTTCCAGAGTGAGCTTTCCCAAGAGGACCAGGTGGAAGACGTATGGCTTTTTGAGGCTTGATCTTAGCAAGTGGATGGTGTTGCTGCCCTGTAGGCACGGGCTGACCCAGCTTTGACAGAAGACGTGTCTCTCAGTGGACGCATGCCCCCATCTGTCAGTGCAGGTGTGTCAGCATCACAAGGTGGGAATATTCTGGACAGGATACACTGAATGGTCGACTTAGAGAAAGATAAGCTACCACACAGGTGACAGGAAATCATAAGGCTGGGTGCTGACAGCGTCCTGCTGCAGAAGGACCAGGGTCCTTTCTATGTATTTACATTTCTATGTGGATTTATATAAACCTTACAGTTGCACCAGTGTGGTGATGTATCTCCCAACTAGGGTCAGAAATAGTTATTCACTGGTTAACTCTAGAACCAGAAGCTGTGAAATGAGTACTTTTGTGTGTGTGTGTGTGTATGTGTGTGTGTGTGTGTGTGTGAAAAGGTATTGAAAAAAAAGTTTGTGTAATTAATTTGACTACTTCCTTGAGAAAAATAGACACTGAAAGCAAAGTCTTCTGAATGAGCCCTATTGTGTACGTATAACATCAGTAACTTCTGTTCGGTGACTGTTTGGGGAGAGTTTGCAAAATCTACGATCAGTACACAGACCACACTGCCTTATGAATGACCTGTGTCCTGTTTGCAAGATGAGAAATACCATCAGCTCCACACATTTCCCATTTTACTCCTCTAGGCCCCTACACGGATAGCTGATGCGCAGCGTAGTCTTTGTGTGGATTTCCTAGTAGGGGGAGCAGGGGCTGACTCTGACATGGACTCTGTTGCCTGTTTTTCAGTCACTTCCTCCTGACAGGGCTGCTTTGCCAGGCCTCAGTAGAAGAGGTTACGCTCAGTCCTGATCTGTCTTGATGTGCTGCTGCTAGGCTGGGGTGGGGGCTCCCCCTTTCTGAGGAGTAGGGAAAGGGGGATAGGGTACAGAAGAAGGGAGGGTGGGGGCTATGATAGGGATGTAAAGTGAACAAACAGAGAAAAAGAAAGAGCCATCTCCAGAGGCCGAGGTGGTTTTGACTGACACGATTCTTTTCTTGCCTCTTCAGAGTTTCTTTAGGTTTCAGCTCCCTAAGAACACGCTGACAGTGTTTGCCATCTGCTTTTCAAAGACAGGGAGCAAGACAGGGCAAGGAGGGGAATTCCTCCACAGGTCGCTCATTTAAATGACTTCTAACGAGAGCGTGGGCTCGTTTACCCATTAAAGCCTACCTTTTATGCTTTAGATTTTTATTCACAGATTTTTTTTCACTTTGTATTTTTTTCCTTGGGATTTAGAAATGCGTTTCCCTTTGATTTTTTTTTCATTAATATTCTGTTGGTGACTTGAAACATTTTGCCCTGTGGATATAACTCTTACTCATTGCTGAAGGACCGTGTGAGCCCCTAAGTGATGCTCACACAGAAACTGTTAACAATGACACCCACAAACAGACAGATTAGACACCCTAGAAGTTGCATGGATGTTAACAAGAGGTGTGCAACTAGTGCGCATTCAGACCAAGATAGACCCCTAATTTATAGATTTACAGTTCAGCTTTCACTAACGTATTCTTTTTTAAAGAGAACGTTGCATTCGTAAAGAACAGTTCTTCCTAACCTGAGTAGCAGCTAAGATTTCTAGATGGAGCAGCCCATTGTGGGAAGATCTTCTCAGCTGTTCAGGGGGATGTGTCAGAGACGATTTGTGCCTAGAAGTTTGAGGCTAGCAATGACAACACAGCAACATCTCAGAGTGGGGGTGGGGAGGGAGAGATATGATTTCCACATGGGTTCAACACATCCTGGAGTTTTTGCAAGTGGTTTGTTTTGCCTTAAGCTCCTTTGTACAAGCTGAAAAGTCCGGCAACAAATTCCCCACTTGCCACCGTGCAGAAGTGATGCTGAGAGTTAGGCAGGAGAATGTGTGACCCCTGGCTGGAGACTGATATCAGTGAGAGAGGGAAGAGTCACTGAGTGTCCCATGCTGCTCGGAGAGCTGAGAAAGCAGTGGAGAACCATCATTAGGCCTAAGAAGGCAGTATATAGTTCAAGGGCCTGGGAGGTGACTTCCATACCAAGCACCAATCCAGAGCCAATAGGGTCTGTCTTACTGCAGTGGAAACTGAGTCAGAGAACAGGGAGACATGCACATTGCCGGGTCCCTCAAGACTGGAGCTGCTCTAGATGTTCACGTCTCAATTTCTACCCCTTCATGCTGGGGTATGATAAGAAGGCAACTGATGGGGAAGCGACCCGCTCAAGCTGAATCCTGCTGGCAAGTGGCAGAATGGGGTGTGTGGCTTAGATGGTTATAACTTCAGTCAATGGCCACTGTTCGGGACAGGTCCCCTCTGCCTTCAAGTCACAGAAACTATTCATTTCCCTTATGCAGGTAGCACAGAGCCTACCTTCAATCAGACTGAGTATCCATTAAACTTTGTTGAAAAGCACTTTTAAAGTTATTTTTAAAAGATACCTATTGCTAAATAACCAATACATCCAAGGTACATAGTAAAGTATACAGCTTTAAGTAGCTCTTGTAACATGGATAGGGCTGTGTAACTGTAAAAAGAACCTTTATTGGGCTGGTACAATTGTCTTGGGGACTTACTGCCTCTCTCTGCTAATCTAGGCCTAGTCCTGGAAGCGTCTAGCCTCTTTCTGGCCTCTGAGACCTACTGCTTAATAAGCTCACCCTTTCTTGTTCCCTCTGAGCTCTGGACTGGCTGGTTCAACTCAGCTATTCAGGCTCAAACTCCTCTCCCAGCTGACTGATTCAATCTGTCTTCTCTCTCGGCCTCTGAATTGCTCTGCTTAGCGTTAAACTAACTCAGGTGATCTGTTCTAATCTTCTGGCTCATTCTGCCACCACCTGTGTAGCCCACGACAGCTCTGTCTCCAAATGGTCTCCCTAGTATAGGGAACAGGGACTGTCTCTGACATTAACTCAGTGGCTGGCTCTTTGATCACCTCCCCTTGGAGGGGAGGGGTCAGCCTTACCAGGCCACAGAAGAAGACAAGGCAGCCAGTCCAGATGAGACCTGATAGGCTAGGGTCAGAGGGAAGGGAAGGAGGACCTCCCCTATCAATGGACTTGGGGAGGGGCATGGGAGGAGATGAGGAAGGGAGAGTGGACTTGGGAAGGGATGAGGGAGGGGGCTACAGCTGGGATACAAAGTGAATAAGCTGTAATTAATATAAAAATAAATTAATTTAAAAATACATAAGACCAAATAATTCAGTGAATTTTAGTGCATGTATGGAACTACTAGATAATGGATCCCGAAGATGCGGTCTTCTTCACATTGCAGCCACACCAAATTATTAAGTTATAGAGCAATGCAAATCCTAACCCAGACTGCCCATGGCAGCCGCAGTCCAGCTATTTAGAACACTAGGTAATAAAACTATTACCTATTTCAGAAACATTCTTCCTTTTCTTATAAATATCTATACTGGAATTTTATAAAGGCATCATTGCAGAAATTTGACTATTCCATATGTAATCTATCCCTTTGAAATAAAAATGTCTGTTAAAAAACTAAAAAAAAAAAAGTCACTTGGAACATTTTCGTTTCTTTAGTCTGATTATTCCATATGTAATCTATCCCTTTGAAATAAAAATGTCTGTTAAAAAACTAAAAAAAAAAAAAAAAGTCACTTGGAACATTTTCGTTTCTTTAGTCCAGTTTTGTACCAGTCACCGTAATGGCTGCTAGAGGGATAATGAGCTAATGACCATGCCTGTCCTTGGGGAACTCGAGTCCAGTTAGGAGGTTGACAGGAGACTATCAGAGTTAGAACAGTTCTCGCATGTGCAGAGGCAAACACAGGGAATTTGGCAGGCGTCGAAGGGGTGTTCCCACCGGGGCATAGCCAGACTTGAAACCTTAAAAGTAGGATCTGTGACCTGCAGTGCCACTGGCTGGGTAACAGAGTAATGGCAGGTGAAGAGACAAAGCAAGCAGTGATGAAATCACCATGGAAATCCTGTCTCTCTGGGGGTTTGGGCTTCAGATGTTTCCATTGAAAGATTTTGATCGGGAGGATTAACTCTCAGCAGAGCATTTAGGACAGCCTGAACCTTTGAAGAGTGAGTCTTGTAAAGAACTTGCGGAGAAGCCTCGCCGTTACATTTCACGGCAACACGACTGCGGGCTGCGCGGCGTGGGTCGGGGCTTGAAAGCGCAGGCAGAGGGCGGTGCGCAGGTGCCTGCGCTCTGCTGCGGCCCCTGCAAACGCCCGCCCGCCGCGTCTCCGTGAGGATCTCCGCGTTCCGGTTTGTTCTTGGCGAGGATCACGCTGCTTGATAAGTTCATGACTCACCGTCCCCTTTCCACCCTCTTAATTCGTTCTATATCCGCCCCACAAAAACCACACCGAAATGAAAAAGCACCCCGGAGCCTTCTTTGAAGACCTCCCTCAGCTTACTGTCCGCGCTTCTGTGGAAGGAAGAGCCTCTGCTCGGCCCTTTGGGGTTAGAGCTGTGCCTTGAAGTAAGGATGGAGTCACGGAATATTGCTCTTTTTTACTCAGCTGCATTCCCGCCTTTAATAAAAAAAACAATAATAGGAAAAGAGAGAAATGTTGTTAGAAAAAGAAAAGCAAGTAGCATAGGGAATGTGAGGGAAAGTTCCACGGGAAGATAAAATTATCTTTAGCTCTGACGGAAGGCTGAGAAGATTTGGAAGCTCAGTGAGAAAACAGTTATTTGTTTATCGCTTTTACAGATATTGGCAACAATAGTAAAGATGCCTGAATTTTAGTTATTGCAAAATTACAACTCCTAAATAATCTGCAGAGAACGATAAAAGGCTCAAGGATTTAGTGTGTGTGTGTGTGTTGTATGTGCACATGTGTGTTTGGGTGTGTGAGTTCTGGTGTAGGTACGTGTGGGTGTCTGTTCACGTGGGGAGGTCAGAGGTTGAATTTGGGGGTCTTTCTAAATTGCTCCCTACATTGTTTTGGAGACAGGATCTGTCAAGGAACCTGGAGTGCATGAGTTAGACTAGCTGGCCAGGCTACTCCAGCTTCTCCTGTCTCCACCTCCCCAGGGCTGGGGTAGCAGATTTTTGTCGTAGGTGCTGGGGATCCAGGCTCAGGTCCTCACGGTTGCACAGCAGATGCTTTACAGACTTCGGCTGTCTCCCCAGGCCCCAGACTCAGGACGTCTTATAAGTTTGAGTGTAGGCTAATTATAAAACTTTGGGGATCCGTCATGTCTAATGTCGTAATTGTTAACTATCATCCCTCCCACCTCCTTTCTAACAAAAATAATCGTAGAGAACAGAAATCACTGTAGTTTATTAAAAAACATATGGGTATTTGAGTACCTGCCAAGAATAAGACTGTTTCAGCCACAACTAAGTCATTTTAGTCCAAATACCGTGGATCAATACTGTTCAGTTCAGAGTAGAAAAAAAAAAAAAGAAAGAAAGAAAAAAGAAACAGAAGACCGGCTGTAAAGTGAACGGCTGCTAAATGACTTAAAGTTTATTTGTCTATCTAAAATTGTATGCTAAGTCATAAGGAAGACATTTAAAATAAATATTTCAAATAGATAAAACATATACGTATATTAATACGACAGGCACTTTTTAATTAGGATTTTTGCAAGTTTTTCTTTAGTTTTCACACTTTACCCTGGGACATAACTTGAGTGGTACATGGTTCATAAACCTTAGGAGTCTAGCATAAATTTACATACCTGTAAGACTGATTCACTCACTCATATTAATGTATAGAACATATCCAGAATCCCATATGACCATATACTTACGTATTTATTGTTGAGACCAGGGTTGCTGTGTAGCCAAGGTTGCTTCCAAATTGTAATCCTCCTGTCTCTGCCTTGTGAGTGATGGGATTACAGGAGTGTGTGACCTTACTTGGCTTCATAGAGCTCTGTTTAGTTCTTTCTCCCCAACCTTATTAACACTTATCTAAAAAACACTTATCTAAGAAATCTGCTTTCTGTTGCCATAGAATAGTTTGGCTTGCCCTGCAATGATCTGCAAGGATCCAGTGCCTGGGTCCTTGCTCATACTATGTCTCTGAGACTGTTCAATGTTGGCCTGCTTGTGTATGTGCAGTCTCTAGCTAGAGATGATGTAATTTCTTTGTTCTGAATATTTCATTATTTCAGGAATTTTATATCTAAGTTACACTTAAGTGTGTGTCTGTGTGTATGTTCGTGTATGTGTGTGTGTGTGTGTGTATGTGTGTGTAGGCCAGACAGATCTATGTTGGATTTATTCTTTCATCACTTTCCATCTTATTTTTGAGACAGGGTCTGTCACTGAACCTGGAGCTTGCCCACTGGGCTGGCTAACCAGTGAGCTCCCGGGCTGCCCCTGTCCATGCCTGCTCAGCACTGAAATTTCAGGGGTACACTGCAGTTCCTACCTGGATTTTTATGTGGATTCTCATTGTGTCATCTTCCCAGGCCCCTAAATTGCATTTAGATTTCAAAATTTAAGTTACAGAATCTGATTGTTAACCTGGGAATGAAGCTTAGTGGTAGAGTACTTACCTAAAATGCACAGTTTCCTATGTTCAATCTCTTATGCTGAAACAAATAAGCAGGTGCAGAATTAGATTAGTAATGTCCACCAAAAACCTGCTGGGATTTTGAAAGTGATAACACTGAATAGAGACCAGTTTGGGGGAACTAACATTCTCTCATTTAACAAAGTAACACTTTGAAGTCATCAACATGGTTCACTTTTTTCATTTATTTATCATCACCATCACCAACATCACTAACTTTGTGTGTGTGTGTGTGTGTGTGTGTGTGTGTTTGGCTGTTTGCAAAGGCCTTGTGAAAAGATGGGATCCCATGAACTGGGGTTACAGAAGGGAGGGAGCCACACAACATGGGTGCTGGGAAACCCCCTCGGTCCTGAGAAGAACAGCAAGTGCTCTCGAACCAGAGCCACCTTTCCAGCCAGTCCTCAGCTCATTTAATTTGACTTTGGTTTTTTTCAGTAATTCTTTCTAGGTTTAGTATCAATCTCTTACATCTTTCCTTGTGTTTATCTTGGTATCTCAGAATGCTATTTTTATGCTAATGTGGCATATTTGGAAATAATAAAGGTCTAACATAGCTAAGAGAACTTTGAGAAAGTCGACGGATGTTGGAATATTTTAGTTGCTTGTAATGGCTTACACCTTAATACCAGCACTCAGGCAGAGGCATGCGGATCTCCATGAGTTCAAGGCCAGCCTGTGTTATACAGTGTGGTGTTATCTAAAATGAAGAGAAAGAAAAAAAAACTTCTTTCAAGATTTATTAAGCTACAGTATTCCTGCTGAGTCAAGAATGACACATATACACAGAACCACTTCATTGATGAAGATGGGATTCAGTGGGGAATTCATTCAACAAATGATGGTGAAGCAATAAACAGCCATTTTTCAAGAAACAGGCTGTGCTCTAAGCCTTCAACATACACAACCTCAATTGAAAATACATTGTAAACCTAAATGTAAACCATAAAAACAGGAGAAAATTTGCAAGGCCTTTATTCTGGTGACGATTTCTTAGATGGAAAATTAATAGCAAAATCGATGAAGCCCAAAAATGAATAAATGGGACTTTATCAAAACAATTCTTTTCAAAAGACACTATTAAAAGAATGAACATGGTTGGGGATGAGGCTCAGTGCTCACTTAGCATCCTCAAGGCCCCGAGTTCCATCTCCCACCTACAAGAAGGAACAAAACGCCGAGTTACACGCTGGGAGAAATACCGCCAAATTCTACAGCTGATAAAGGAATTCTATTCAGAATATAAAAAATATTCTCCAGGCTCAGAAATAAGAAGACAAACACCTCATTATCAACCAGTGAAAGAGTCAGACAGACACTTCATGGAAGAGCTCATCAGAATATCAAATGTCTTCAAATGGTGCGAAGTTTTGGAAGGCTGTGAAAGAATCCATTGCTCAGGGATGGGTAAAATTCCCTTTTATGGTGCTGGGAATGGTAATCGTGGTTTTGTGTACACGAAGCAATTGCTCTACCACCGATCTCTATCCTTAGCAGTGGCATTTATTATTTTTTTTTGAAAAAGTTAATTATAACCACATCACTTAACCATTCTATGCCTAGCTATTTATCCGGGAAATATAGGTGTTTTCATGCAAGTGTTTGTAACAAACACTCATAGCAGACTTTTTTTTTTTTTTTTTGCAGTAGTTAACACTGGAACAAAGAAAGTAGGTATCAATGGATTAATGGAAGAAATACAAACTGTGGGATTTCTATGCATCTTTACTGGGGGATCCCTCAACAAGACAGCAATGCCGTGGCTGGTAAAGGTCATGGGGATAAACCACTCTGGAGACAGTTTCAGGGAACACCATCTGCTTTACTGCATGCGGGCAACCGTGTCTATAGTGGAAGCTATGGACCATGATGATGATCACATTACCTCAGACTGGATAGTGAGCACTCACATGTGGAAGAAGCACATTAAAGGAACCGTGGAGAGTGCAGATTCTTCATATGCCAGCAACCTATTTCAGAATTCAGTGCTCTGGTGCTGGGCACAGCATACCTCATTTAGAAGTGCAGTGTACCCCATGGGCTGTTCGCCAGGCTGTGCCTGCATTTCCCCCTACATTTCTGTACAGTGGAGATCTTTCTTTAGTATCTATGTTACTGAATCTCAAAATACTAAAGTTGAATAGTGAAGAAGGAACACACAGTCAGATTTCATCTACACAAAAATTTCTAAAATACAAATGGTTTCTTAGCAACAGAAAGCTGACCAGCTGTTGCCCAATGCCATGTTAGGGAGCCATGGAGGGCAGAAGGAGCCCTGGACACTTTCAGATTTTTACATTCTGTATATAAATGCTCGAGAGTCTGCATATGTTCATTGTCTTGATTGGATTGATGGTTTTGCTGGCATTTACGAATGTGTAAACATTTCAAGTTAATAGACTTGAAATGTATGTACTGTTGATTGCTTTCAAAGTTATTCCAATATCACTATCAACATACAGCATTCTACCTTCATTCTTTTGCTGGGTCTTAGTTAGGGTTGCTATTGCTGAAGCAAAACACCATGACCAAAAAGCAAGTTGTGTAGAAACGGTTTATTCAGCTTATACTTCCACATTGCTGTTCATTACCGAAAGAAAGTCAGGATAGGAACCTAAGCAGGGCAGGATTCTGGAGGCAGGAGTTGATGCAGAGGCCATGGAGGGGTGCTGCTTACTGGCTTGCTCAGCCTGCTTTCTTGTAGAATCCAGGACCACCAGCCCGGGGATGGCACCACCTCTAATGGGTGGACCCTTCCCTACTGATCACTAATTGAGAAAATGTATTACAGCTGGATCTCCTAGAGGCATTTCTGCAACTCAGGGTCCTCCCTCTCTGAAGACTCTAGTTTGTATTAAGTTGGCACACAAACCCATCTTTTAACTGTGTTAAGACTCTGATCAAAAGCAACTTGGGGGAGGAAAGAGTTTATGTGGCTCATACTCCTAAATAAGGGAAGTCAGCAGGAGCCGAAGTAGAAACCATAGAAGAAAACTGCTTACTGGCTCACTGTGGCTCTGGCTCAGCTAGCTTTCTTATTCAGCCCAGGTCCAACTACCTAGAGAGGATGCCATCAGGGAGTAGACTGGAACCTCCCACTTCAATCATTACTCAAGACAGTGCCACACAGGGCAACCCGATGAAGCAATTCCCATCCATGTGACAATGAAACAAGCATAAGCAGTATGCTATTTTCATTTATATTTTTCGTGAATCAGTACAAAGTGAACTACTAGTCCACAGAGCTAAATTACGTTATCATCTCTTAGGCAGGATTATTTTCTTATTCATCGTACAATTTGCACGGTCAATTTATAACTCATTTACTTCAAGAGTTGCTGCAGGGGGTTGTAATTAATGCACTGATGATTGCCGTGGGATACTAGCTATCTTTTGTTTTTAAGATTTATATATATGTTTTCTTGAGAAAGGGTCCCAGTGCTGGCTGACCTGGAACTCCCTGTGTATTGGATGACCTTGAACTCCTGATCCTACTGTCTCTGTCTACCACGTTCTAAGATTAAAGGAGTGAGCCACCAAGTCCAGCACATTTAATATTTTTCAGCACTCTAATGTTCTGTGCCAAGTTCTCTTACATGGGCAAATATTTTTTACAATGTTATAAGTTAGATAATGTATTAGTAAGATAATATATTCACTTACAAAGGAATAGGTTCCAACATAGAAATTATTTAAAGTTGTAAAATAAAACACAAACCCCCCCCATAAAATTAGCATCTTCTTTTTATTTGTGTGAAACTTTGTCTTGGAGCCATATTAACAGCGATAGTTAAGAGCAACCATTTGGTAGTCAGAAATCAAATCTGAGCCATTTACAAATATGAATTTTGTGTTATTCTCATTATTGTGGATAAGAAAAGCTGAGCAAGGTAGAATTTGACATTTGCCTTTGATACAAGGTCTTGGCATTGCAAAAACAAGCTACAACAAAACAGTTTGCTCAGTTTGATAATGAGGCTGATATTTTCACACAGCAGTATTAGCCTTATGTTTTACGAAATGAGGAGACAAAGCTAGTTCTGTGTCTAAAAAGCTGTATTAAACACCCTACGGAAGTTCACGTGTATTCAATCAATGCCCGAAGCATCCTTTTGACTCCGTATTAATGAAAACAGCTTCCACAGCTAAGGTCAGTGTTTACCAGAGCTGTTGCTGGAGGACGGAACCCATTCCTGAAGCCAGGAATTACTCGCAAAGCATAGCACCCACGGTTGCTACATTCTACACTTAAAACACTTGTTCAAAGTCTTCCTCCCTCGAAAGCTTACACTAATTATTATGCCGCATTTGCACACGTTTGTTGACCACCCATCGTGTTTACCTAAAGCTTAAAAGCTGAAACAAAGTCCTGTTTCCATTGAGCGAAAAAAGCAGCTTTTCAGCTAAAAACCAAAAAACCAAAAAACAATTCTGGGAAATAATTCTGAACGCTGGTGTAGGTGAAAGATCGCTGCTCAGCGGCGTGAAGGATGCCGAACTTCCGGCATTGAAGTCCACGTCACTCAACTTGCTTGTGGGCGGGACCTTACGCGACAGGGGCTCGCGAGTGCGCATGCGTTCCCGGAGGGCCGGCTATGACCCTGGGAGCTTGCCGTCACGTCGTGCGCGGGTATGACGTCGCGCATGCGCAGACACTCGGCGGAGAGCCCTGGCGGAAGCCAAGATGGCGCGGAAGAGGTGTCCGGGCCGCGGTGGGTGCCCCGTCGGTGTCTGAGCCGAGTTCTTTGGAAGGGACGGTGACAGACGCCCCGGGTGCGCGATGGCCCGGCATCGGAACGTCCGGGGCTATAACTACAACGAAGGTGGGTGGCAGGGCCGCACCGGGCCGTCGTCTTAGCTCTCCCAGCTGGCGTCCCGGCCGCTCTACCTCCGCCTGGATCCGCGCCGACCCAGGAGCCACAGTAGAACTGCTGTCTGTGGCGGGGAGGGAGACGGTGGGGAAACGAGCCGGACATCAGAGCCCCAGGGAAGGCAGCTCGCGGATCTCGGCCCCTTGGATTGAGCTCGTTTACGGACGGGCCGGGAGTGTAGCATCTCAAGGCCTAGGGATGTGTGGCGAGGTTGGGATCCGATGCTGTGCGATACCTAAGCGCTACCTCTTCTCTCGTCTTTTTTGGGACTCGGGAGCCGGTGTCTGACCTCTGCCTCGTAAGCCCTCCTTCAGACGCGTCCACGAGGTGTTACTTGTTTATAAAACAGGCTGGCTTTGTGTGCAGCGGGCCTGCTTTAACTGTCAGATTTATTTAATGTTTTGCCCGAGTCCGTGCCTTTTGACTGCAGAACCTATCCTGACCCGAATTTTCAACGAATTTCAAAATCGGGGACGTAAAAAACAGGAAGGATTCAGGTTGAAAAGGCTCAAGGGTCTACTCACTTACTGGCTTACAATACTTAATGTAAATGTTTTTTAAAGGGGAAATGAAAAGAAACACTGGCGGGGACGTCATAGAAAAGGACTCACTGATTTTTTTAAATAAAAAATATGTTTATGAATATTCTCTAGGGTTAAGGTAAAGCAGTTTTAGGAAGAGTATGTCACGAAATGAATGTAATAAGCATCATCAAGCATCGTAGAAGCTAAAAATAAACACACGTGAACTGATGGAAAGGACACCTACTGCTTTTTAAAACGGAGAACGTGTAATATTTAAGAAGTCGGTTGTTATTGTTATTAAGATTGGGAGCTTCACTGTCCTCAACAGGGTTGGGTAGCTAACATCCTAACACCCTGGGCTGCGTCTCTTTGGAGACTTTGACCCAGTTGATCTGGAATGTCTTACTTGGCAGACATTCACCAAGAGACTATTGTACTAGCTGTACAAGATGCCTTGTGGACCACTACCACTGAGAAATGACTTTAGATTGGGAGAGGTTTTGTAGCTATGAAATAAAGGACACTCATTTCTGTAGAAGTTTATCTCATGCAGTGACAGCTGAGTACTTAAAACCATTCCTTGACCTAGAGGACGGTTTAAAAGTAACGTGGTTAAGGCATGAGAGATTCCACACGGTGGAATGACAGTGCTGTGGGAGCCATGTGATCTCAGGTCAGGATTCCCGTGTGCAGTATTTGACTCCTCTGAGAGTGCTAAATACCTTCCTGCCCTGGCTAATGAGGGCAGGTTATATTTCTTTGTAACAATTGGTGACATCATAACCAGGCTGTCCTGTCCTGGAATGTTTCTTCTTTCCTGCTTAGAAAAGTTTAGTTCATTTTCAATGTGTAGTTTTCCTCTTCCCAGTTAGGCTTCCCTTTGGACTTTCAATAATTAAATAGTCACAAAAGTATTCTCATTTCATTGTAGTCTGCTGTCTAAGACCTGGTGATTCCTTGGTCTAATACCTGCTTTATTTTTCTGTGTAGCTGTTTGTGACTGTCTCAAGTACTAGGTTTTTTGTTGTTGTTGTCGTTTTTTTTTTCTTTTTTTGTTTAAGGCAGTTAGGTGTAGTCCCTGTTGGAGTGGTATATAGCCCAGAATGATGAACCTCTAATCCTCCTGCCTCTAAATCTGTTTCTCAAGTACTGGATGAAAGTATGCCATACAGCAGGCTGTTGGAACCTAGGGCTTTGTGCGAAACGGGCAAGCAACTGAACTTTGTCTGCAGCCTGTCTCTGCTGGTTTCAAAGCCTTACTTTAATTTCATGTGTAGTGTGTAGTAAATCACTCCAATATTTTGTTGAATAAATGAACCACTTTAGGAAGATTGCAGGAAAGAATTCTCTTCATATTTTTATATTGTAGCACTTTAGGTCAGCTGAACTAGTAAAAGTGATTGGTAATATTTAAAGATGTGTGTGTACATACAATTTTATGTCTGTGAATGTGATTTTTAAATTTGGGGTAACAGTTTGGTTTCATTGACTCATTTTTATTCAGTAATAGCAGTCAGTTTTCTTTGGCACAGGGTTTGGTCTTAGTCTTTAAGCATGCTGTTCCTGATGTGTGAATGCTCTAGGAAGCTGGCCATCTCCGTCCTTTAGAGTTGGTTTGAATGGTCTGTTTCTGGGAAATTGACTTGTGTTCATATGTGCTCCAGACCGCTCTGTTTCCATGCTGAGCACTCCCAGTTTTGTGGTCACCCTTTCCTGGTCTGGTAGATCTCTGGGACTGAGAACGTTGCGGATGTACTGAAGATGTCTCTGGTATAAGTTTATGTTCCTTGCAGGATTTTAAACAGTTTGATGTGTTAACTTATAGACACATTAGTTTAGTGTCCCATGTGTGGCAGGTACTTAGCTCAACTAAGTGTTGCCGGGAAGGAGCTGTAATTTCTCATGTTTTATACTTCGAAGACAAGAAATTGAAAGTTGATATTATAACTTACTCTGTAGATATTTCCTCATTAGTAAGAAGACTGATTGAACTTGTAAATGAACCTGTTTTGTGTTTTAGATTTTGAAGATGATGATTTGTACGGCCAGTCTGTGGAGGATGACTACTGTATTTCACCATCGACCGGTAAGGTATTAAAAAAAAAAAAAAAAAAAAGTCAAGTAAACGTGATTGCCATCCTGGGCGAGAATGTTCATGAGACTAATATGTAAGTTTATAAAGACATGTATATGTGTATCTGTCCTTGAACACATATGTTAACATTTAAAGTTTTTATAACAGCATATTTGAAAACAAAAAAATAGACTTTATTTAGTTCATGGTGGCCTTGAATTCTCGGTGGCTCTCCAGCTCCGGCCACACTTACATAGGTTTGTAAGTATGTCCCACCAAGTTTACGTACACTACTTCCATTGCCCATGAGTAATTTTTGTTTTTATTTTCATGTGTGTGCATGTATGTGCACTCATGTGTTTGTCTCTGCGTGTTCTTGTGCACCTTGATGTATGTGTGTACTCGAGTACCTGTGTGCGCATGCCGTTTTTGTGTTTACGTGAGGCTGTAGAGGAGGCCCTCAGGGATCTTGTACCATGCTTCCCCTTGGTTCTTTAAGACTGGATATCCCTGAACTGTGAGTTAGGCTGGTGGCCAGCAAGCCTCAGAGAGCACTGGGTTGCAGACATGTGCAAGGGCACACCTGGCCTTGATGGGTGTTAGGGCTTTGAACTCAGGACCTCATGCTTGTACTGTAAGAGCTGAGACATATTAAGCAACAATAAAGCAGTTTAAGGAAAGCTTTGAAGACTTTTTTTTTCTAATATTCTATGTAACAGGCTTTTAGTATAAATCTACTAAAATGATAGAGGACCATTAGTGAAATTCTAAAACCTCTGCAGACACTAATAAATTTTATATCAGGAATCTCTTGAATATTAGACTGGCATTTGGAAACCATTCATTTAGGAAAAGAATAGTAGTATTTAGACAGGTTTGAGAGGCTTGCACAAGTTGAGGTCTGTTAGGGGTAGTGGCACACACTCTTCATCCCAGCACTCAGGAGTCTGAAGCAGGCCATTCTCTGTGAGCTTGAGGCCAGTCTGGTGCATATAGCAAGTTCTCGGCTACAGAGGCCCAACAGGGTGTGTTGAGCATAGTGTGTATGAAAGCGGACCGTTGGTCCAGCATAGCCTGCTCACAAGCAGACCCATGTCTGCAGACAGGTCGCACTTACTTTGTGTGCTGACTGCACCGCAGCTGTTCTTGCAAAAGTTGCACATGTGGCCTGGCCTACTGATGGCTGATCCCAGACTTCACCTGTGTCTTGCATTGTTCACATTGCTAACACCCTAGTATGAGTTACTTTCTGTACAGTTGGAAGTCTGTTGACTTCATCACACAGGAGGTAAATGGTTTTGCTTATGTGATAAACTTACTTTTAACAAAAGTATGTAAGTTTGAATCTTTTATTTTCTAGAACATTTACAGGGTCAGGCATAAGGCTTAGTAGGCGTGGTTGTAGCATAGTAGGCGTGGTTGTGGCTTAGTAGGCGTGGTTGTAGCGTAGTAGGCGTGGTTGTGGCTTAGTAGGCGTGGTTGTGGCTTAGTGGGCGTGGTTGTAGCGTAGTAGGCGTGGTTGTGGCTTAGTGAGAGATCCGGGTGTGACTCCCGTTATCAGCCTGCCAGCGGTAACACACCACCACCTGCAAGGCCAGTCCAGAGGAGGAAACCGTGTGGTGCCGCAGTCCCGTCACCTCAGACGACAGCAGCAGTGACAGCAGGCATAAAGATGGCTCTCTCTCACGACGCAGCCAGCAAAGCCACCGCAGCAGATCCTGCTGTTCTGCCACAGGCTGCTGCTTTAAGGAACAAACTGCTGCAGCACTCTTCATTTCTCATTGGAATTACCTCGTGGGAGTACACACGGGAAAGTAACCTGGGCCACACACAAGGCATTCAGCTGTGACCCTACCACTGGGGATGCTGCGGCAAGGAATCCCAGACTTCAGCTCATGCTGGGGTGGATGTCAAGTTCCAGCCAGCATAGGCTGTCCCAGTTGGCTCCTTCATTGCTGTAGTAACTAAAATACTAGGGGCAAAAGCAGATGGGGAGGAAAGAGTTTAGGTAAAGAAAACGGCTCAGGACATGTGCACAGGCTATCCTGATGATGGCAGCCAAGACCAGGCGCCTCAGTGCCTGCATACTCTTTACAAGAGTGCTTCTCCTGAGCTAATGGAGTACCAAGTCTACCTTCTTCTAGTCATTCAGAATGCAAACATACTCTACTCATGGTCTACTGAAGCCTGGAGTTGAGTTGCTTTCCTAGTTAATAGGAACTTCTAAGCTTTAGCCACAATGCATGTACTTTTGGTTTCTAAGCATACTTTTCTTGACAAAAGTTGATTTTTTTTAAATGCAACTCTTGAAAAATTTCCTCTAGAAAATTTTTCCATACTGACTATTGAATGCATGTCAGGGCGCTCATAGCAGAGAACCAGGAAAAGCAACTTGAATAGTGGGTGTGTTTCAGCCAGTGCAAATGGAAGTAGTCCTTTGATATATTTTAGTTCTGAACCTTTACTCAGCATCAACTATGTGTGAACAGAACCATATTTTTTTCTTTTTACTGTAAAACAACTGTGTAAGGTCCTATTCTGACAGTGTGCTGCTATAGTCTGATGGGTAGAGAACGAATCTGCCCTAAGTCTGAGCATGCTCGGCAGGAGGGCTGAGTGGGGCTGAAGAACTGGGGAGCATGTGGGTAGAGCAACTACTGAGTGGTGTTTGTTTGGGGAGACTCACGAAATTCATATAAATTGCAGTGTGAGAGAAGACTGGAGGGCAAGTGGGACCCCGTGGTGAAAGGCCTTTTTTTTATCTTCTGTCTGTGTAGCTTTGACTGGGGAGGGGATGTCACCTAGCAGGGGGCCGATGATGTACAAACTAGACTGGCTGTCTTGGAGCTCACTCTGTAGACCAGGCTGGCTTTGAACTCGGAGATCTGCTGGCAGGACAGTGTTTCTTAAGCCTCCCCAAGCCTCCCTGGCGGTGTGCAAGAGCAAAGAATTATTGTCTCTCTGGTGTCTTGCATTTTCCAGCACCAGTTTTTCAGATGCTCCAGGGAAGATGGCGAGAGCTGTCTTTAATGTGCACACGAAGTTTTTATGTGGAAGTGTGTAAAAGTTGATCATAGGCAGTTTCTGGACTTGGAATTCTTGGACTTTTAAGCATGTCAAAATATCTTAAACTTAAAAGTTACTATGAAACTTTGAGAAACTGCCCTGAAACTTGAGATGCAAAATGTTAAAGAAAAGTATTGTACATTTGTTACTTCCTCAGCTGTGCTTTGATTTATATTTGTAGTAATTGCTGTTGGGTTTTAATTTCAACTTCAAGGTTTGGGCTGCCCCTGTCCTTGCCCCTCTGCCTCCTGCCTGACCTCAGCCTCTTTTTGCTGAACCACTACAAGCTCGAATTTGACATTGGATTCTTTTTGTTGTTGGGAAGGTGGAACCGTAGGGAACGCCCCAGAAACAGAAGCTTCTAGCCAGTGGTGCAGGAGCTTGCAAGTCTTAACTCCTGCTATGCCCTGAAAGTCTAGTGAGACTTTTAATGGAATGGTCTTGGAGATTAGGGAAAAGAAGGAAGATGAGTAAGAGATTACTGAGTGGTTAGTCTAAGGACCTTTTTGTAGAACTATCGTCTTGGAATATTTCTAATTTTATCACTCTTGTCAGATGTGGAAAACTGTAAGTGATGTTCATATTTGTGTTGTGTATCATGTGTGCAGATTTGTACTTGCCTATGTGTGGGCTTGAAAGTATGTGTGTATAGTGTGCTTGTCCAAGTGAGTGTGAAAATATATGTGTATGCGAGCATGCATGTATGTGTATTGTGCTTTTGTGTATGCGCACACCTGTGTGTGCTTGAGTGTGCTTTTGCATATGTATGTAAATGTATATGCGTGCGTGTGCATGTGTGTGCGCATGTGTGAGTGAGTGAGTGATGCAGCATGCAAGTATGCAGATGTCTGTCCCTGTGCATGAGCATGCAGAGACCAGAGCAGGACATCCTGAGGTTTTCTTCCCTCTGCCTTAGTGCCTTCACACAGGGTTTCTCACTCAGCTGTACACTTGCTGTTTAGGCTCGGCTGGCTCTTGGGTGTCGTCTTTTTCTGTTCTCCAGCACGGAGATACACGCGTGTACAGCTCTGCTGCTGTTCCGCATGTTCTGCGTGGCCATGCGCAGTCAGGTCACCATGCTTTCAGAGCAGCGTTCTTAACCCCGAGCCGTCCACTTGGCCTCAGAATTTTTAGTTCTTGGCTTTTGTTTTCAGTACTGAGAATCAAGCCAAGTCCTTACACATACTAGGGGTGCACTTCGCCAGTGAGCTACAGCCCCTCACTATCTTACCTTGTGCTAAAGCGTGAGGGAACCTTGGGAATGGGCTGTGTTACAGCGCTTGTCATTTCTATTCCAGCTGCTCAGTTTATTTACTCTCGACGTGACAACCCGGTAGAAGAGGACGGCTATGAAGATCTGAAAGAGTCTTCAAGTCACCACCTGAGTGACATTGACCAAGGTATGCCTTCTTAAAGTACATGTCTTCAGTAGCGGGGAAAGGGTTACTCACCAAGTAAGGATTTGTGAATTTTGTTGAAGTTATTCATCATCATGATTATGGACAGCAATGATACAAGCATATCTTATACTTTGAAGGAAAATTTGTGTTGTGTGTTTTGTGAGAAGTCTGTGTGATTGAGAGATTGATTGCATTAAGCATAACAGTTGTTGAGTAACAGGATTTTTGATTTTGAGTTTTCTCATCCTTTCATCTTTTATATGGAAGAAAAAGTCCAGGTATTTGTTATAAGAATTTTAAAAGAATCTCTGTTCACAAGCTTTTGTAGAGCTGATGGTTAAATGATAGGAGTTGCTTTATTTACAAGAACGATGGCTTCTCGGAAGCTTAAGGAAAAAGACATTAAAGACAAGAGTAACAGCCTGCAACTGTTCTGGTGGTCATGTCTGTGTGAGTGATGTTTCAAGGTAGAACCTGTAAGAAGTAACAGCATTGGTTGTTTGCATATTTTCAACTCTTAAACATTTGAGAAGGCTATGTTTTGGCTTCCTTTTACAAATAAATTGCACATTGACATTGCTTCAGGTGTCATTCAAGCCATAGACAGATAGAGAGCTGAGCTGATGAGCAATGCTGTTTATGAAGCGTGAGTGAGGGTGAGCTGGTTTGCGCTTCCTTTGCAGTTGGATTGTTTTTTATACATGTTTTTAACTTGTAAGTTGATATATAATTAATCTGGAAACAGGAAGAAATGGAGAGTCTGTGAGCTCATCTTTGAATGTTAATAAAACACCAACTGCTGGGGCTGGAGAGAGGGCTCAGCGGTTAAGAGCACTCGCTGCTCTTCTGGAAGACCTGGGTCCAGCTCCCAGGTCACAAGCCTCCAGTTCCATGGGATCAGATTCTCTCTTTTGACCTCTGTGGGCACCATGCTTGGACTTGAGGCATGGCAAAACACTCATTATGGATGAAATAAATATATTTTTAATGCAGGTGCTAACAAAATCAGGATAAGTGGAAAGAAGACATAAATATATAAAATTAGAAAGTAGAAACAGTAAAGATAGAAGAAATCAAATTTTATTTGTCAACTCTGTAGATTCACTTGGACATCTGGTGGATTGCAGGGTTAGTGTACGCACTCTGGAGTGTTTCATTGTAGTCCTAACATAGTCTTGAGGGATAAGAAGGCAGAAGTAGAGTAGAAGTTCTTTGTGCTTCCGTCGTCAATGACTAAGGACTTACAAAAGTCCAAGTTGTATTGAGAAAGAAGGCTGCTCTCTGGCCTGACAGGTAACTGCATACATGACAGGCACGTGTGATCCACTCTCACTGGTGCTTTGCAGGCACTGTGCTGACACACTGAATATGACTGGCCTTATTAGCAAGTTTCATTTTATAGGGACTCAAATAGGATATGGATTAATTAGACCAGCCTGCCTGCATAGTCTCTGCTTTTCACCCCCTTTAGTATACTTTCTCTGATGCTTGTCTAGAGATTAGATCCTATAACTTATGATTAGAGCTCCTGATGGTAGCTCTGCAAGTATTGTCTTTCAATTTCAATAATTAATGTGTTAATCCAACATATACTAATTCCCTAGTAACAGGAAAAGCCTGTCAGCCTTTTAAAGTAAATCTTACACAGAGGTAGAAAAGGTTGTCCTGGTACTTAAGGAATTTATTTTAATAATTAGAAGTACAGCTAAGCATGCAGTGCAGCCTTTACAGAGGGAGCCTGGATGAGAAATGCCTCCCAGTAGATGTTTAGCATCGGAGCTCGGGGGTGCGTGAAGCTTACACTGTGGTACGCCTGGCAAACACTGTCCCTGTGAGGACTGGATACGATCCGTGTGAAAATACCAAGTGCTGTAAATATGTGAATGAGTATTTGTTTCCTTCTTTAGCCTCTAGGTACCTGGTTCCCATTTTTAACTCTTAAGGACGTGAAGACTGATATGTGTTACACTAACTTTTTATACTAATCTTTAGCCAACAAAATCCCAGGTTTAAATATGGTTCTAAAAATGAATGTTCATTTTCTTCTTAGTTTTTTGGACTTGATTATTTTTATGCTAAATTGTTTTAATAACGTTAGAGGATGATTTTTGTTGGCTCTGCAGAGATCTTCATTAGTTTGAAAAAAACCTGTAAAGTACTAATTTATGACATGTAAGAAATACAGTTAGTGGTGATCTGGGTCCATCAAGTCATGTATGAGTTTTCCAGATTCATAGTCCCGCTCCCTCTCTAGGCATGCTGAAGTGATTGCTATAAATTCCACCATCGCTGTCAAATGTTAGTGTTCCACTTGTACTTTCATAAAGATTTGTTTTACTTTTAATCATGTGTATATGTCTGTATGTTGGCATGTGCACGTGGGTAGATAGTGGTGCCTATAGACCTCAAAGAGGGTATTGGATCCTCTGGAGCTGGAGTTCTGGCCTGATCTGACCTGCCCAGCATGGTGCCTGCTTCTGCCCTCTGATCTGCCTCTAGCTCCGCCCATTGGTAGTTTCTACTAATAGGCAGTATTGTTGTGGAGACATAGTGCAACCTCATCCTGTACTGAGAGTGGGTGTTACCGTATATGGGTCTATGTGTGTTTCCAGGTGTTATTCAGAAACATTGATTGCACTGATTTCTTCATTAATGAGATGTGAGAAGATAGCTACATAGTAGAAAAAATAGAACCATTTACAAGAAATTTCTACTGAAGAAAGGAAAGTTTGAATATCCTAGGATAATTAAAATTCTCTGGGCAAATGAGAAGATCTAGAGCTCTTTTAAGATGCTGTATAGTACAGCTGTTTAATCTCTTTTGTTCTAGCTCACCTTTATTCATGCCTGGATCACATGAGAGAGGTCCTGGGGGATGCTGTGCCTGATGACATATTGACTGAAGCGATTCTGCAGCACGAGTTTGACGTGGAGAAGGCTTTGTCCATGGTCCTTGAACAAGAGAGTGCGCAGGATTTGAAGGGGAGGAGTGAAAGAGCCGTGCCTGCAGGAAAGCCATCGAAAGGTACGCTTTCACTTGCTCTCTCTCAGCTCTTTTGTGGTGCTTGGATGCTTTAGTTAGCTCACTTGTTATCAATTGGCTTTCTAGTTAGCAGTTTTTTTAAGTTTTGAAAATTTATTGTATTGTATGTGTATGAGTATTTTTGCCTGCATTTGTATCGGTGCCCCACGTGGACATTGCTGTTGGAGGTCAGAAGAAGGTGTCCAGTCCCTGGAACTCAGTGGATGTGACACACTATGTGGGTGCTGCAGTTCTCTGCAGGAGAAGAGGGACCAGTGGTCCTCACCACTGACCCTGGTGGTGGGAATTCTCTGGCTTGGGAATTCTCACCCTTCCTGTTACAGTGTTTGTATAACAACAGCACAAAGGAAACAAAGTCAAAGAGAATATTTTACTTAGTTTCTTATTGAATTATTGCCCTTTTTAATCCTAATGAGATGAGATAGAGACTTGAACCCAGTCCTTAATATAAAAAAATCCCTCTGTACTTACATCATGGGGTAATTGTAATTTCATGGTATTGACGTGTCATTAAGTAATAGTAAGTACTGAAGTTATACTCCTCACACTTTGATTTTTAGCTAGTGTGTAAGAAAACAAGAGTAGATTTTTAGTTTTAAATGTGTAGGGATTGGGGTGTTGAATTTTGTGGACACAGACAACTGAGGTACAGTTGTATTAATTGGCATGATTTCTGTATGATCATTTGTTAACTGAATCGCTGTGTCCTCCAATCTTTGGGGCAGACTTCTGCAAAATTATGTACAGCTTATTGAAGTCAGTGTGTTTCTGTGGGGGAAGGGGCTCAGGCATGTACTTTTAATTGATCATGATGATGATGTCTTCTGTATTAATGATGGTCCCTGGAACACAGAAAATCACAGCTGTTATTTGCTTGTTGTTTTTAATGTGTTAAAACAGAACAAAATTAACCCGTTTTAAACATTTTTTTAAAGAAGGTTTAATGAGGTAATCATGATAATTTCGCTATGACAGCTTCACATTCATGAAATTTATGAGTTAGTAAATTCATGACAATTAGAACATAGGTATTTAAAATTACATACTCCAGTGAACATAGTATGAAGGTCACCTTAGGTTGTTAGAGGTAATATTCCTTTTTTGTTTTCCTTATGGTCCTGTTGCTAAATATTGAACAAGTATCGCTTTACTTATGTCAAGATTGAGGGAAGCACTTAGTAATTAAATGCCTCATTTCATGTCTCCTTTTGGTTGCTGTGACTGCCTTCTGCGAATGTCAACTCACTTGTCTGAACATTAATGGCTCTTGTAAGGTAAGGAGTCTTACTTTCTTCCTTTGAAGTTTCACCCGAAAATGTTCAACATTCTTATCCTCAATCAGAAAATCACTTGGACAGCAGTAACAAATCTGATTGTTGTAGCTCAGTAGCAAAATATGGATCACACAGTTCTTCACTTGTGCCAAGTCAATATTTACTTCATAGAAAAAAGAAACTTGAGAGACCCAAAAGTGAAAAGGAACTAGAATCATGTAAGTTAACAAGAGAGCTGTCTCTAGCTCACCTGATTCATGATATGCCAAGAGATTCCTGTGCAAGCCAGCCATCAGTCAGACTGCCACCCTCAGACAGTACACAGAGCCAGCTCCCTAAGACTCCAGATGCTGATATGTTGCGCCCTCCTCCGTCTGAATGTGCTCCTGAAGATGATTTTACTCTCAAAGGAATACCAGACTTAAAGTCCTTAATGCGGGGGAACATAGCAGCTAGTGGTTCTTTGGGTGTTCAGAGCAGTTCACTACCTGATTTTCGGAGCATTCCAATGCAGAGCATTTGGGGAACTTTAAATAACCCATTGCACCTATCTAGCCCAATGGAAAACAATTTTAACTCCAGTATAAGCACTGAGCTTGGACAAGGCACCAAGAATAATATTGTGAAAGATGACAGCTTACTGTTTTCCCAGTGTGGAAGTCCGTCTCTGGCTGACCTGTTTGAGGAACACAGAGAGAACAGTCGCAGCCAGTGCTTTGCCTTGCCTGGTCTGTGTAGCCCATCTGCCAGCTTGGGCTCCCTTCCCCTGGCACACTTGGCAGACCGCTCTCAGGTTTCCAACACAGTGTCCGAGTTAACAGGCTCTCTGTCATCCTTGGCATTTTGTAAAGCTTCTCCCACGAGAGACCTGGAGAATTTGTCCCTTTCTGATTTGATTGCAAAATCGATTGAACTAGACAGCTCTCAGATTAAGAGAGACTCCTTTGAGCTCAGTTTATCTGAAATGAAGAGTCCTGGAGTTGATTCAAATATCGATCTTAGTGTCCTGATAAAAACTCCAGAGTTTGTCCCAAAGCCTGTAGTTGACCCCTCAGTTGCTCTAACACCAGAGGCTAAAGTTCTAAGTTCAAAGTTAGGGGAAAAGTCCAGTTCTACTAAGGAAAGTAAGAAAAACAAAAAGGGCTCTCTTCCTAGGAAAGTACCTTTGTCTGTGTCGTGGACCAAGGCCCTTGCTGCTAGGCCTTCAGCTTTTGCTTCAACGCTGTGTCTTCGTTACCCAATGAAAAGCTGTAAAAGGCACACTCTTGAACTCTACAAGACTTTCCTTTATAGTAGACAAGTTCAAGATGTATCAGACAAAGAAATAAGTCCTCTTGTAGCAATAACGCCGTTTGACTTCAAATCAGCATCTCCGGATGACATTGTAAAAGCTAATCAAAGGAAAGCATTTACTAGAGAATAGGATCAAAAAGAAAACTTGGCTACTGCTGTAAGCTTTTTAATCTTAATGTAAAATCTTTGTAGGATCATTTTATATTATGGGATTCAAATTGTGATTTTTATTAAAATTGTCTTAAGTCTATTATAACAACTTAGGTTGATAAGGATTTTTGCACTGAGAATTTTTGTACGTTATCTTCTTGGAATAACGGCTGGTGTCATTTAAGTTGCTAGCTCATAAGAGTGTATGTTTACATTATGCATATGGAAACATGATATTGTGAATTGAACCTCAGTTTTTTTTTCTATGAATTGTTTTTGTGCTTTTTTTTCTTAAGTGGAAGTGCAACTACTTGGGATTGTCACAGTATGAAGATGGTTCATAGGATACACAGCACATTCTATATTTTTGAGAATTATTGGCATCATTCCTAGCTTTATTGTTTTACTTAGATGACTACTAAAACTTTTCTACTAGAAAATTTTAAAATTCTTGAATTTTGAAAGTACTATGAAATACATTGTTAAGGTGCATTTTTGATGATGAAATGAAATCTTTTAAGGGACCATGTATGTGTTGGAGTTGGATTAATACAGAAATTATTTTTATATGGTATATATTTTATAGATTTTAAGGCATCCTTTTAAAAATAAACATATAGAGTATTTGGGAATACGTTCGCATGTCATTTAAATAGTTTTTACCAGGCCTCTAACAGTCTCTTTAGGGTAGGTACTGAGATGTGGACCCCTCCTTTTTGCTGTTGATGGCTGTGTGCCTGGCCCTCACAAAGCTCAGCAGCAGCAGAGCCCATTAGGATGCAGTCAGTCAGTGGATGAGGATGCCTCTTGGACGGCACTGGTCCTCAGCAAGGGTGCGAATCACCAGAGAACATTTTCAAAATGTTTGCTGCTTTTCGGACTGGCTGAGTGTGTTTGTGAGGGAGGCCCTGGGGGGTGTATCTGCTAGGTGGTCGCCATGTGATAACCTGTGGCTGCTTTTCCTGCAGAATAAAATTTTAATGCCAAATATGTCTGACCAACTTAATTTCTTTTTTTTAAGTTTTCTTTTCATTATTTAGAGAATACTTTGTTAGTTTTTGTAATCAAGCCTTTGTAGATAAAACTGAATTTCTAATAATCAGGAATATCAAGGAAAAAAATTATTAATCGGGTATAATGGTCTTTCGTTTAGAGTGATAAAAAGTAGTGTTAGTATTTCTTACATAGTCTTATTTCTTAGTGAAAATTGAGTGGCTGTCCTCTAAGTTGTAATATATATTTTTTCCTGGCAGCTGCTTCACTGTTTCTTGATTGTGTGTATGTGTATTTGTGTTTGTGTGTGTATGTATATGTGTGTCTCTATGTCTGTGTGTGTCTGAGTGTGTATGTCTATGTGTCTCTGAGTGTCAGAGTGTATGTATGTGTGTATATATGTGTGTGTCTCTGTATGTGAATGTGTCTGTGTAGGTTGTATCTTTGTGAGTGTATATGTATGTGTGTGTCTCTGAGGGTGTGCAGTGTGTGTGTTTGTTGTATTCTCTGAATATGTGTGTGTGTCTCCGAGTGTGTATAGTGTGTGTGCATGTGTTTACATTTGGATTGTTTTCCAGTAGTCTTAGCCGAATGTGAGGCTAGCGTATCTGGTATTCTGCTGAGCCACAGTCCAAGTCCCACATTGTGTTGGAGGCTATAAAACCACACCATGCAAAATGTTGGGTTAGCATCACAGTCAGGGTTCCCCCAGCACTGTCTTTGCTTTTCCAGTCTTTTACCTCCATTAGTATAAGAACTAGTTCTAGGACTTACCACCTAGATGTCTGTACAGGCAGTGTCCAGGGTAGAGTTGAATTGTATTGAGAGTCTGCAACTCATAGTTACTCCTCAAAGATGAAGCCCTACGCAAGTGTTCTCTTTGCCCAGAAAGTCACACATTTGCTCTTGATCCACATTGAAGTATTGTTTTATTTTTATGAAGAACAAGCATTGTTTTATTTTTATAAAGAACAGCAGTACTTTGTAAGCTATCCTTAGGACTGCGTGCCCCTTTGTTGACTGATTAGGATTGAAACTACCACTTAGGAGACTTTTACCACTTTTAGTGTTTTTTTTTTTTTTTAACCCCCTGGCAGCTGCTTTGTTATTCCCTGTGTGTGTGTGTGTGTGTGTAAATCTCTTTTTAAAGATAACTTCCTGGCCATCCTATTTTCTTTTCTTGGCTACCAGCACGTCAGGCCTGTGCTTGGCAAGGTTGCCGTTCTGACTGTGGCATGCCACAGTTGCTGAGGCTCAGGGGAGCCCACAATGCCGTTCCGTGCTTCCACTCGTGGCCGTGGTCCTTGGCATAGAGCAGGGTGTCCTTCCTCATTGGTAGATAGGCTGTTGTGAGAATGTTTACACTGACTGGGCACCAGCTGCTTCTGTCTTGGTAGCTCAGGGATGTTGGTGTGTGTTAGCTTTACTTTACTTTCTGTTTCATATCCGTGTTGACATGCAAAGCCACTTCTGTTTGTTGCGATCAACGTAATACAGTAAATTAGTTCTAAGTGATGTGGAAGGTGCTCAACAGGATTGTCTCTGCTCTTCGCTCTTTGTTCCTTAAATGACCTGTGTCTATGGATGTTGTCATTCTCATCATGAAGGGTGTGGGGCTTAGAGCCATCTATAAGCACGAGTGCATTCAGTGCAGGCACCTCGCATTGTGCCTTCACTCTTTCTTCTTATCTGCTTTGCTTCGAACCTTTCTCAAAAGAAAGAGAAATAGCTGTTTTATGTAATTTGCATCTAGTTTTCGCTCCAATGATAATGCCAGGTAGGTGTTTGGGATATAAAAGGAAGCACCGCAGATAATAAAGTACAAGAAAAAGAACGAGTTTGTGAGTGTCTGCTGTCTTTTAGATTGGCATTGGACATGTATTTGGTTTATTATATATTGAAAATGAATTATGTATCAACTTTCTTTTATATTCACATGTATATATTTGTATAGATACATATATATTTGTTTATAAAATAAGTTCTATAGTAGCTTAGAAATTGTTTCTGTTATTTTAATAATGGAATGTGTATAAGCAAATATAATGTTGGCGGAAAGGGAATTTCTATGATAGCGTTTTACGTTTGTACCTGTAATTACATAAGACTTTGTAATCGTGTAATCGTGATTTTTAGGCTGTGAAAACTTGTCACATTTTGAGTGTATATATGTTTTTATAAATGCTACATTGAAAGAAATTACAATCCTGAGGTCTTTTAAATCAAGTACAAAAACATTTACCAATTAGAAGTTTCTATAGAAGTTTGATTCTTCAGACTTTTTGGTAATTTATGTAGAAAGTACTATTGTTTCATCTTTCTATAAATGAATTAAAAAAATAATCCACTTGGGTGTAAAGAATTTCTTCTAATATGATTTACAGTTATTTTTACATGGGATCACATGTGTGTGCATGTGTGTGCATGTACACTTGTGTGCTTGTGTGTGTGATTTATTTTATGACTCGTGTAGAAACATAAGCATTGATTATTGATTGCTGAGATTATAGTTGAAGGAGAAGGAATTGAATGCACGTTCCCTGTGCTGTGGTGCGTGGCATGTGCTGTGCTATTTAAAGCAGCGTTCTGGATGCACGTGCTATGCTGAAGTGAGCAAATGAGGATCCCTGCTTCACAGGCTGGATGGAGGCGTGGATGCAGCGAGTCGTAGCAGTTGTAACTCCGAAACTGATGTTTTCCTTTTCTTTTGCTCATCTGAACTGCCATTTCTTGCTTTTTTCTGTCTTTACTACTATCATCTGTTGCTCAGATCAGAAAGCCAGCATCATTTCTGACTTCTTTCTCTCTGACCTGCCACTCTGTGTCTAACCTATGAGTAAGCATTTGTGTGTACACGTGTGCATGTGGACAGTTCTTATTTGGCTTAATCGTATTTCACACAGTGACTGAAAATCCTGAGTTAGCATGTCCTGAGACACTCTCTGTAGCACATGTATGATAACTGCGTCCTGTAACTGACGAGTCATGGTAGCGTGCCCATCAGCTACTCCCTGTGTAACTTTGTCTTATACATACCTCTGTTAAAGAGACATTCTTTCACATACGTCTTCGCATCTCATTAGTGCATTAACAGTGAGCTCACAGGTCAGTTCATAACCTGACACCTCATCTAATGTGCACTTTCTATTCAGAAAGTTTCAAGGTTTTCTGATGTGCTTAGGGGTTTTAGACACATTAGTATTCTACCTCCAAGAAGAGAAAAGCAGAAGCCACGGTGCCACATTTACAGTGTGAGAGCAGAGTTGCTGTGTTTCGCCTCACCTGGACCTACGTTATCTGCTGCTCTGTGCAGGTCTGGGTGACGGCTGCAGTGCCCTGCGCGGCAATGTCTGTGGGTCAAGGGGACCTGACACACATCACCCTGCCTGTCTCTAGTGCCCTCTTAAAAGGTGTTTGCTGTGTCAGAATCACGGGACACCTCAGTTCAGTGCATCTCCTCTTAAAATGTTTTCTGCACTAAACTCAGTAATTTTTCTGCAGATGTTCATGTAACTTTCTCTTTTTGCCTAACTTTTCTGCTTTTACTTCTTCAGCCCCTCTAACTGATGTGCTTGCTTACCCATTGCAGCCTCATGGGCACACCTCCTTGAGCTTTCTCTTTTCTCCCCCTCTCCTCCTGGACTTGGCTGTGCTCTCTTTCAGATTGGTGGTCAGATACAGTTTTATAAAACCCTGGGCTGTTGTGTCTTCGTATGCATCTGAGGTTCACTGTGTTCTTATCCCCCCACCCCCAAGGAGTTCTCATACATACAGACACACACCTACTTTTTCTTGTGCCTTTCCATAATTTTAAGTTATCTCTAAGTGCCCTTTTTTTGTCTACATCTTTTTCTGTTTTAACTTTAGTTAAGTTTCAGCACTATAGGTATATGGATATGTATTCATCTGTAAACATAATTACATATTTGCTACAGAAATAAATATAATGCTTATATACTTGTTACTTCTGATTCCTATTTTGCCATTTCTTAAAATTTTGCCTTTTTTTGGACAGTTTTTATTTTATTTTGACATTCCTGTTGGCTTACAGTTTACAGTGTGCCCCATGCTGCCTCCAGCTCATTCCGTCCTCCCTTAGCCTCCCAGTTGCTGGGTTGAAAAGGTGTGTATTACTCCTCTCAGCTCTGAGGTTATGTTTTACAAGATAATATATTTTCAGTTTTAAAAAAGTAATACATTTAATTTTATTTTATGTGCATTGGTGTGAGGGTGCCAAACTACCCGGAACTGGAGTTACGCACAGTTGTGAGCTGCCCTGTGGGTACTGGGTGTTGAACCTGAGTCCTTTGGAAGAGCAGGCAGTGCTCTTAACCACTGAGCCATCTCTCCAGCCCCATTTTTCCAGTTCATAAATTAAATTTGTCAGTCTTTTCAAGGAATTTGTGTGAAAGTCTGATTCATTGTGCCAATTAATATGAAATAATTTATTCTAATACCTTTGACAGATTATTTTTAATTTTTGTGTCTTTGATTCAGTGACATTAAGGGCTAGTATAATAAATTTGGTTTCCCCACCAACATCTGCACTCTTTACAGAAAGGAAGGTTTATGATTAGACCATTGTGACACATACTACATTTTTCTTTATCTTGTGGCTCTACTAATACATTTTAAAAGATAGTTTAAAACGTCAACTTTTAAATACATTCAAAATGATAGTTTTGAATTTCTGTTAGGTTTTAACATTTCTGTGGACTTTTTCTGAATTATTTTCAAGTAGCTTCCTTCCCCCTATTTAAATTTAGAGAAAGGATGCTTAGTGAGTAGAAAGCTCTGGAGATAAGAAGCCACTGTTTCCATGCACGCACAAGGCTTTGGCAGTGTTAACTCTCCCATGTTGGTGTCAGCCCAGCCTGGTGGTGTAACACCTCCAGCGTCCTCTGCCGTGCCGTGCTCTGCTTGCTCTCACTTTAAGAGAGTATCCATTCATAAAACTGCTTCACAGTTGTGGATTTAGAACTTGCTCTGTGGCCAAGACTGGTTCAAACTCATGGTCTTCCTGCCACAGCCTTCTCAGTGCTGGAATTACAGGTCTCTTCCATAGCCAGCTCAGTTCTTTTCAAATACATTGACTTCCCCTTTTTGTCTTTTCCCTCTGAGTCCTTTATCTTCTTTTCCTTTCATAATATCACAAAATATTTTTTAAATTATGAATTCATTATTACTAGTGGGTTGGATCCCCCTGTTTGCTGGAGTGCCCCTCAGATGTTTTTTTATTGTGTGTTACTAGTATATTAGTTACTATTTTTGATGCTGTGAAGAACCTTCCAGGCATCTTAAGTGGGTATTTGACTTCATGGTTTGGGGCTAGCAGCACAAGGGTCAGTTTATGAAACCCTGTTTTTGCCCTCTAGTGACTCTCTTCCACCGAGGCTGCATCTCCTAAAAATTCCAAGCCCTCCAAAGCCCACTCACCACCCGGGGTCCTTCAGTTTGAGGTCCATCTTGTTGATTTTATCTTCTTCTGTATGCTTGAGGACTTTGGCTGTACCATGTGTGGGGGTACTTGGTCCCTGCTGAGGTCAGTAGAAGGCATCAGATCTTCTGGAACAAGCCACTATCTGGATGCCAGGACCCAGAGCCAGGTCCTCTGGAAGAATAAGAAGTGCTCAGTAACTACTGAGACATTTCCCATGTTTAAAAACCTCGTGTCCTTTCAGTTCTTCTGAGCTATCATATCTTTACTATACAATATATGCTAAAATATAAAAGTATTTTTTTCTCATTCTACATTCTTCATCTGCTTTTTAAAGTTTTCTTTGTTTTTCTTAGAGTATCTTCCTATATCCCTAAGAGGGAATTCACTTATTTTAGTTTAAGAGAATATTTATTTCATATTTTAAATTATGTGTGTGTGGTGTGGGTGGAGGGTTAGATGCCCATGATAGCACCAGAATCCCTGGGAGCTGTAGGTACAGGTGGTTTATCCAACATGGGTACTCAGAACAGAACTTGAGTCCATGCAAGAGCAGGACTTGCTGGTAACTGCTGAGCCATCTGTCTAGCTGCTGCGAACAGCATCACTGAAGAATGATGGAGGCTGTGTAGGGCTGAGCTGGGGCCATCTTGTATTCTTGGACCTTGCTATATTCCACTCTTGGTTCACATCCTTAGAGGCAGAACATGCACTCCTTTATAGTCATATGTGTAATTTCTAAAATAGTCTAGTAAGTGCCATCTCTCTTAGTTTGATAATTGTGTTAACGTGTGTATGAAAACATACTAGTAGCAAGTATACATAGACTAAGAATGGGTTAGCCATATGGTTTTGATAGCATTTGTATGAATGAAAAAGCATTATTTGCGAGGAGTGAAATCATGGGGTGATGTTTCAGTCTTTTGATGCATATTCCTTGCCATATACATGGTGGCACACACCTTTAATCCCAGCACTCTGGAGGAGAGGTAGGCAGATGCCTGTGAATTCTAAGCCAGCCTGGTCTGCATAACAGGGCTATATGTAGAGGGACCCTATCTCAAAATTACCAACAAAAACAAAACAAAACAAACAAACAAACGTGTTTTGATAGAAGCTCTGTTTATTAATCAGACTCCAGGTAGTATGTCTGTACCAGCTGTTAACTGTATAGACTGCTATTTAAAATATCCTTAGGCCACGGCAGTCAATTATTCCTTAGAGGAGTCAACCTCATGTCTAAGACCCCTTGGTTCTCCTTTTGCTTTGCTTCCTCAGAGTGAAAGGGAGAGATGGGGATGGCGTCGTAGGAGCTGCAGCCTCTTCTCTCCTTCACGTGGTTTTGGAAGTGTCCTAGGTTGGTGTGCAGACTTTATAATGGAGAGTTCCTTTGAAAGTCTATGAACGCTTCTAAGTCTGTGTGACCTTTTAGCAGTGCACTGAAATTGTGTTTTATTTTACTGCAGTTCAGTTTTCATAGTCTGTTAAAATAGGCTTATGTAAGTTAATTTTTCTAGTTTTCCATTGGAAATATATTTTCTTGGAATTTTTTTCACTAATTTACTGAGTATTATTCAAACAGTAAGAGGAATTTTAGACATAAAGATAACTAAGGGTGAATTGGTTTTGTGCTTAATATTATGTGGGAGTTTTTTGGGCGGAAGTGGTTGAGTTCAGTGAAGAAGCATAAGTCCTTTGTAATGTTCTCAGATTCTCTTTATATACACCTACACTGGAAAAATTGAAACATGAATTGCTTAATTTAAAAATAATTTACTTTAGACTCTTAAAGCTTTTTACTTAATAATTATTTAGTATAGTATGAGTTGCTTGACTATTACAGAATTTTCTTTTAAGCCTAATTACCTTATTTTTAAAAATTGTCAAGAGTATAATTAGATCATATATTTACATGCAATTATTTCATTCTATGGCAATTATAAGTCTTTTAATGGATTAAAATTTGAATATATGCATACTATTAAATACTTCAGTGAGGGACACAGTGGAAGAAAAGGGCAAACAATTCAGTTCAGCCAGCATTTAATTATTTTATATTCCTTTCATAGAAAAAATTAGAAAAATGTGCTAATAGGTATATATAAGAAGTTTGGATTTTGAGAGCTGTGGTAGGAAACTAGGTGGCTTCTCAGTCCTCCTGTCTCTGCAAATGCTGGACTCGCAGGCGTGTACCACTCCTAGTCCTTAGAGCTATGTTTCTACGCTTTTATTTTTAATTAGGTGTGTGTTTGCATGTGAACAAATGTGTGAATGCAACTTACAGGGCCCGAAGAGGGCACTGAATCCTCTGTAATTGGAGGTGTAAGCAGTTGTGAGCTACCTTAAGTGGGTGCTAGGACCTGAACTCATGTCCTCTGAGAGGGCTGTATGTGCCCTTAACCCTGCACCATCTCCCCAACCCCTTAAGAGCTTTATAGTTTCCCTTGTTGAGGTGTCTGGTGACTTTATTTAGTCAAACACCACATGCATTTAAGTTGTTTTTTTACTACTATAAAAATGCGTGTGTGTAGGCTGGGTCATCTCAAGGAAGGCATGACTACTGAAACTGATGGATGAAAAGGCTGGCTGCTGTGTTTAGGATGCCAAGGCCACCCTTCAGAAACTTTATACCAATTTATCTCTACAGTTAATTTTGAATCCTAGTAGCATCAATGACGCTATTTAGTAAAGGATTCGTGTTACACTCATGGGTTTTAATTTGTGTGGAGGTTCAGAGCGTGTTGCTGGGCGTTGGGACAGGAGTGTGGACTTTAGAAGGCCTGAGAAGCAGGCTTCCATTGACACCCCAAGCATCTTCAGTGCACAGCGCCTGAGATGAGGCAGCTGAGTGCGGCTCAGAATCCAGCCCAGTGAGCCCAGAGGCACCCACATTCTGGAGATGAGTTACCTTCCACCCCTTGGCCATTTTTTAGCAGTCAAAGTACATTCTTCAATATACTCACATAAAAATATATAGGGATTTTCCCCCTCAGGAAAAATGCATTAAGTTATATCCATTTTCCTTCTTTTTAAAAACACTTTTAGTGCAGTGATCACACCTTTTAAAAAAATGATGCAATGATTTGGGTGTACTCATTTAAGTCTTTCACATAGAAACTCATTCATTTTATTTCATATGCCTGTTTCCAGTTTGACCCCTGTAGAGTATCCTTGGACATACCTTTACCAAATAAGGCTTTCATTCCTATTAGATAGCTCCATAGATAATCTCTAGGCTAGAAGGTACATTGCTTTTAGCATGTGTAGCCTGGAGCTTTGATCCCAGCACTGGGAGGAAAAGTGAGGTTGAGATTATGAAAGCTGTGTGTGTTTGTGTCTGTTGATGTCATGAAAAAGTGTAAAAACCTAGTGTGTTAATGAAATTAATGTCTTGTAGACTTCATTAGAACAGTTTATGTGCTATGTCTGTCTGATTTGAAGCCTGTAACCCATTTTCTGGTTTCCAGCTTTGTATGCCTTGAGATTTTTAACTCCCTCAGCTTTTTTCTTTATCCGCATGTTTAGTGTTTCTGGATTTGTGACTAGAATGTGTTGGTTCTCACTCCCTTTGCAGAGTAATGTGGAGAACATGGAGCCTTACTTAGGTCCACTCCAGCAGATTACTTAGCTCTGCCAGGGTTCCCTGCATCTATTTTTAATTTCAGTATTGTGTGTGTTTCTGCATTTTGTCTACACATATGTATACCACTTGTGGGCCTGGTATCGTGGAGGTTGGAAGAGGATATTGGATTCCCTGGAGCTGGATATACACACAGCTGTGAGCTGCCATGTTGGTGCTGGGCATCGAACCCAGTTCCTGTAGGTCTGTGCTGCTAACCACAGTCATTTCTCCAGCCTCAAGTTCTTTTTAATTTTGAAAGCAGGCTATAATAGTTCTTAGGGCACTTGTGATGTTTAATGACTTAGTACTTATTACATCATTACAGGAGTTCTCCACACATAAAAGGAGCTTATGAGCTTGGATTCTGAATGTGAATTGTTAGAGAGAATAATAATAGTAGGAAATTCTTGGGTGTATGCAGGAAATCTGAAGTTTAGAGTAAATAGAACGCTGAAGAGCAGCGGTGAACTTGTCTAGAGGTTTTTGGGGGCACATAAGGGAGTAGGGATTTAATTGCTTTATTCTGTAATGTAAATAGGGCTTTATTTTCAGGCTGTTGTATTTTTTAGTCACAGCAATAGTATTTATAATAAAATGTACTTTTTGTGCAGCTCTGTGAGTTGATGTGTATTTTTTGTGTATGCATGTGCACACTTCGAGACCAAAGGTCAGTCTTTGGTGTCACCTCAGGAGCTGCTGACCTTCTGTCTTTAAAAAGGGTCTCTCACTAAGAGTCAGCCGGATGTGGTGGTGCACACCTGTAATCCCAGCAGGTGGCAGGTGGATCTCTGTGAGTTCAAGGCCAGCCTGATCTATAAAGGGAGTCCAGGACAGCCAAGACTACACAGAGAAGCCCTGTTTTGAGAAAAAACAAACAAAACAAAAACAAAGATATGTTAGGTCAGGCTGCCAGATCGCTGAGTTCCTGGGTCTCTTCTGCCTGTCTGGCTTTGTTTATGAATTCTAAGGATTAAAATCTCTCCCCTGTGCAGTGAATACTTCACCAACCTCTGTCTCCCCAAACTTAAATGTATTTTTTAAAGGATAATTGCTAGAGCACACTATCAAAGTTATTCCCCAAGTGACCAGGTGAAATTTTATTGTTCTAAGAGTTAGAACTGTTATCTTGAATTTTGTACAAAGGCTTATGATGAAATCTAGCACAGACTGAAATCTAGTTCCTGTATGTGTGAATGAGTGTGTGTGCAGTATGCTTGTGTGTGTCTGTGTGTGTGTATACGCATGCGGATGTCCAGGGTTGATGTAAGGAGTTGTCTTCCATCATTGTTCCCCTTTCATTGAGTCAGGGCTCAGTCGAACCAGAACGACCCATATCGCTGGTCTTGTAGGCAGCTTGCTCTTGGAATCCCCTGTGCCAGCTTTCTGACACTATAATTGTAGGTAGACTGTCATACCCACCTGACATTTTGATGGGTTTCTAGGGAGCTGAACTCGTCCTCAGGCTTTTCCATCAAGTAATTAAACCTTGGAGCCATTTCCCCAGGTCATGAAATTTCTGTTTTCGCAAGTTAATGGATTCATTGTTATTTCCATAAAATTGAAATCTGGCCCCAGTGATTCTTTTTGTTTGTTCCCATTTCATTATTGGAGGGAGGTGCTGAGTGGTAGATTTGATGGGGGATTTGTGCTCTAAAGCTCTATTGAAATGAATAATGTAGACCAAAGTGCAACTGTCTGTTGAAGGAAGTGGGCTAGTCTCTTGCCTCAGTGTACTTTCTCAGTGTGTGTCTGATAACTAGAATTTTAATGTTTGGTTAGATTCAGTGAAATGATGTATTTGAAGTAGGTGTGTTTTTTTTGTTGTTTTTTTTTGAAAATTAACATCAGCTTCTTGAAATTTTGAAAATCTTAGTGTGTGTGAATTTATATGGACTGGTATGTTGAAATGCCCTTACAGGAAAATGATTGGTGACAAAAACATGTACTTACCTGGAAAACCTGTTGTTATTTTTTTAATCCTAAATGTTTTTAAATGTACAGTGTTTTAATATGAATGACTAACCATTGAGAGTTTGTTTCACATGGAATCTAGAGAGACGCATTCCTCCTTTTGAAATTCTTAGGTCGCCCTTTTGTGGTGTGGAAGCCATATGTTTTACTGTAGACAAAGGCAGATGTACTGGCCGTCCCTGTAACAGGAGTCTGGGAGCAGGAACAGGAAAATTTGAACTTGCAAAGCCTGAGCTCTATCATTGAGATCCTGTCTCAGATTAAGAAGGTGCCAGGTTGCTTCTGGGGAAGAGTTGTCTGTGCTTTGTCTGTGCTTTTCCAGGTCTGATCATACTAGCTTTATAGCCTTGCACCCTGTTTTCTCTTTTGTACACGTGTTTTACATAAGGAATCAGCTTTTAGAACCTAACTACTGTACATTCAGAACATTAAGAAACAAGGTCATTTTAAACCCCTTTTCAGTGCTTATTGATTTGGGGGTCTGGGCCCTATGTGGGGGTCAGAGGACCTCTCCTACCATGATGGGCACAGTGGTGGACCTCAGGTCCCCAATCGTAGCAGCGAGTATCTTTATTGGGCAGATCATTTTTAATTTAAAGCGAAAATTAAGTTTCATTGTGTGTACCCTTCACATTGATGCTGGTAGCAAAACCGGGGTTCTTATCCATGCTTGAGAATCAGTGTTGGTTAAAATCCCTCTTGATACTGCAGGCCGGTATTTAAAAATTACCCTTGTATTTCTTGCATTTTAGTAGTAGGTTCTGTGTGTGTTGGGGGCAGGCCTCCGTGATGTGATTGGGTTTAGTAAGAGTCCCCTCTCAACAACAGTTTTTATTGTAGTGATAGTGTATGTTCAGGCATTTTGCAGTCATGTGAAGATTAATGACTGTGGGAAGAGAGAGTCCCATCAAGTAGGCTAAGTAGTTATTTTTAAAATAAAACTCTTAGGGGCAAACCTTAAAACGCCATCTGAAATGGTTTCCTGAGTTTGTTGGATCTGCATATACCTGTGATGAGCTGAAACCGCTCAGTGAGAGGTAGGTGCTTATCTTTGGCAAAATATGTTAAACCAGCCTGGTGGATTAATTTACCGGAACCTCCGCTCTATGGATGGATTTAGTTTGATACCTGGTGACCAGGTGTAGTGCTTCTAAATTACTTTTTTTCAATCCTGAGAGAACTGTGCTGGTCAGCAGCAGCAGCTCTTGGTGAGAGCAGTTTTCAGAGGGGGCAGAGCAGGGGTGCCAGTGTTTTCCTTCTGTTTTCTGTGAGTGAGTGTGTGTGTGTGTGGGGGGGGGTGTGGAGGGAGGAGGTAGGGAGAGAGAGAGAGGGAGATGTGTGTGCAGGTAGGCTTACCCGTGTGGGCACATGGTGGAGGCCAGAGGTCAACATCCTTCCTCAGTTGCTTTTCAGCTTGCTTTTTGAGACAGATCTTTCATTGAACCTAGAGATGTTCTTCAGCGGCTGGTCTGTGCCTCCCCAGGTTGCTCCTGTCTGTGGCTCCAGTTCTGGGGCTGCAAGCATGTGTGGCTTTTACGTTGGTGCTCAGGCCCCAGCGTGGGTCCTCACGCTTTTACTTTACCCACTTAAGCATCAGCCTCTGTCTGTGTGATTTCAGCCTGTCCCGCTCTCCCAGTGTGGGAACCATAGGTTAGAGCTTGTGCTTCCTTCCATGTACACAATTATACACTTCCATTAAACACTTGAATGTCTAGGGTATTTCAATTCCCTGGAAGGTATATATTGTGGAAGATACTAAAAAAAACAAAAAAACAAAAAACTGTAGAACTAGTAGACCTGTTTAAAAAGTAAGACATCCTATATTTTAATATTTTGTATTATAACAAAGGAGTATACAGCACAAAGATACACAAGAAAGGCCTTTCAAATTTAATTCATAAATTACTCAGATAAGTCACATTGATTGGAGCTTTTGTTTTTATCTGGGGCCTAAAATTGACAGCATTTCACTGCAAAATGTGTGTTGGATTTGAATGCCTCTTTTCCACATCCTAACAGTCAGTGTGAACAGAAGATTGCCCAAGTATTTCTTAAAGGAACAACACCCTATGCGTCTAGTTTCCTAGTAGAAATTGAAATCCTTTTACACTAAAACTTCATTTGTTGAGCAGTGAATGGTATATCTATTTATCTGGTATATTCTTAGGAGACTCTGCAAACATTAAACCTGCTACTGTAATTAATTTTAAGACAGCTTCTCTTTATGCAGTCCTGGATGCCCTTAAACTTGCTATGTTGACCGGGCTGGCCTAGAACTCCCTACCTTTACCTTCTAAGTACTGGATTTACAGGCACACACCACCATGCCTGGCAGAATGATTGATTTCAGCATTACCTTTTCAGAGTTATCTCAGATGGTGCTTTATAATCTGCCTCAGCAGATTCAGACTCAAGATATGGACAGAGGTACTTGACTCAAGGTTATTTTGTGACTATTTTACTTTAAAATATCCCTCATTCTGAGGAGTTGCAATCAGAAGACACAATGGAACGAAAGGGAAGATGCCTGGAGAAAATGAGCAGACGTTGTATTAACCATCTGTGTGATCTCAGGTCTTCATATTTGACCAAATCAAAGTTTCTGATATGTGAAGTGTGATTCCGTCAGTCCTCAGCTGGTCTGCACTCTCTACCGACCACTCAGGTTTTACTCAGCTGCTTTTTGCCCTGTACGCTGTGTTAGCTCTACAGGTCTTTTCAAGTGTTTCAGTGGCTTGGGCACAATTTCTGCACTGTAGCCTTAAAGTCTGCTGTTTGCTGTGGGGTTCCATTCATGAGTTTTAAAGGAGTCTCAGCCTCATGTGTCAGTAGCAGCATTTTGATTAGTCTTAGCAGTTGCTGAGGTTGCTCTTGGTTTTTCCCTCAAACACTTAGCTTATCATCATACCCTATTAATGTTTGTTAGAATCTTAAAAGTCACAGGTTTTTGTTTTTGTTCTTTCCCCATGCAACACCCCATTCATCCCATGTTCTAGTGGCACATTTATTTATCAGCCACTGCAGTTCCCATGTTTTCCTGCATGCCACAGTACTTGTGCATCTGGAACCACTGCTCTCTGAGTTCTCATAGTTGCCCCATGTCTTTCCATCTTGTTTATTTTGATGTCAGGCACATCCTTACAGTGAATGCTGTCTACAGACAAGCTGCTGCCCCTGTTTGTGTTCCCAGTGTCAGGGTGCTATCGCAGTTTGACCTGCAGACCTCTGAAGATGCAGTGTGCACATAGTGTCTAGTATGGTCAGCTCTGTGGTGCATCACCTGCTTAGGGGACTGCTGCTGTGGACTGCTGTCTTGCTCTCTGATTCACTTTTGTTACTACCATTTTCCTCTACGATTGGGTACACTCTCCTCCCCCATCCCCGCATTTTTTCATGCACTGTCTTCCTGCTGTCGAAGTTCACAGTGCGACATTGAAACACCCCTGTGGCAGCTCTTTTCAGCCTCTTGAGCTTCTTTTGCGTTATCTCTTTATCTAGTACTGAGCCCAGTGTCACACACTTGGCACTTTTCTTTCCATTATGAATGACTTATTGCCAGAGTATCTATAAATCTGGTGCACTAAGAGACCCATAGCTGTGTGCTTTCTGTTGGTGGTCGACTTCTTAAAGCACTGTGTGTATACAGATTCTTTCAGTTCCTCAGAAATTCCCACTATGTAGACTACATAGATATTGTTTTGCTGATAGAAAACTAGGCATAAAAATAAGTTAGACTCACTTCAGACTTATATGGTAGCAGAGCCCTATTTTATTGGTTACTAGCCTCAAAGTGACTGGCAACTTGGGCTCTTTGACATGGTTAGACTTGTTACTCTTAACAGGATAGCAAAAGCATGTGTAAACGTATGTGTGCGGTATTCTACTGCTTGCTACTTAGGGGGCCAGTTTTGTGGGTTTTACTTCATTTGCTCAGCAAATTTCTGTTGAGCAAATCTAAAGATGTTTGCTTACAGTGCAGAAGCTTCCTTGATTTCAGAGTCATTAATCTCTAAGCATAGAACATGTGCTGTGCATGTGAGGGAGCAAATTGTTGATGCTGAAGAGCTCTGGTCTGCATCCAGGAGTAGCAAGGTAGAGGTGGGTTTTGAAAGATAAATTGGGGCCATATTGCACTGTGTAAAATAGTGTGGTTTTATGTTTCTCCCCCCTTTATGGAGACACTAAATATATTTTAGTATGTAAATGAGGGTAAAAGACCCTGATGACAGAGGAAAGAGATGGTTTGTTGAACAAGGGATAGAAGGTAGGCTACTATCTGATATTGTAGGCATCTGGTCCTCTGTAGTAAGAAAGAAAAAAAATTGAGTGGTTTTTATAAGACAAGTAAAAGAATTGTTAATTGGATAGAAAAAAATTGAAGAAAGGAATAGTAATAAATGTCTCAAGTTTCATGGAAAAGATTTTTAAGGATTGCTGGTTTGTAGAGAAGTGGTTTTATATAATGTATGTGCTGTGTGCTTAAATCTTTGCTAATTATTCTTAATAGCTGTAATTCTCCACTGAAGGAATTCTTTTCCACTTCCTGGAGAGATTTGGGCAGTGTTGACAAGTATCTGATAGTGCTGAAGGTAATCCCTGCAGAGCAGCACATGACCACATATCAGTAGCATCGAAGAATCCTACTTTTCAAGAATTTGATGAGTCCAGGACAGATTTTACCCTGAAATATTTGTCTGCAAGACAAACACGTTTAAAGAAGTCACACTTAAACGTCCCTTTGCCTTCACTCCTTCAGCAGTTGCTGGGGCAATGAAAGAGCTGCCAGGAAGTGACCAAGTGACTGCTGGCTCTGTTCTCACGTGTTCTCCATGGCTTACTTGTGACTGTGTATAATGGACACACACATATACATTTATGCATGTATATATACAGATATCTATGTATGTATGTATCTATGAGATGCATAAATGCATCCATCCTACCTGCTTAGTTCAGATTTTCTAATTTATTGAGCAATTGTTGTGACATTTCTTTCTTTTAATTTACTCAGCTATTTTATAGAAAGTCTTAATAGCTGTAAGTTCAGGTTCCCTAGTATTGTTCTTAGCGTTGTTCCCAATTTTAAACTTATTGTTCATTCGCTAACATTTATTTTCGAGATGAACTTAACCAAAACCATGTGTTTCTCCCAACATTGTTTCACTGGATTTATACTGTGGGGTTTGTACTGTGCTTGTTATGTATTCTAGGAACTTAATTACATAACACTTAAGCAAAACAAACAAACAAAACCCCCAAAACACCCAAGCTGGGTTCAAGACAAGGTAAATGTACTTTGTGTTACTGTCTGTCACAGTTCATGTTTACCCTAGCATCTCTTGATCCTGTCATTGTAGTTACTAAGAACTGAAGAAGCTAAACAGGCATAGAAATGTATATACCGAATACTATAAAGATGGACTTGGCTGACCACAAACTGCAATAACAATTTCTAATTAAAGGTTTTCTTCTAAAATACTACTGAATGATAAATTATCTCTATAATGAAAGTCTCTCTTCTTAGTTTCATTTGGGGATTTTATTTGTGTTCTTGTAAATACATGTATTTCAATTTCACCCTGAAATAGATGTTCATTTTGTGTGTGTGACAAAATCAGCTTTTCAATAGGGCTGTGCCCTATTGAATTTCTGGTAGCATATTCTTAGAATTCTGTCCATATGAGACTCATTTAAATTGATGGCTGCTGGGTGGAGCTATATATCTGTGGGGTATAAATGGGTTCCTAAAGTAGAAATGTGAAAATCCCTGTATAGTGGTATAGAGAAAAATGAAGGAATTACAGAATGTTGACACACAGGGTTTTCATGGGTAAGTTACCACTGTCTCTGGTTTCTATTGTTCTCTTCCCTCGTCTTTCTAAACTGTTTTTAGTAATTATCTGTCCTCAGAATATTTATTTTAAAACTGAAGTGTTATGTACTCAACAGATACTTTTATCTCATGTATTATGTCTTTCAAATTTTTATAGTTTGTGTCTCAGAGTGGTTTATAAGCTTTTGATAATAACTACCGTTAAATCCAACAAGAGTCAATAACATGGTGGCGCAGAGGTCTACCTTTGCATCCTTTACAAAAGGACACATTGAGAGTCTTCTGGTTAAGAGTTCCACACCCTAGCTAACAAGGAAGCAGGGGAGTTCTGGAGGAAGTCTCAATCAAAGGGTAACCACAAAGGGCAGGAGGTGCTATTTTCTAAGAATGCTTTATTGCAGCTGTAACTAGCGTGAGGAAGGTGAACCGGGTAGGCAGTTGATTTGGTTTCAGGTGTAGACCCTGTCATAATGGTGAAATCATTTAACGTGTATGCCCTTATGTATAAAATGTAAGAACTAGATATGTTTTTCTTAGGTTCTAATGAAGAGGCAGTATTTCCCTGTTCTCCTAGGGACCGAATGCTAGTTGTTAACCGTAGGTCTTCAGAGTGTGTGTCTTTGGCCCTGATTTGGAGGATATTCTTCATAGTGGCCTGATGGAATTACAGAATTTTTTAGTGTTTAGAAGTTACATATTCATATATTCACAGTTTATTTCACTTTATTGTATGAGTGGAAATTTGACATACTTCATAACAGATTTCTGAGAAAGGCCAGCTAGATGTTATGGCACAGGGATTGAGTCCTGTAAGGTTCAGTGCTGCAACCTGTGACCGCTGATAGGAATTTCAGAGGACAGTTAAGTTGGCGAAGGTGCATGGTAACAGCTAGTTAATAGAGGCACAGCTGAGCGCTCCAGGCCTGTGTTCTACCCAGCACTCATTTCCTGCTGTTGCACTTTAAAGTTTACTGAAAATGGACTGCTCAGTTTTGGGGGGATTGTCAAACAATGAATATGAGAGGGGCTGGGGGAGTCAGTCTTGATTTGAATGCTTATGTTGTTTCTCCTATTGATCCATGAGTTTCTGACCTCAGCAGGATTTGTTTCCCACCCAGCCTGGTACTAATGATGATGATGACTTTGTATGTCATCTGTGTTGAGAATGACCTGTGGTTTTTGCTGGCTTTCTAAGGGAACCCCTGACTTCGAAAGAGAGGAAGGAGGGAGGAGGCTAGTGAAGTGCTGTTGGCGAGGGTGCTCTCACCTACAGCACTGGCATCCTTGTGTTTACTTTCACTTAATCAAAACATTGAAATGCCTTGAGTCTTACAGGTAAAAACACATGAAAGTAATATTTACTGTATTCCTAAAAACAGTTTAAAGTCACTATACTCATTTTTCTATGCTTACAAGACCTTTAAAAATAAAAATTTAGTAAGAATCAATGTTTTTCACGAAACTGTAGAAGACACTAAAAATGAACCCTAAAGGGAAGTTCCGGGTCTTGTAGGCCCGGAAGTAAGACTTTCTAACTTTTTTTTCTTGTTTTTAGAAGTCAAAGTCCACCGTGTCTTATTTATTGTTTTTAACCTAGTCAGGTGTCTCCTCCTTTAAGTACATAAAGAACACCATCAATAGTATATCATCATTAGCAGCAGCAGCAGCAGCAGCAGCCACAGTCACCATTGCTCACCATCACCACCAACTCCACCACAGTCACCACCATCACTGCCACCACTACCACCACCACTGTTCACTGTCACCAGCAGCAGCACCATAATCACCGTCACTGTTATCACTGTCACCAGCAGCAGCACCGCCGCCACCACCATGACTATTATCACTGTCACCAGCAGCAGCACCACAATCATCCTGCCGCCGTCACTGTTGCAGTGCACCTCGTATCTCCACCTTCTCTCACTCTTGGCTTTGGCTGAACTCTAGAAGCTGCTTTTCTCACAAAAAGCCAACCCTTCTGTAACTCTGCCACAGTCTTTCCTGCTATCTATCCACTTCCTTGTTCCCCTTCATTTGTGGCCAGTAGGCCTCAGGGCCTAAGGACTCAACTTTATTCCTTTTCCTACCCTTCTAGCATCATTGTTCCTGGAACTCTTTGTCCTCCGTCTCTTGTCTTTTGCCTATGTTAGGCCTCTGCAGTCATCTGCTTTACAGCCTCTTGGCTCCTTTTTCCTCCTCATTCAAGACGTAGGCCATTGGCCATCGGTTGTCTTGTGCATCCTGGGTCGTCATGATCATGCTAGTGCATCACCAAGTCCAGGACTTTTGTCTGACTTTATTTGCAGTGATAGTCACTTAGCCACTCGGTCTAATTTCCTCCCCATCAAAATAACTGACTCATACCCATTTTGACTATCATTGCCACCATGACCTTGTCTTGACCTACAGACCCTTCTCTTCACTCAGTAGTCTTCATTTCTCATGTGATGTGCCCAGCTTAGATTTTCTGGTCTCTAAACAAATCAGTTTTTGGAGGGCAGTATCTACGCTTTTACTTTGTCCTGGCACCTGTTGGGTAGATCTTTGACCTTGCATAGAACAGTCAGTGCCTTTTCTGTTAATGTTTCATTTTTATTACCACAAAATCTAAAAAGGGTCTAATACCATGCACCTAAATTTCTGTTGTTTTTAATTGCAATAGAACCACTTTCCCTGTCTCTCCTCCAGCCATTCCCAGCTACTATACCTTGAACCCCTCCCATGTATTCCTGAGTTGAAAGCTGCTTTCTCTTTATTATTGTTATGTTCTTGTGTGTGTGTGCGTGCACATACTTATACAATACAACCTATTAAGTCTATACAGTTTCCAGGCTAACCACTTTATACTGAACAACCAAAAGGGAGCTCCTCCCTGGGAGAGGCTAGTTAACTATTCTCTCAGCAGTCATTGGTGGCCTGTAGACACTTGTTTGGGGTGAGTCCCTTAGGGATTTTCCCCCTTTCACATTAACATACCAGCTGATATTGCCGTTGTGGTGTTATTCATGCAGCCATTTCTAGGAGAGGCTGTTGCACAGTAGATTTCCTGCTCTTCCACATGGATGTGTACAGTGGATCAGGAGCTGTGATGTGGAGGTGTCTGTTGGTGCTGGGCTCATGATCTCTGTTGATCATTGTATCCAGTTGTGATTTCTTGCCATGGTCTTCATTTGCTGTAAAGAGGCTTCTGTGATGATGGGGTGGTAGCTACATTTATCTGTAGGTATAAGGATAATATTTAGAGCGTAGTAAGGAAGGAATTAAGCTAGTAATAATAGATTGTTGTTGTTCATGACCTCATGAGCCTGGGAGAGCTGACTAGATTTTCAGTACTAGACATGATGTCCTGTTGAAGGGCCATGAACTCTATTAGACAGATGCTGGGAATTGTGGTCCACAAGTATCACAGCTGGATGGGACTGTTTAGTTGCTCCCCTCCACCCTTTGGCAGCATAGGATGTTCGGGAACCATCGAAGCTGGAGCATAGGAAAGAGGATTTCAGGTCAGAGCCAGCTCCTGAGTCCTGTGTCCAGTGTGTGGTAGCTTCAGCAAAAGGGGTCACCCCAAATCTCAGGAATCATTTAGATTACCCTGACCATTTAAAAGGTCTCTCAATGCCTGGAACTAGTGTTTTTGTTAGCCTTTGGTTCTTTGGGAGAACATAGTTCAGGTGGCTTAACTTTAAGGTATGTGTGTATGTATGTATGTATGTGTACACACACATATGTATTTTATATAATTTTAGCTAACAAACTATGCTTCCTGGAGGCTGTATTACCCTCAGTGTTTGCCTTGTGCACTGACCTCCCCCTTTTCTCCCTGTTACTGTGTCACCTGTGTGTAGCTGCTCTGCCTCCATGGCCCTTTAGCGTTTACGGGTTTCTGTGGTTCTTGTATATTCCATGTTGTATACTGATCTTTGAGGATATGGAGCTAAAAGGCTTTCTGTACAACTAAGGAAACAACTGAGTGAATCAGAAACATGCAGAATTATAGCAAATCTTGTCCAGATTCAGAAAGAGGACTAATAACCAGAATATACAAAGAATTCTTTAAAAAGATTTAAAGGAAACAAATGATCCAGTTTAAAAATGGGCTAGGAATCTAAACAGTTATTGCTAGAGGAAATAAAAATGGCTAATAAATACCTAAAAAATGTAAACACAAACCAATTGTGAGATTTCATCTCGGCCCAGTCCAAATAGGTAGGATGAACAAAACATCTGGACAACAAATGCCGGTGAGGTCGGGGAGAAGGACACATTCACTGCTGTTGGGGACGCAGAGCAGGGCGTCACCCACAGCACACTGAAAACAGCGCGCGACCCAGCAGTTCCACGTCTCAGCACCTACTCGGCAGTGCTGAGAGCCACCCTGTTTACCCTGTTTATAGCTAGGAAATGGGGACAACCTAGTGACCTTCACAGATGACTGGGTAATGAAAATGTCTTCATATTCACAATCGAATACTATTCAGTTGTTAAAAAATCCTGACATTGACGGGCAAATGGATGTGCGTAGAGAAGATGAGTGAGTAAGGCGGAGCCAGGAAGGCAGGTGCTGCAGTCTCTCACTGCTTCTCAGTACAGGGTTTTTATTTTGTTTTGTTTTTTGAAACAGGGTTTTTCTATATAGCCCTGGCTCTCCTGGAACTCACTATGTAGACCAAGTTGGCCTCAAATCCACAGCTCTTCCTGCCTTCTCTGGGATTAAATTGTATGCCACCATGCCCAGCTGCATCTAATTCCTTTCTATATGTAAGATTATTCTTTTGTTATTAAAAATATTTTCAATTCTTATTTAAGAATTTCCCCAGTCTCATTAGGAAAATATAATATTAAAAAAAGCTATCTGAGAAAAGGTTTCACTGTTTAGTTCTAAGAAACCAAAATTTGCCTTCTGTAGTGTTGCTCATTTTCAGCCCTAGCTCAGTGTCTGCCTGGTCCTGATTTTTCCTCTTTAGACATGTCGGTGCCAGCAGCACGACCAGTGAGCCCTCTCCGTTTCCTTTTAGCGGGGTCCTAGACCCCTGATGCAGTCCTCTACCACTTCCGTTTCCTGCAGGTATTCTTAGTCATTCCATGCACCTATAGTCCTCATCTGAAGTCTGCACAGCCAGATTGGAGTCAGAGTCTCAGAGTCTTGGCTTTTCAGAAGCATTTGCATGCTACCTGTGGGTCTACTAGCCTGGTGCTTGAGTAACAGGCAGGCTCTCTAGTCAGGCTCATTGCTGCTTCCGCCCTGAAAGGGAGCTGTCGAAAATAAAGCTGTGGATTAACAGCCTCATGTTTACTCATGCCAGATTTGCTTCCAAACGAGTTATTAAGATTTGAAAACTGTCAGTGCTGGTGACGTCCCCGTGACAGATGAGAAGATGGTGCTTCTGCTTCAGCTTTCTCTCCTGCCTTTAGCTCGTTCTGCCTTTACCTCCCTCACTTTTAAATGCTCTTGTCAACTGCCAGTGACCTTTACCTAAAGTCTCCATGTTCCCTGAGGTCGCAGCCTCCTGCCCCCGACTGGTCTGTGGCCTCAGCTCCTGTGAAGCCGCAGGCCTTCGTGTCTCCTCCTTTGGTGGTGGCTCCCCACCTTCTGGCACTCGGGTGCCTCAGTACATCCAGGGCTTTATGCTAGGAACTCTGACTTGTTCCCTCTTGTTGGCAATACATGTCTTTGCAGATTTCTAGTTATGTGCTCATGGATCACAAATGTGTGTCCCAGTTCAAGCCTTGCATGAGTTTGGTAAAGTGTCTACTTGTCATTTGAAGTTCTACAGTTTCTCTCTTTCTATCTGCCTACCTGCCTGCCTGCCTGTTTATCTAGCTGTCTATTTCTATTATTTTTTACTTTTTATTCGCTTTGTATCCTGGTTGTAACCCCCTCCCTCACCTCCTCCATTCAGATTTCTGAATACATTTAACATCATAGTTTTCTCATCTTCAGAAAGATTGTTTCCTCATATCACTACTTGATATTCTCTCATTTTCTCCTCTCTGCTACTTGGCTACCATACTGTGTGTCCACGTGTATAGGAAAAGCATTAGGGTCCTGTGCTGGCCACGGGTCCTGCGTGTTCCACCTCTTCAGCTTCACATGGCCCACGTTCTTCACATGAACGGCTCTCTTCTACAACACACTCAGTGGACAGACACCTTCTAGAGTACCTCTCGTTCCTGCTGTCTGTTTATTATTGGCTATCATCTAGAGCTCAAGTTCCCACTTCTCTGGAGGGGCTTTCTAATTCATGTGTGCTGTCATCAGCTCTTAGGGCACCATATATGAACTACAGATAGCAGTAACAACAGTTAAATTTTACATTTTAAAAATAATTTTACGTTTCCCATCCAGAATCTCTGAGAATAAACATTTTCTTCTTGTTCAACTTTCCATTTTTAGCAAGACTGGCCTAAAATGAGCAAATAATAAGTATTTGTTAGTAAATTCTGTACATTAACATCTATCCTTGTTGGTACTTTCTATATGTGTCTTTACTGCTATAGCACATGTAGTTCCCATGTTTTGTGTGTCCAATCCTGTCAGTACTCCTTGAAAATTAAGAAAATACATTTTTAAAACTAGAGATTTATGTACAGAGAGTCAAATGCATAAAGTCTGACTCATAGCTTATCCTTCATGCTTTCATGTTTTCTACATTGTCCTGTCTCGTATTTAAGGTTATCATAGACCTCACAGTATCTAGTGTTAAAAGCAAGTAAAATACATGAGCTGTTCCACCAACATTCAGCCGTCTTTAGCTTGTTCATCAGTTGATAAATATCAGTGGGTCAAAAATAGTTTTGCCATCTGCTAACTGACCGGACAGTTTTAGTGTTGTGAAAGGGTGTGGTCACAGACGTAGGTAGAGGTCTAGGTAGAGTGTCAGAAGAAGGGCTCATGCAGAAACCGCCTTGACTCTTAATAGTGAAACCTAACAGTCAGCTCAAGATTAGGAAGAGATTTGGTGAGTTAAACATGGTGTCCTGACTGCTGGGGGTTTCCCAGAACAGACCATAGTCTTTTGGCATTTTTATCTTACCATTTAAAAAGGGAGATATGTTTGCAAAGACATGAATTCTGTGCAAATTAATCACAATCTTTAAATTGTAATGTGCCGTATGTTTCTGGAAATTAATTGTCCTTTTATATTTTACTCCTTATTTAGGAAAATCAGTTGGATCTCGTTCATCCCAGAGTGAATCTGAAATTGTGTCAAAAGTTGTGAAAATGACTGTGTCTGGGAAGAAGCAAACTATGGGATTTGAAGTGCCTGGGTGAGACTCTCCATCTTTCACCTTTAAAGCGCCTGATGCCCCCTGTGGGTTGATAAGAGCATTTTTTTTTCAATTTTATGTAATAAACCACTAGCATTCTGGAGTCTCCTGGACTTTGTGTAAGGCCAAGGACTGAGACAGGGCTGAGCAGTTAGTTTTGATTCTAGCCTTATCATTGTATGACTCCCTGTGAGTTCCATTACATCAGTGACTTACTTTAACATTAGAGTCTAGTCTTGTGAGATAGGGGGTTCTTAAGACCTCCGGGTGAGGTAGGCACACTGTACTCAAGAGTCTGTGAATCAGACTCAGTGAATTCTTAAGAACTAAAATACTGCCTTAGAGAGCTAACTCAGTGATGAACAGCACTGGCTGTTCCAGTCCCAGCACCCAGAGGGAGACTCACAACCCTGTGTAACTCCAGTTCTGGGGGCTCTGGCACCCTCTTCTGGCCTGTGCATGCATTGCACACACTTGGAGCACATTAATGCAGGCAAAATCCCCGTACGTTAAAGGAAAGAAATTTAAAGTAAAGTATAAATATTTCCTTCACGTTTTTGTAACTTGGTGTGTTTGCACATTTATGTGTGGATGTAGTATGTCTATGACTATTTGTGTGGATGTAGTATGTGGCTAAGTGCATATTTGTGTTTGGATATAGTATACATGTGTGTATTTTTGTGTGTATGTATGTCTTTACTTACCCATGTAAACATATGGCCAGTGATTAATGGGTGCCTTCCTTTGCTTGCTTTCCACCTATTTTTATTTTTAAGATTTATGAGTTTTGTTAAATTTGTATGAGTGTGTCTGTGTGAGTGTGTGCACATGAATGCCGGTGCCTGTGGAGGCTGGAGTAAATGCCCTAGGTTGTTCCAGGAACTGAACGCGGGTGCTCTGCAGAACAGGGCTGCTCTCAGCCATTGCCTCAGCACTGGGCTGCAAGGTCTAGGGAGCCTGGGGCCTGCATGCCCAGTGCTGAGCTGACGGATGTGCACCACTGCATCCAGCTTCCGCATGGCCACCAGGCATCTGACAGATCCCGTGTTGTGCAGCAAGCACTTTGCACACCAGTGGACTATCTCTCTTGATCCTCTCATGATTTTTATGCTAAATAAAATGGTTCATTGCGTCAGTAACACATGCAATTAAAAACTCCTAGAATTTGGAATATATAGAAAAGAATGACTGTAAGTCAACAGTGACAGTGCTAGCTATTTTAAAATCAATCTTCAGAATTGATCTTAGGAGTTTTTAGTTTTTAAACTTCTAGGAGTTTCATAGAGGAAGTGAGTTATGTGTGTCTCATGAGATTGTAAAATATTAATATTCAGCCTCTTTAAAATTGTTCAGATTTTTATTCCCGAAATATCCCTTTTGCTGGGCTTAGTGGCATATACCTGTTATTCTAGCACTTGGGAGGTGGAGGATACCAGAGAATCCGGAGCTCAGGGTCATCCTCAGCTACATGAAGTTCTGGGCCAGCCTGGGCTACATGAGTCTCTGACTTATAAAAAAACAAAACAAATAAAAAGTACTATTTATAAATTATGTACATTTCATTTGCTAGAGCATAAAGGACAGGGGAATTCATCGAATATTAATAAGGATGACTTGTATTTTAGCATTTTGAAATACAGTCTCAGGAATCTACTTTTGTAACCATCTGTGCTAATGGGAATATATGTCCCTGTGATGGTCTCCCACCTCTGTGTGTATGTGGATTTAAAACTTTATTAAGACTTTATTCACTTAATTTTAGGTTCCGGGTAGGAAAGAACTCAGGTTGAGACAGGGTTTCCCGGGCCATAGTAGCTCAGTGATGGGTAAGATACCCTTTGTCCGTGACTTTAACCTACTTGTGTAATTGTGAGTTGTGGCTCTCTTGTAAAAGCTGTCCTTTTCTCTTGTCATGAGGGTTGAATTGACATAAGTACCCTTTTTATCCTTAATGTGCTGAGTTAGAGTTAAATCTGTAATTCTCTTGCTTTTTTTTTTTTTTTTTTTTGATACAGGCCATGGAACTCACTACATAGACCAGCTGGTCATGAACTCAGAAAGATCCACCTACCTCTGCCTCCTGAGTGCCGGGATTAAAGGCGTGTGCCTAAAATGTACAACCCTTACTTTAAGGGCATCACAATCCCAATGTGGAAAGCTTCAGAAGTCTTAGCAGGTGGCAAATAAGCTTTAAGTAATATATTGTATTGTAATACATACAGAGCTCCTAAACAAGTACCTGTAAAACAGTAGATAGAGTGAAGGCTAGAAGTAAGTGTTTGGTACACAGGGAGCTGGCTGTCATGTCCAGTATAGCTTTTCTAAAATCCAGACATTGAGCTGGGAGAGCGCACAGCGCTTCAATGCTTCATGAAGAAAGGGCCCTTTCGTGTTCATCACAAGCCATTTACATATTTATCAATAAGAATCCTTGGAGGTAAATATTATTTTAAAAATATATTTGCAGATATAGTAAAGCTTTTTGTTTTTGTTTTGTTTTTTAAGTCTCTGAGTCAACATTTTGACAGGGCCCAGTGGGAAAAATCAGTAGTATGTGAAATGGCCAATGAAAGATTGAGAATTGAAACACTTGAAACATAACAGCTTAAGACAAAGTTATCCTTTTATGGGATACTTTGTAGGAGTCATAGTCTACAGGAAATCCTGGGCTGTTCTGGTTTTGTCTCAAGAAAGCACAAACAAGGAAAAACTCACATTGATTTCAGCAGTTTAAGTTTCTACATGGCTTCGTATAGTCCTAATGGTCTCTATAAGGAAAACACAGAATATTTAAGTGACTACATTATCGCTAAGCTCTCTCTTCATCTTTGTATTGTCCAGTTCATAGCCTTAAAGCCAATACTTTGCTTCTTTTCTGGTTCTTGAGATAGGGTGTGCCACCACATCCCAGTTGTCTTTCTTGGACTATTCTAGTAGACTTGGAGTTTTCAAGTTTCATGGTCTCAGCTCTATGTCCAGACACTGGAGTCCCAGCCTTTGAGAGAGTGTTTGAACATTTGCTGTATTTGTACAAGTTACTCGTAATACATAGCATACCATATATAATATAATTTTAAGGCTAATTTGTTCTAGTTCTATTTCTTTTTAGGTTTTTAGATAATGCTACATATAACACAGTGTTTTGGACTGACAGGATCCTCTCAGTTCAAATGGATTAAAATGTCATTTTAACAGAGAGATAATTTATTGGCCAGTCTGACAACTAGACAGCAGGCAATATATAATCTTGAGGTTGGGCATTCTGCACACTCCTGCAATCCTACCACTCTAGAGGCTGAGACAGGAGGATCCTAAGTTATAGGCCAGCTGGGCCTGCATGATGAGACTATCTGCAAACAGATGGACAGTCAGGCATAGTCACACAAATAATACAGTTCTTGAAATATGTTGACAGATATTTCTTGAAAAATAGAACATGAAAAATTTAAAACATATGGGTTGTTTAATTTGAGTTTAATCTTTTTGTGACTTCTAAAAGAGCAAATTACTCTTAGATTAAGTTAAATATGCAGGACAGACCTAGCAGGCACATGCTAGTGATTCCGGTGTTCTGGAGGCTTAGGCCTCCACTATAAGTTCTAGACAGGCTGACTACATATTGAGTGTCAGGTCAGCCTATGAATGCATAGATTCTTTTCCAAAACAACCTGAGTAAATGCAACAGAGGAAAGAATATAAGATTTGTAGTTTCTCAGAATTATTGACTCTAAAAAATAGACTATCAAGACAGCCCAGGGAAGTGATAAGGTGTTTGCTCCTAAGCCTTGCTGCCTACAGTCCCCAGGAACCAACAACACTGCAGTACCCTTTGGCTGTTCACTGACCTACACACACACACACACACACACACACACACACACATACACACCTGTACTCATACAAATGTGAAAAAAAGTTATCAAGAATTCAAGAAACAAAATTCATGTGTTGAATTTTTTTAAAAGCTCAATTGACCCAAAACATCGGCTACGGCCATACCATCGCATATGCACTCAGTCCTGACTGTACCGTCACATATATATCCAGTCGTGGCTGTAACAGCACAAATCACCTGATCCTGACCGTCACATTGCACACACACACCCGATTCTGACTAATCTTGGGAGCTGAACTAAGTTAGCACTTTGTTTAGGATCAGAGAGTATAAAATACACAGGCGAGTCATTTGCCTCTATGTACACATGTAAGAGTAGTTCAGTGCTTGGAGGGCGCTCTGCTTTATTAGCATTGAGAATTGTAACCTAAGCTCTAGAGCAAAGGTGAGGAGGATTATTTGACGTCACATGCAGGGCAGATACTCCACACTTAACCTTGTAAGTTAAGTTAATGTCTGAGTACCCGGGTCAAGAAGAAAGATTAATTCTTTAAATTTATAAGTCAGTGGTCCCACTTGTGAAAAGGTCACTTAGAAATAAGAAATCGAGTTAATTAGTTAAGATCATAAAATTATATGAGAAAGTGTTTGAAAAAAAAAGTTACCAATTTATTCGTTTAGTCATAGCAGTTGGTATAGCTTAGACCCAGAATGGTCACTTTCAGATCTTACAGGTGTTTAAAAGTTTAAAATAGAGGCTTGTACCTCTTAGGATGCAGAAGCGTTGCTGCCTGAAGCCTAACAGAAAGCACCACGCCTGGCTGCACTTTTATGTTTAGTAGACCAGCTCCTAGGACTGCAAGTCTGCATTTGTGTGCATGGGCTTCGGTCACCTTTCATTTTCTCCTTCACAGACCTGAGTCAGGCTGAGATCCAAAATGTAAAGGATTATGAAGAGATGGCCCTGCCCTACCCTCTCACACAGTAGAGCGGCATTTGACATGTTCTCTGACATGTGTGTCTGATGTACTTTCTGTAGCCTTACTTCTGAAGAGAATGGATATAGTGTGCACGCTCCTCACAGAGGCCCTCCCGGTGACGACATCAGCACCACGGCTGCTAGCGCTGAGACCAGCACTCCTAAGTCTGTCCTCCAGTCTCCCTCCGTTCAAGTGTCCGATGAGCCGAGCTCCACTCCGACACCGGTGAAAAAGGCTGCCAAGCTGAAGCAGCAGATAGACGTGAAAGCCGAGCTGGAGAAGCGGCAGGGCGGGAAGCAGCTCCTCAACCTGGTGGTCATTGGTATGCCTTCGCTCTGCCGGTCAGGAGGCCCTTGCTGTGCTGGGTTAGGAGACCCTGCTCTGGGCTGGCAACCCCTGGAGCTGCATAGACTTACAGTAGAGAGGCATTGCGTCATAATGTGCTCTGGTAACCAGGGTGACATGGCGCCATGTCAGCAAGGAGGCGCCAGGCTTGGCCTGTGGTGTGTTCACTTGCTGAACATTTGAAAATGGGATGCATTTCCAGAAAATGGGAAAAGTTGGCCTCTCTAAAACACTGTGCAGTCCTCTGCCTGCCCCATGCTTAGGTGTTTTAACAGTGATAAAGTCGGTGTTTATTACTCTAAACACTGACCTGAGCTATTAAATTACAGTCATGCAATGCCTCAATGTGAACAACATCTGAAAATGTACCTAGTATTAACCCTGAATCAATTTTCCTTAGGTCATGTTGATGCTGGGAAAAGTACTCTGATGGGCCATATGCTTTATCTTCTGGGTAATGTAAACAAAAGAACTATGCATAAGTATGAACAAGAATCTAAAAAGGCTGGCAAGGCTTCATTTGCATATGCATGGGTCTTGGATGAGACTGGAGAAGAAAGGGAAAGGTAGTCACTATATTTCAACATTTTCAGTTTGAAATGATAGAGCCTTTAAAATAAGTGTGCAATGTGTGTTGAATATATAAAACATGTAAAATGCATCAGAGAGAACTTTAAAAATCGTTTTGTTTGTACACTGGCCGTGACTTATTCCGTGAGACTCAATTAAAAGAATATTTATCCCAAACTAAACAAGGAGTAAAACCAGACAAGCAGCAGATCCCTTGGGTTGATTTTGCTGCAGGTGTCGGACGTTGGCAGTCTTGCTGTCTTGACTTTGAGTTAAAGTTGAATTTGACTCAGCTTTGTACCAGGTTGTGAAGGAAGGGTAAAGATAAACTGTCTTGTGCTACATTCAGAATGCCCTGTGGGTCCGGAGTGCAGGCTTCATAGTTCCTAATTCATGTTCTACATTCTCATGAGACAGTCCAGAAAGAAATGATTGAGTGTATCTTGTCAGTTATTCCTTCTGTCTTTCTCAGGACTTAGGTTTAATTTCGGTGGATTCTAGGAGAAGGATGCAGATAGATAAAGACACATCTCTGATCAGAGAATAGTAGTATTTCTTCTGAAGTATTTTAAAGCATAAGTGTATATCCCATTTAAGCCTCTCGGAGATGGAGAAGCAAAGGCTGCCTAATAAGGTGAAGTGGCAGATATGTAACAGATAAGTCAGAATAATGACTAACACATGCCTGCAAGGCCCCATGAAGGTTCTAAGTTAAGTTTGGAAGGTCTCTGATATCTTTAGTGTGAGTATGATTAGAGAGTGTATCTGGGTTTCAGACTTTTTTCTGCTCATGTTCATTTTCCTGCAGGCGTTGTCTAATTATAATGTAAGGTGGTTCTCATAAAGCAGGCTGTATTAGTCGTTATTACTTCTAATAACTGGGGCATTTGTATCATTATGGTCTTTCTCCTTTGTGTAGGTATCTTTTTCTCTGCATATTATGGCAAATTTTTTTCTAACATCATTCAAAAAGTTAACCTGTCAGTTGCTATATTTTGAAAAACAGTGAAACCCAAGTAAATCCCACCTGTCTGTATAACAAACAGACTATCAAAGTGTACGGCTTTTGCTTTCTTTGTGTAACCTGACTCTAGAATAGACTGAGAAGAGTGTAATTTAAGCTGGAGGGCTTAGTAAACTTCACCTAATTATGTGAGTTGAGCTGCAAGTGAGCTAAGTGCGCTTGTTCCTATAATGACCAAGCGCTTAAGTTTTTCAGGTGTCACATCTGCTTATCGTGGTGGTGATGTGGTCACTAGCTTTCTCTTTTTCCATGTTGTAATTTAGACTATTCCTCCATTCTGTAGACAGCACAAGTTTCTGAGTACGTACTACAGGTCTTTAGCTCATCCCTCTGTATATTGCAGAATGGCACTTAAAAACTGATACATTCTTTAAATATTTAAAATATGTTTGCAAATCAATGTTGAAGAACAGATGTTGGGGCTGGAGAGATGGCTCAGCAGTTAAGAGCGCTGGCTGCTCTTCCAAAGGACTGGGGTTCAATTTCCAGCACCCACATAGCAGCTCACAACTGTCTGTAACTCCAGTTCCAGGGCATCTAACATCCTCACACACATACAGGAGGCAAAATACCAATGTATGTAAAATAAAAATCAGTTATTAAAGAAGCAGATGTTAATAAGCTGGGTAACATCCTCATATCCTTACGAAAGGATAATAAAGGTTCAAACACAGAGAAAAGCTGAGTCAGGATTACACTGTGTTCAATACCATACATGGGCACTCAGAATGAGCCTTGGCCTTCTAATTTTTCTAGGGTTGCCTGTGGCTATGTTGGAGACTATTAAGCAGCGTTGGGCTCAGTGGCTCAAGTAAGGAGACCTGCTCTCTGTACTGCCATGGCCACTTCAGTACATCATTGTAGTGTTGGGACTGTTGCTGTTGAAGGGAGGCTGAGTTTCTTTCCTTGTGTGGTCTAGAGCAGGGTCCTCAACCTTCCTAACGCTGTGACCCTTTTCTACAGTTCCTCATGTTGTGCTGACCCCAACCATAAACTTATTTTGTTGCTACTTCACAACTGTAATTTTGCTGGTTAAGAATCTAATGGCAATATCTGATGAGCATCTCCTGGCACAGGCTAAGAGCAAACCTGATTTGTCCACCTGATTTCTCCTTTAAGTTTTCAAGGTTACATGACTCAGGGCCCTTTTAGCCACACGTAGGGATTTCTTATAACTGGAATCTTTGTTTTGTGGCTGGAAGGAGGTCCTGGCTTGGCCTCTAAGAAAGATGAGATGAATCAAACTGTCCTTTATCTCCTTTAATTTTTGTTAAAACTTAGGCATCTCTCATACATCTTGTTTCAAATTGTAACTATTGACCAACTCGCAAGTGAAAGTTTTCTGTGTTTATTTCTATTATTAGTGAAGCATAAACAGAGCATGTGAAAAGCCAAATCCTGACAGTAATCATTTGTCCTGTTAGCTTTTCTTCATGTGCAGTATTTATTTTTCTCTCATCTACAGATGTGTGTATATAGCTTTCTTTGTTCATAAATTATAATTTCTTACAAAACATTAAGGAAATGGGAAATACCTATGATTTTGATTGAGTTTGCTATGTATAACCTTGGTTTAAAGTGTACGGGGATAATGAGTTGTCCAACACTTTGCTTCATTATGATGAATAATTTAAATTGTCATTTAGCTTATTACTTAAGAATTTTAGCCCACATCAGTGACTATTTATACAGTAGATTTTAACCATTTTATGTTTTGTTTAAGGGGAGTAACAATGGATGTTGGCATGACGAAGTTTGAAACCACAACCAAAGTTATTACATTAATGGATGCTCCAGGCCATAAGGATTTCATTCCAAACATGATCACAGGAGCAGCCCAGGTACCTGCTGTGTAAAAGAGTATGGCACACTGATTGTGTCTTCAGTTCTTGGCACCCACTCAGTTTGCAATTTTAACTCACAAAAATGTTTTTAAATGAAGAGTTTTACCTTTAAATAGTTAGAAAACAAGTAGATACAGAGCTCTAATTTTCTCTTGTTTTGTTTTTAAGTCTGTTTTGGTAAAGATGACACTTGATACAATTTGCCATCTTTATGTTTTAATTTTATTTTCCCGCCTTTAGATAGGGGGAAGATAAGTTTTTATTATGTTTATTTGTTTGCTTTTGTGTGTGTGTGTTGTGAAGTGTGGCTGTGTGTAGCTTTCTTTGAGCCAAAACGTTCATATGGAGACAACTCATGGAAGTCAGTTCCTTCTTGCCCACATCTGGATCCAGGAAGCTGAGCTTCTCTGGTGAGGCCTCGCAGAGAGTGCCCTGACCAGCATGGCCACCTTGCTGCCTCTCTTCCTGTTCTTCATGTCATCACCATTGGTGTCGCAGCCATTACTGAGGTTTTGTAACCCACCTGCCTTGGTGTTTGCTTCAGGCTGTGGTCGTGATTTGACCTTTAGATCTGAGCAGGCCATGAACTGAGTGACAGGAGTATGCTGTGATTTCTAGCTGTGATTCTTTCTCCTTCCTCAGGCCGATGTAGCTGTTTTAGTTGTTGATGCCAGCAGAGGAGAGTTTGAAGCTGGGTTCGAGACTGGAGGACAGACGCGCGAGCACGGCCTTCTGGTCCGATCTCTTGGAGTGACACAGCTCGCTGTGGCCGTCAATAAAATGGATCAGGTAGCTGAAGGGCTCTGTGAGAGTTTGTTTTAAATATTGATTAAGATGATATTCTGTAGGCTAGAGAGATGGCTCAGGAGTTGCTGCTCTTGCGGAGGGCCTGGATTTGTTTCTCAGCACACACATGATGGCTCACAACCATCTGTAGCTCCAGTTCCAGGGACAGTTCCAACACTGTCTCCTGGCTTCTGCAGGCACCAGACACTCACTGATGCACATATAAACATGAGGCAAAACACTGCTGCACACAGAATAAACAAAGCATTTTTAAATGGGTGCTGTTTTGCCCACACATATGTCCACAGGCAGAACTAGTATATATTTGATTAGTCTAGTTGCTGTATCAAGAAAAATAAATTTGCTATCTTTCAATGAACTTAACATGATAATAGTAATTTTAAGCAAAAATATCTTATATTTAAAATGACTTTTTGGAACTTAAAGCTTTTAAATTATAAAATAATATGCATCATTATAAAGTGAAAGTATAAAACCATTTCATTGTACATCCCACCAATTTTATTTTTATAGGAATTAATTGTTTTCATTTTTTTTCTCTTCATCACAACCACTGGATTAGATACATGATTCTCTCCTTTGTAAAAAGTTGGCAGTACTCTTATGTTTGAGTAAAGATATTGTTTGGAATAAAGAATTTGTAATGGCTATATTGTAGGCCATGTTAATGATACGATATGGTCCAACAGTCTCATTTTAAAGATTTCTAGTTTGGGTATTTGTTGAATGCCTTGTTCTGTGATGTCTTTGGCCTCAGGTTATATACCTTTTGAAACTTGCTAACCATGACTTAAGTGCCTTTGAGAAATTTTCCGATTATTTATTCTTCATACATGTGGTAGATTTATGACCCTGAGTTGGAAAATCAGCTATTATGAAAAATATATTTTCATAATTTGATATGTGGAACATATTTTGTTTGTTAACTTCATTGTTTTATGAATAATAATAATATTTAAATATATATTTTTCTAGAAATTATTTGTATAGTTTATTCATTTTCCATTTTGGTTATTTGGGCATATACAAATATGTATTTTACTGATGTTCACGTATTTTCTTTACCCTAGCTTCTAATATATATTCACATATAATCTCTATTAGTTCTTCTGTAGTTTATTATTACATGTAGCTTTAATTTTTCTCTAGCATTTTTTAATGAAAATTTTCAAATGTAGAGAAAATGTGAGAGCGTTTTGGGGCACGCCTGTGTGATAGCCGTAGATCAGAGTGTAGGCTTCATTGCCCACGCAGTCCTCTCTGCTCTGGTTTGCATTTCCACACCTAAACTCTGCATGCTACCTAGAGCTGACGCCACATATTGTTTAGTGGATGGCTGCGGTGGGTTTCAGTGCTCTTATTTTAATCTAATGTTTGATCAAAGCACGATTTAATAAATTACTCACCAAATTTCTCTCCAAGTTTGAGATTAGCATAACTAGTAGATTTTAACTATTAGAGATGCTTTGTTGGCTTGCTCTTCCTAGAGAAGTTAATCTTAGGTCACTTGAATGGGAAGATTTTTTTTCCTTAGCTTTAATTTTAATTTTTTATATAATTTTGGCTATATACATTTTATTATAGAAGTTATATTTTATGTGTGGTATTCTCAAGCATAATTCTATGTATAAATTGGACCTTTACCAGGTAAATTGGCAACAAGAAAGATTTCAAGAGATTACTGGAAAACTTGGGCACTTTCTCAAGCAAGCAGGTTTTAAGGTATGATAATTGTAAATTAAATTAGTTTGGTTATTTCTCTAAGTCATTTTACTGAAGGAAGAAAAAAGCTAATGTATTAATATTCTGTTTTGGTCTTTTTATTTTTTAGATTTTTTATATATTACAGTTGCTAAAATTATGAAGTTAAAATATATTATGTTCTCTGCTCCTTCCAGCTCCTCCCATACCTAACCCCCTTGCTCCCTCTCAAATTCATGGCCTTTTTTTCTTCAATTGTATATATGTCTGTACACACACACACAGATATGTAAGTATACCCTGCTGAGCCCATGTAGGTGCTTGTATGTATGTGATTTCAGGGCTGACTGGTATTGCCTAATCAGTTAGGAGGCTCATCTTTGAGGAAGACTACTTCTCCCTCTCAGCATTTCTTAGTTGCATGCTCTTTGTCTGTGGGTCGACCTTAGACAAGAATTTCCCTTCCCTTGTTAATTTGTCTGTTGGTCTGTCATTGCCTGGGTCTTTCTTAGGCAGCCATATTATCGAGGTTTCATGGATTTTTCCCTATCATTTGTAAGAGACGATCTTGCTGCGGACTTCATGGTCCTCTGGCTCTTCTTTCTTCTTTCTTTCTTTCTTTGTATAATTTTCTTCATGGTTATTTCTTTAAAAAAAAAGCTTTCTTGTTGGTTCTTTGTGACTGTCACATCATACAACCCAATTCCAGTTATCTCCCTGTCCCTTTATATCTTCCCTCCACCTTGCAACCTCCCCCGACAAAAGAAAATAATGAATAGAGATAGAAATAAGAACAAACAAGAACCTAAGCAACAAGAAACAAAAACCATTTTGTTGTGGAAGCAGCAGTATGTCACACAGTATACCCTTTTGTCTACATATCTTTGCTTGCAGTCATTGCCGTGAGTCACTGGACTGGTCTGAGGCCTCTGGTTTCTGTTCTGCCTTTGATACTGGATCCTCACAGGGACTCCGCTCAGATACCCTGTTGATGCCCTGTGTCATGGAGACCCTGCAGCTTTGGATCTGTAGGACTGGCCCTTCACGCATTCTAGTAGTTAATAGAGGAGGTAGATATTGGGGTGGGCCAACTCTGCCTGGTGGTAGTGAGTTGGTCAGGTTACCAGCTCTCCCTCACCCACACCACCTAGATGAGCTCTCCAGCCCTGACTAGTTCACCCAGTACCACGCCAGCAAGGGGAAGGGGCAGTTCTGTTACTCTCATGTCTTCAGGCTGGTTCACCACACCTACACCACCAGAGCCAGCTCTACTGTGCTGCCTAGGTGAGGTATGGGCCACGCTTCAGGGTGCCATAGCTGACAGAGGGGCTGGGGCTAGCTTTTCCACAAGGGGCGTGAGGGGTGTGGAAGGGAGGTTGGCCATCTCTTTCGTCTGCCACACATGGCAGCTGGCTGTCTCTTAAAATCTTTCTGCCCCTCTACCATGTTCCTTGAGCTTTAGGTGTGGGGATTTTTGTTGTAGGTATATCTGTTGGGGTAGGCACCATAATTGATTGTTTTCTGCATTTTGATCAATTGTGACTTTTTGTAATGGGCTGTACTTGGAGCACTGAGAAGCTTCATTGATGAGGGTTGAGAAGCTCTTCTTAACTAGGGAAAAAGCATCAGCATTTAGAAGGATGGAGAAAATAGACTGGTATGAAGTGGCAGTAGCAGGTTCTCCTCTAAGATCTGTGGCTTCACTGATAGTTGCATAGTTTTGCAGAAGCAGGCATGATCTCCCTCCTATTTAGCAGCCTTGAGTCCGATCATACAGCTACTGGTCACTGCCAAGTCACAGGTGTCACTGTCACACCTTTCGGGATATCTTTGCTGCTCATTACTGTGCTTCAGAGGTGTCACAACTGGGTAGGACTCCTGATGGCTTCCCTTCCTTGGTAGCTTGCTAGTCCAGAGGGAGGAGGCTTTCAGGACAAATCCAGCTCAATTCCTCTTGGTCCTGTGTTTAAAGTGTGGTGTCTTCAATGAAAGAGTCTTACCTGCAGGTCCTGGGAGACAACCAAGGGCCACAGACATCCCCTCACCTATATCTTGAAAGGACGCTTCTCTTGTCAAGTACTGGAGTTTTTGTTAGACAGTCTATGGCCCTTGGGGTAGTATTATCACCCCAAGTGGTATAACTTCATTAAAGATATATGTATAAACATGCAGTTACATGTATTATATGTGACTTTGGAGAAATATAAAATGTGATTACTTACAGGTTGTCTAGAAATCCTTAGTGTTATTTTATCTGTCTTCCTTTCCTTTCTGTATTGACAGTATCTTATGTTTATTTCCATTTTTCTTTTTATTTTCTCCTGATATATATATATACCTGACTCTTAAAATTTGCATATATTGAGTATTTGGTCTGGGTTTTATGTAAATAAGAGATTTTCCCTACCTACCAGTTCAGTTAGTAAAGTTTAAGGGAGTCATGGAGGAATGTTGATAGAGAAGAAGTTATCTAGCCAAAAATCTGCAATATGTCTACATGAGCAAGTTACATGCTTTAATGGTTTGAAGAAAATTTCTAAATTTCCCCCAAAATAATGCCAGGGCTATGCTTCCCTGATTCCTGTTACCTTAAAAAAAAAAGTCTATTGTTGTTCATTTTGCAAGGCTTGGTATTGATGAGTCTTTGCCATTTTTGCTTATGTAATGTAGTAATTAAGTTTCTCTCTTCCATCGTTTTAATAGGAGAGTGATGTAGCGTTTATCCCTACGAGTGGTCTCAGTGGTGAAAATTTAGTCACAAGATCACAGTCAGGTGACCTCACGGCGTGGTATAAAGGATTGTGTCTGTTAGAACAGATTGGTATGTATCCTGCTACTCCCATGTTAATGTGCTATAGACTTGATATTCATTACTTAGAGTTCTTCGTGAGCGAAGAAAAATCATAGAATTTGTAATCAGAGAAACTAGGTTTGAAATCATGTGTACTAGTTAAATGCTCGGATGTTTGAAGCCACATTAATGAGTTTAGAACCTGCCCTACCTGTCTTCCTGACTAGTTGAAAATAAATGATGTGATATGTGGGGAGTATGGTTATAAATGTAACATGAATGACAATCATTTACTGTTGCTATGTACAAAATAAATTCTTTTTCTAGAAGAGAGACAACAATGGACATACTGGAGGTAGTTAAAAAAAAAAAGTCCTTTTTGGGTGTGAGGGTGCTAGGAACGGAAGCCAGGCCCCCTTGACAGCTGTGAGTGTGTGCACTTTTGCGGAGCAGCAGCCACAGTCCTGTGCTTTAACTAAACCTGATGTTTGTCATGTTCTTCTGCCAGATTCCTTCAAGCCCCCTCAACGATCTATTGAGAAACCTTTTAGATTATGTGTGTCGGATGTCTTCAAAGGTGAGCGCTACTCTGTAGAGTTCTGTATCATGCTGCCTGCCCACTCCTTGTGTCTTCTTTTTTTGGATTGCTACATTGTTATATTATATGTGGTTTGTTTTCTGAATGAAGGTAAGGATGAACAGTAAGCAGCAAGCAGTGTCATGCCACATGGCCAGTCCTGGAGCATCTGAACACTCTTCAGTTTACATACTTCCCATTTCACATTCACCTGTTTGGGCAGAGAAATCTAAGCCTTATCTTTCTGACCTTAAACAAATGGATAATCTACCATTTCTTAACATCCAAAGTTAAGCTGGCGAGATGGCTCACTGGATAAAGTTACTTGCCGCCAAACCTTGGCAGCCTGAGTTTAATCCCTGGTCCCACATGGCAGAAGGAGAGAATCAACTCCCAAAGGTTTTCTTTTGACATTCACACACTTTCACTGTGTGATTCAATATGCACACACAAACACTAAATAAATGTAATCTAAAAAATGTGTGTGTATATACGTACATACGTACACACACACACATTATAAGATCCTGATTGGCCCTGTGTCTACCTGTGTTTCCATGCTTCATTTATTTCCCTGTCTCCTAGCCATCCATGTCAGTCTAGGTAGGACACAGAACCACACAGACAAGGCAGGAATTTAGTATGATTAGTACTAACTATGATTACAAACAAACAAACAAACAAACAAAAACCTGGTGAGGAAGATACCAGGAACCCTGTTCCCTAGAGCTGAGAAAGACAAAGGGTCTGGAAGGTGCTATACTAATGCCTAAGGATGTGTCTAACTTCAAAATATCTCAAGGCCCATCTAGAAAACGACACAAGTGTATTAGAATAAAAGATGCAACTGAAGGTATGAAGTGTTGATAGATCGGAAAGACTGGTAAAAGGTCTCAGCTGTCTCCTAAATCTCCACAGTCTCGCAGAAAATGCGGAGCGCATCCGCATGGAGCAGTCTCACTCTGATGGCTGCTCTGTCGCCCACAAGCACCCGCACACCCCTTCCCTCAGCCCTGCGCGGCGACTCAGGGCTACAATGCTTTTCTGCTGTTTCTCTCAACTGGTGCTTGGTGTCCTCCTGCACTCTCTGTGGGCAGCTTCCTGGCTACACTTACATTTGCCTCCTTCTTGATGGTGTTTGTTGTCATATCCCCCAAGAGACTTCTCCCTGGGTTTCTGTGACCCACTTTCTCCTGCCACCTCAGTTCTGTGGCCCATCTCCTGGGTGTGAGGTCTTCATTTTCAGATTCTAAAATAGCGTTCTCCTGCCTCATTGCTCTTATCCTTCGCACTTCATGAACTGATGTCCATATTTCCCCTTCTGCCCACATCTTGATGTTTCCCAGTTGCCGTCTTTGCCTCAGAATAGTGACTGTAGTTTGGCCACTTGACTCTCATAGTCATTTGACGTCAGCCGAGGCTGTGAGCATCTTATCCATAGTTCTGTCTCCTGTCCTCCCTCACAGAGCCCTGCGTGTGTCACTGTGCCGCCTACAGCGTGCCACTGTGGATTCTTAGGGGCACATTTTTTTCTCTTTATTTTAAATCCTATTTGTGGCCTTTGAGTGTACTTGATTTTGTCTTTCTTAATAGAGATCTAAGCTTCTTACAGAAAATGGCTTGTTTCTCTTACCACAGAGCTTAGTAAAATGCCTACTGTTTATTAGTTTATAAATATTTGGAAAGGAATGAATCTTCACTTTTTGTAATCTGAATAATTGGATTTGCAAGAAAAGCTGGAACGTGAAGTACCATATTTAGTAGACGTATTAAAATTTCTTGGCCATTGCTTCATGTTCATTTGACTCCTGGCCTTTTTTGACTATGTAGGAAATAAATATCACAGTATTAACTATCAGATAACGTTACTGTATGTTCCATATGATGTTGGTATGTTTTGCAGATCAAGGATCAGGCTTTTGTGTGACTGGGAAAATTGAAGCTGGCTACATCCAGACTGGTGACCGACTGTTAGCAATGCCGCCCAATGAAACGTGTACTGTAAAAGGTATTGCACTACTGTGGCATGCTTTTGCTAACAGGCCTGGAGATAGCATAGTGTATCATTCAGTTACAGCTGCAGAGTGAATATCCTCTTACTGAAATTGTAACCAACTGCCAAAATGATACTGACTGTTGAACACTTAAATGTAAAAACATTAAGCCATTTTTCTCCTGTTGTGCACATGTCTGTGTGGACATGTACCACTCTAGGCCTGGCAGCATTCTGTCTGAGGCTCTGAGTCATAAAATCTGGTTTAAGGCTGAACCAGCCATATATGTACCAGACAGATACTTAAAAATTATAATTTATAGAAAGAATTAAGGAGTCCAGCCCGATAGTAGCTAGTCAGCAGCAGGCAGCTTGTCATGGTGGAATCTGCATTTCAGAATTAACAACTTTGATTGTGTTTACACCAACATGTGATACCTTTGATTACCTCTCTTCTTCTCTTTGTGTTTAAGATAGATGTTTAAGGCACGTATAGGCAGACCTAAGTATGAGACCGACACAGAAAACTTAATGTTGGAGAGAAATAGAGCTGACTTGAGCTGTCCCCCGCGCTGCTCTTCCAGAGGTGTGCCGTGTGGTGTCCGGCTCTGGCTCAGCCTTTCCTTAAGAAGCTCTCAGTTCTACTTAGCCTGAATCTAACTTCTAGTTGATTCCGTGACTTCTGCATAAAACGAAAGATCTTTTACCATAGAACAATGTTATTTATAACTAGTATAAGCTGAAATATAAACTATTAGGAATGTTAAATTTTTAGTTTATTCCTCAATTGCTCTGAATTTAGTTTGTGTTCATATTGTACTTGACTGGTTTATAGATTTCAATGTTTTTTTAGAAGCTTCAGTTTTTTAAATTAATTTTTTATTAATTACAATTTATTCACTTTGTATCCTAGCTGTAGCCCCTCCCTCATCCCCTCCTAATCCCACCCTTCCTCCCTTTTCTCCTCTCCCAGTCCTCGGATAGGGGCCATCCTCTTCCATTTCCCTCTGAGCCTAGCCTATCAGGTCTCATCAGGACTGGCTGCATTGTCCTCCTCTGTGTCCTGGCAAGGCTGCTTCCCTCTCAGGGGGATGTGATCAAAGAGACAGTCACTGTCATGTCAGACAGTCCCTGTTCCCATTACTGGGGAACCCATTTGGATCCTGAGCTGCCATGGGCTACATCTGTGCAGGGGTTCTAGGTCATCTCCATGCATGGTCCTTGGTTGAAGTATCAGTCTCGGAAAAGACGCCTGTGCCCAGATACTTTGGTTCTGTTGCTCTTCTAGGGCTGGAGAGATGGCTCAGCCGAGAAAGGTTGGTCTCACACCCAGAAGCTTCCGTTTTACGGCTCTGCTGCCACTGTTTGCCCTTCTCCTAACTCCACCTCCTCAGGTGGTGGGTCCAGGACCTTCTTAGGGAGAAGTGCCACGGAGCCACCCCCAGCCTTGGTATTTGGACACAGTCTTTCCATATAGCTCAGGATAGCTTTGAACTCAGTCTGTAGCCCAGGCTGGCTTTAAGTCTGAACTCCTGCCACAGCCTCTCGAGTGCCGAGAGTCTGTGAGAGCCACCACAGGCATTTTAGGAAACTGGGAAATATCTGTTTAGCTAATATACTCAACCAACGTTAAAGCTAGTATGGGAATGGAAACAAATTCTGTTTTTATTTGACCCCTATCTTCTTGCTTGCCAAAGACTGTGGCATTTCTGCTTAGATGAAAATAATATTTTAAGAAGACCCATTTCCATAGCTCTGCTGTTTGCAAGGCAGCTGTCTGCTTCTGCTTGAAGGTGATTAAGACCCAAGGTGCCAGGTGCAGAGCTGGCCCAGCTGCTGAAGTCTTGACATGTCAGCAGGAATTGCTGCGTTCAGTCCCCAGAACCCACATAACAAAGGCTGGCATGGCGCCTGTCATGCCAGCCCTGGGAAAGCAAGCAAGCAGGTCTCTGGGTTTCACTGGCAGCCAAACTAGCCTACTTGGCAAGGTTCTGCCTCAACAATGAGATGGTTGCTGCCTGAGGACCAACACATAACTCACCTCTGTCCTCCACATGCTTTGCTTAAGAACATGTGCATCTGTGTACACACACTCGTGTGCATGCTTATGCCCACATGGACACACACATGAAATGAAACACTTTGGAAATGCTAATTTCTGTCTATGCTAATGAGCTCTTTTTAGAATAAGATTTTTAAAAAATTTAAACAGTGAGCAACTGTGAGTTAAGAACATGATCCTACAATTATAATTTTAGGCTTTAATATTGAGTTCCTATGGTGCCCCATGCTCCTCACTGCCGTCTGTTTGCTGTTTTCATCCATGTGGAGATGAGCATGCCCTCTAAGTCGGCAGTTGTTCCGGGAAGCTTAGCAGCAGTGGCAGACAGTCTGCTCTGAGAGGCTGCCTGCATGTTGGCACAGTTCCAACCCCAGCTCTGAGCCACTGCTTTTGTGAAGTTTCCCACATGGGTCTGCCATGTGGCACATGGGTCCCACATCTCTCTGGATGCGCACAGCCTGTGATGCTGTGTTGGCCCTGAGAACACAGGTTTGACTGCCATCAAGTAGCGATCCCAAGTCACCCTTTCACATAGTGACAGCACACATAGGCATGGTGGCTCAGGCCTGTAATCCCAGGCCTGAAGCAGAGAAGAGGGGTTGCAGTTAGTTACATTGTGAGCTACTTAGCAGCCAGCCCATCTGGGACATCTGTAAAAACTAAAATTTAGATGAGGACACAAACTAAGTGCTGGCCAAGGAGAAAGTTCATAGAAAATAGATATGGAACACTAAAATAGTTTGGAAAAAAACAATATAAGTATTTTGGGAAATTTGTCAATAAAAATGAAACTCCCTTCAAAAAAAAGATTGCCCAAAGGCAATCCTTAATGTATTAAATTAACTACCTCATATTTTTCAAGTCCCTATTTTCTAGTAAATACAGATATGACCTATTTTCAGTTACATTAAAGAATTATGTTTAAGTAGTTGATAGTTGACTAATATTTAAATTAGTCAGTTTTGGATTTAAATTAGTAATTTTAAATGTACAATATCAGTTAGTATTTTAGGACAATAGAATATTGTCCTAAAAGAGCATGTCATGAGGGGGACATGTATAGTTTTATAAGGACATAAGGGACATATGATTTATTAAGAACATGTCAGCCAAAACACTTCTACTGTGGCTTGGCTGCATACCGAATTCATCAGAAGCCCAACTTCTAGTGGAAAGTACTTTAACCTATAAATCTAACCCGTCAAATGAAGCAGTACAGGATTTGTTTCAAAGGCCGTCGAATTGTACTTTAGGACAGTTTTGAAGTGACTAGGTATATATTTTTCAGGATGTGGTGATGCCCAGCATTATTTTTAAGTTAAGTGTTATTGCTGTTTCCTTAATCTCTCTCCTGTAACGAGTTGTGTTATGCAGACTGTCTGGGAAGGAGTTGTCTTTGCATAGGAATAGTTAAGGGCTATCTGAGTGGATCCTCAAACTTGGGACTAAACACTGCTGCTCCACAGCACCCCTCCCCAGCCCCCGAGAACACGTGCTTCATTTACGTCATTCTGTTATTGAGAACAAAGCTTGACCAATATGTAGATATACTTGTAGAATCCCAGAACGCAGGAGTTAAAGGCAGGAGAATCTGAGTTCAAGACCACCCTGGCTGTGTATTGGGTAGATGGATGGAAGGGAGGGCAGGAGAGCTCAAAAGAATAAAATATTGTCAGGCGTGTTTGCCAGCCCTTCCATTTATGTCCTGTTATGTTGCTGTGTTAGGAATAACTTAGTAATTATGAATTGTGTGGACTGTGTAACTGTGCCTGTGCCCATTAAGTTAGTAGCAGTGTTTAAATGAAGCCTGCTGAGAGACTTGCTTCATCATGTAAATGAGTTTAAAATATTTGGGTGAATGAGAAGCTGCTGTCTCTGTGGGCAGACAACAGCCACCGAGTCTCGGGAAGTGCTCTGGTGACTGGAGTTGCTGTGCTTCCTCTGCCTGGCCACGGCTCCCTGCTCACAGTCAGACTGAAGACGAGGCCTGCAGAGCTTGCACACAGCAGCGCTCTGGTTGCTGTGTGCCGTGCAGAGCTGTTTCACTGCAGGCTTTGGTTCTTACTCATTTCCAGGAATCACTCTGCACGATGAACCTGTCGATTGGGCAGCAGCGGGTGATCACGTTAGTCTGACTTTGGTTGGGATGGATATCATCAAAATCAAGTGAGTAAGAAAGCGAGTTTAAACAGCCACTGTATCAGATAAAGGACATCAGAGTACATGGGTTTTACAATCCACTAGTTTAGTTTTAGCCAGAATTTTATGTGGCCACATATAATTTTAGCAAATGCCATCTAAGATGGAGTTAGTTTGTGTCAGCACACAAACTTAGTGTGTGCTTGGGAGGAAAGCTGTAATTCATGAAGCTGTAGCTGGGGGGGGGGGGTCCTTAGAAAGTACTCTGTTTGCTTAACTGTTTTAGTTTACAAGTGATCTTCATGTTCATTCATCCTCCGTGTCTGTGTCTCTCTCATTACAGTGTTGGCTGTGTATTTTGTGGGCCCAAAGAACCCATCAGAGCTTGCACACGCTTCAGAGCCCGGATCCTCATCTTCAGTATTGACATTCCCATCACTAAAGGATTTCCTGTGAGTCTCCAGTGTTTTGTCCTAGCTTCTTCAAACTCAGGGGAAGTCCTATGTCTCCTCAATGAACAGCTTTTCTAAGTCAGAGAAAGACGTTAGGATCTGAAAGTAATTTTTTTTTTCTAATTTTGATTTTTAAAAAAATGTATATTCCATCCTTTATTTTCTGTGTGTGGGTGCTTGTCCTCATGTGTGTCTGTTCACCAGTGGGTGTCCACACAGACAGAGGGCATCAGATCTCGACACCAGAGTTGTAGGCAGTTGTGGGAATCAAGCTCAGGTTCTCCGGAAGAGTAGCCAGTGCTTTTAACCCCCAACGCACCTCTCCAGCCTTTGCTTTGATTCTGGAGCCTGAGAACCTGTTCAAGCATAGATGTTTTATAATCAGTTGATTAAAACTGTTGATAATGTAGTTTTCTGGGGGAAATGATAGACTTTGTACTGGGCAGCAGTAAATCTCACCTAGTATTTTTAATTTGGGTGCTTCTGTTTTCTTTAGTAGTCTTTTATTTCTGAGTATAAAAGTGATAAATTGGTTTTAAAAGTTAGAAAACCACACAGATACAGAGAATGAGAATACTGTGGTTGCATAATCTGTACGTATTTCCTGTTTTGGCTTCAGCATGGTTCATGTTCACTTGCTGTTCGCCTGGCATGTGTGTACACAGGATTTCAGGTGTACCGGAGCTCTCTTCTCATTGGGTGAGCTCTGGCTGAAGCGTCTATGAACCATGCTGCACCTGCACCTCACCTGAGCTGCTCCTCTGTGTGATAAGGAGTTCCCATCACGTCCTTATCCCTGTCGGGGGTGATTTTCTTCCCGTTCGCTTAGGAGCACACTCTGTTCAGCGCGTTGTCTTCTCACTCAGTGTCCAGTTTCTTTTTCTTATTTGTGCCTCAGGTGTCATGTCCATGAGCTTAGTGTCAACATTGCAGAGCCTTTGCCTGTGCTTTCTTAGAGCTTCGAGGTTGTAAGTGTGGTTAGGCCATGGATGGGTTTGCAGTTAGTGGTGCTGGGCAAAGCTTCATTGTCATTCCTTTGCTTATTGCCATCACTTTATTTATTTATTTATCATCATTGCTCATCTAGTTTCCTAGTAACGTCTGTTGGAAAAAATCAACCCTTTATTTCCTCAGTGAACAACCTTGGCACCTTTGTTGAATATCAAATGACCACAAAGTTGCTGATATTTTTAAAAGGCTACATAAGGAAAATTATTTATTTTGTTGTCTAACATTACAACTTATTGAGACGGTGGATATTTGATTCTCATAATCACCAGTGAAGCAAAGTGAATCCCTGACACCCTTAGTGTATTTCAGAATTGAGAAGTGTCAAGGGTTTGATTGGAAAGCTGAATGCACGCATGCTATGTAAGACTCTAAAAAGGAGGAGACAATACCCGGCACATCAGAAACATACTGTACTGTAACTTGTGAATGTCAGTAGCACGTGAGGTGTACAGAACTTGATTGCTTAGATGGGTCTGTAACAGATTTTAGAGAAACGCTTTCGAGTGCTCAGATTTGGGGCGGGTTGGACCTGTGCTGGTGCTATCCACATGTGCAGACCAAGCAGAGTCTTGTGCGGTTTCGGTGGTGGACAGTATAAGCCAGGGCCCAGCTCTCCGCACCTCACTGTGAGTTCACACAGCACCTCAGAGAGTTTAATTACTAAGGAGTTTGATTGTATGTATTTTATTAAGACAGCAAGGTAATATTCATTAAGTTCTTGTTTGCAAATAGATCATTGCACTCAGGTTCAACAGATTTTTTGTTTTAGTTAATATACGATGCGACCCAGAGAGAAGGAAGAATCAAATCTAACCTTATATTTCCACAACCCATTTGTTAGTCCTAGACTCAACCCACATTCAGCTCAGCAGATAGTAGAAAGAACTCACAAGGTTTATGTGCCTGTCTTCTCTGATATTTGGGAGGCCATGAAGCCCAAGAACTGTGTGGGATGACTGTAAGAATCTTTGTTCCTGAGCAGATGTTTCTTATAGTCTTGGTCTTGCACTTACATCGCAGTGCACACTTTCAGACTTGAAGCTGTAGGACGTTTGAAATTGTTTCTCCCATCTGCAGTGTGTGTGGTGACCTCTGCCTGCTCCGCAATTACTTACTGTGATATCTTGCATATCACTATCGAAGCACCTTTGAAAAGAAACCATGTCACCTTTCTGGAGCACTGGGGTGTGTCCGTGGGCCAGTTCTCACCTTTCTGGAGCACTCAGGTGTCGGCGCACTGTCACCGTTTTGGTTTGACTTTGAGAAAGTTCCCAGAGTCTAGTTTTGCACACCACAGCCCTCCGCGCACCATTTCTGTTTCCTTGCTTTCACTCTTCTTCCAGGATGAGGACAGGATCTATCACCTAGTGCACACTGCCAAACCCTCTGCCACTGAGCCACAGCCCTGGCTTGCTCTTTTCTACAACTGCAAACTATTTTGGTTAAAAAGTCCAGCTATGACGTGTCTACAACAAAATGGCCCAAAATGGTGTTTACAAGCCATTTAAAGTATGGTGGCTTTATGGTTTTGGGAATTGGGCTCTCGCTATCCTCACTGCAGACACTGGTCACACTCAGCTGGGTATCTGGGTGGGGTGCTCACTCTGTGTTCTTGATGTTGGTTGCTATAAGCTCCCTTATTTTCTTCATGAAATCTTTTATAAGACAACATTGTACCCATATGGTTTCTGCAGGACTCTCAGTAAGCCAGCATAGGAAGAGCTAGGGATTTGCAGCTTAAACTGATTCAGGTGTGAATTTCATGCTTGTCTATAGCTCCATGCCCACACTAAGTGAGAACTCTGTGCTGCTTCCCTTTATATTAACATAGTCAGCAATACTTAGTGTGTGATATAATCCTCCGCCAGGGACAGCGGGAGTCTCAGGGTGGGATGGCATGAGGTGGCTGGACGTTCCTGAGTGTCTGAGCGCTGTAGTGTGTGGAACCTCCCATAGGGCCACTGCGGGTGAACAAGGTAAGAAGCTTGGTCCAGGAGAAAGTGGTTTGAACCCTCATCTGCTAAAAACCTGTCTGATCTCCATATAAAGAGAACTCTGTCACACACCCAGAGACATCTCTGCTATCTCCGTGTATGGGATATCTAATTCTTGTTGCCCAAGAGTGGAGGCGGTGATTGCTGCTGACTGTGACAGACTCTCCCCATTAATCATGACGAAGCCGTTCACTTGTTGAACATCTGTGCTTCTGAGAGCGTTATCTCTTCCTGTTTATATCTCAGTGCAATACTACAAAAGCCTTTTTACCACCAAGGACACTGACCCACAGACAAATGCAAGTGAAAGGCCTGGTACTCAGCCTTAGATTCTTTCCCCGCTGCTCGTCACAGTGCGCTTTGGTGGTGAGTGTTGTAGACAGTAGCTCCTTCTAACCTTTATGCTAATCCCAAGGTAAGTCTCCACCTTCACAGGGAGGACAGGAAGGCTCCACTGAGTGCAGGTAGACACGTAAGGGAGCACCTCACTTGTGAGGGACTTGGCCCTGCTGCAGTCATTAGGAAGTGACACCGAGCCATGTGATCAGAAGTGTGGCTTGTCATGTGCCAAGAGCAGAGCCTGGAGCTGCTGTAGCAGGTGGTTTAACGTTCTCGCTTTGCTTGTTCTAGGTGCTGTTACACTACCAAACCGTCAGTGAGCCTGCTGTTATTAAACGACTGATTAGTGTCCTAAGCAAAAGTACTGGCGAAGTCACAAAGAAGAAGCCCAAGTGAGTGTTGTAATACACAAGTCATAGACACTAACAGTTTAGGAAATTCCTTACAGAGAACCCCATTGCGTAGTTAGTAAGTGCAACCTGCTTTACTTTCTACTGGTCAATGAGCGTCTAAGGATGGGGACATGCTCGGTTAGTAAAATGTGAGCTGGCTTTGCAAGGGTGTGGACCTGAGTCTGACCCTCACAGCCTGGAGGAAGCCAGCTTTTGTGTGCTCACGTGTGATGGCAGTGTGCAGCAGACATTACTGGCCTACAAGCCTGGCTTATTGGCAAGGTCAGAGACTCCTTCAAAGAACAGCGCCTAAGGAATGTCATCCAGGGTTGACATGCATGAAAGCCCTTGTGCACCTGCACACACATGTGCAAACATACAGACACTAACGTTAACACTTTTGCCAAGGAGTGTTAGATATGATTGAAGTTATGTGTGGTGGCAATGGGAATTATAAATAGAAATTAAACATAAATGGATATGTATGCATTGAGCCACAGACTTGATCACCAAAGACGTTTTAAATGCTAGGTCCTGTCTTAAAGGTGAATTTTCGCTGCCACTTGCTCTAGGCTTCAGTCCTGTGCTTTCCTTACCTTTGTCACCTGCTCAGTGGCTTGTTCCCTAGTCTAGAGGTGTCTGCACCTTCCCTGCTTACTTTCCCCTGCCTGTGATGTAATTTTTGCTCCCATCCATGTGGCCTTCAACTGAGGTGATCAGTAGTGTCTTGAGTTTCTGGTTAGTGTCCTGCCTGAGTCCAGACAATTGTTTGCTTGACACAGGAAGTACTTTCTGAGAACCTAAGCATACTGTAACTAGAAGTAAAGTAGTGCAAGTGCATATTGCAAAATACAGACAAGTTAAGACCATCCCAGTTGGCTGGGCTGCCTGCACTTGGAGTTTCCCTCATCTTGAGCCCTCAGGGGAATCCCACCCAAAATCCCCTTCTTTTCTCACCTTCTGCACCTGTGTACCGGCCCAGGGTGCCAGGGTCTGCTCTGCCTGTCTGTGGAGAGTCTGCTCGGGGAAGGCAGTCTTCTCCTCCAGAGGGAAGGGCTGTGCTTAGCTTAGCGTCTCACTTCCATGCCCACCCTGATGCTCTGGGAAGACCACAGAGCTGTAAGAGTAGCATTTCCCAAGACCCGTGTTTCCTAGGCTCTCTCATGAGTGCTTTCCCGTGACTGGTATCCTCAGCCCTCATAGGAAGCAGGAAAGTGACATGGAGCTCACAAGAGACAGACAGGATTCTTAACTGGGTCAGTGACTTACATAAATGCTCTTCTATGCAGGGCTGTCTGTGTCTGCATTTGTGACCCAGACAATTTGGAGAACTTTTCTATTGAAATTGGCTCATTGCATTTGATTGTGAGCTTTCCCTCCCTGTACCTGCTGTAAAATCCTCGTAAAATACACCTCGCATGTGTGAGGCCTGAGGTTGAATCCTCAGAACTGCAAAAATAAATACCTTTAACAGAGGATTAGGTGTTAGTAGCCCAGTGATGTTAAACTTTTGTATCATTTACTAGATAACTAAAGCTGGATTTCCTCAGGGAATAGTGGGGAAGCCTGGAATAGGGTGGCTGTTTGGGCATTACAGGGGTTGGATGTAGTAGGTCTGAAGGAATGGAGATGTATTTGTGTTCAGAGGCAAAGGCTTGTGCTTAGAATATGCGCGTTTTCTCCTGGAGTTGGAGGACTGAGCTGGTTCTGATTGGGACTGGACCACTCACCTTCCAGGTGCTCATCTGCTCCTGTTTTCCTTCCCTCCTCACAGGCTGCTGACGAAGGGCCAGAATGCGCTGGTCGAGCTGCAGACACAGAGACCGGTGGCTCTCGAGCTTTACAAGGACTTCAAGGAGCTGGGGAGATTCATGCTGCGCTATGGCGGCTCCACCATAGCTGGCGGTGTCGTCACCGAGGTAGCTGCTGTCCACACCGTTTACAGTAAAGTAGTGAAGTGAGGAGAGAAAAGTACACCTGCGCGCAAATGAATTGGGAGCCCTAATTTTGTTTACTAGAAAAAGCCATATTATCTTTCTTTAAATTACTGGCTTTCAGTATATTTAAAATAATTCATCCCAAAACTTGAATTAATATAGCTATAAACATTTTCTGAAACATACTTTTTGTATATGACAAACTACAGTGATACTTTAAAGAAAACAGCCAGAACTGAGCCAAGGAGTTTCAGTAGCTTGAATATTCTTCTGTATTCTTATGACTGATAACAATATTTTGTTATAAAAGAACAAAATAAGTACCATATTGGGAAGGGAGAGCTGGTGAAGGAAAAAGACACTGTTACTCGTTTCATGGTTGTTGTTCTTGTAAAGAGTTTCAGATGATAGCAGCATCTGTTTTTTCTTTCTCTTTTGCAGATAAAAGAGTGATGGGTTCAGTTTTCACCATGTTTCCAGATGCATCGAGATAGTCAGCATGCAGGCATCCGGGGATACAATTAAGGAAACAGTGTGCGGTTGATGTTTGTAGATGAGAGAAACTAAAGCTATCATTAGCTGCCAAGAAGTATTAATAATCACTCCTGCAAAAATTCCAAGTTGCCAACTGGCAAAGTAAGGCCAACATTGAACTTCCATTTCAAAAGCAGCCTTTCCCTCTGTGGTGGCAGAAAACGCGTCTGTTTCCCTGAGACATGTGGGGAGTATTGGAAGACACTTGAATCATCATGAAATGGACTCAACCTCTAGCCAAACCAAAAAAATCGTCTTCGCTTTTCATTCTCCTGTTTTGTAATTGTTTAAGGAAGGATGTCTTAATGGGCTTTTGACAACGTCAGTCTTTGACGTGGTGCTTTTTTTAGTTAACACTAAGAGAAGATTTCCTGAGGGTAATAGTAAAGCTGTTTTGTTTTGAAGAAGAAAGCATCTCTCACAGTCAACAAGTCTACCTTCAGAAGTTCGACGTGAAGTGACTGAAAGCTGTCCTTAGGTCACCAAGATAGTATTTAAGTTGAAAAGCCAGCTAATAAAATGCCTTAGTTTGAATGCATTGCAAAAATGTGTTTTATTCCTTCAACATTTATGAGGGAGTCTCGCCCATCCCCAGATGACTGTTGGACGCTATGTGCTGTCTTTTCACCCATGGGTTTCCTGACTGACTGATCTTTTTGCTTTTTATGCTAATGGTGAATCAAGTTTAGTGTCAGCCATTTGTAACCACATCTTGGGTTTCCCATTCTTTTGGAATTGATTATTTATATATCTGGGTCTTCTATACTGACAGGCTGTGCTTTCCCTGAATAAAACTCAGGTTTTCTGCAAAGTTTCAACAACAAACTTGAAGGTTTATTGATGGATTTGTTGGCCCATCTTTATTTGCTATTATTGATGGCTTTCCAAATTTAATATTTCCTCTTTTCCTCACTCTCAATTTTGCTGTATAGCCTAGGTTGACCTTGAACTTGCTGTGTAGCCCAGGTAACCCAGGTTCTCCAGGCCCTGGGATTGCAGGTGTCTAGCAGAGCCACATGCCCTGCATGTTCCTGTTCCTGGTGACCATGCTAACCCGTGACCCTCATTATTTTATCTATTGATAATTGCTAAATGGTATTCCATGTGTGTATTTGTTCAATTATTAATAGGATATTCTAATTTCTCTCACAGATAAAACTATGACCACCATGCCATGCATAACAACAGCAAAAAAAAAAAAATGATAATAATGGCAGCAGCTTGTGTGCCCTTTCTGATCCTCATCATCTCTGCATCCATGCAAATACTTCTTTGTCTTCAACTGTGAAAAACCTAGCATGGTTCTGTGGTCCTTAATGGACCCTTGACTGCTCTCAGCTTCATAAATAGAAAGATAGGATGTCTTGAACATATCTATTTGTCCGTGAGCAAATATATTCAAAGAAGAGATTTGTTGAAGGGAAGTCATTAGACTCAATGTAGACCTATTAACATTGGAAAGTTGCTCCAAGAAGTGTTTTGTGTACCCTGCCAGCATCGGAGAAAGATGTGTGTGCTTTTCACATTCTCAGACCGATTTTAAAATACTCTCTAGTCCAAATAGCCAATAGAGAGCATTTCAGAAGGCCCCATTTCTTGATTAACAGGGTGCCCAACATCTTCTAATACATTTATGAACAACTGTTGTCTTAGATACAGATAGATTTTTAACATACATTTATTCACTTTACATCCCTACTGAAGCCCCCTCCCTTCTCTCCTCCCTGTCCTACTCTCCCACCCTCTTTCCTCTTCTTCACCCCCCTTCTCCTCAAAAAAGGGTAGCCCCACCCTGACCCCATATGAACCCATTCCAGCACATCAAGTTGAATCAGGACTAAGACCTTCCTCTTCCATTGAGGGCAGACAAGGCAGCCCAGGTAGAGGAAAGTGATCCCAAAGCAGGAGACAGAATCTGTGTTAGACACACCCCCACTCCATTTGCTAGGAGACCCTCATGAAGCCCAAGCTGACCATCTGCTGCATATGGCAGGAGCTCTAAGTCCAGTCCATGTGTGCTCTTTGTTTGGTAGCTCAGTCTCTGTGAGCTCTCATTACAAATTCCATGTATTTTTCTCTGCTGGATTCTTTTATCAATTTGTAGAACTGACAAGATACTGTGTTTTGCTGTATATGAAGTACATTTTTGGTTTGTACCTTGATTTTCATGGCATGTCGAGGATATATGAGCTGTCATGAGGATGGAGGACACGTTTCAGGGAGAAGGCAGCCAAGACGAAAACAGAAAAAGATAAGCAATGGATTCTGTCCTCCATCCATCTTCATGGTCAAGGTGATGAGGTCCTGATGAGAAGTGAAGACAAAAAAGCTCATTCTTGGCTCATGTGTGACCTTGAACACATTGTCTAACCTTTCAGAGGCTCAACTTCTTCTCTAGGAAAGGGCAAGTCATGGTAATTATTATTCTGCAGAACCAACTTTCTCTATGCTTTCACTTAGTGTTGAAGCTATGAGCACTTACTGCGTGTAATCATCTGCACTGCACCATTGATTTGCAAGGACAGTCTGAGGAGACTGAATGTGTAACTTGGTGCTAGTTTAGCACATTATTCACTTCTCATAATGGACCAACAGTTGCCTTCCAGAACTGCCCAGATTTGGAATCTGGAATGTTCTGGAGGGCCTCAGGACGCCTCCTGGCTCCTGATATGCAAATAAGGACAGTGAGGCGGGTGTCTGAACAAAGTCCTGGGGGCAGCTGCTGGGAGCCACTGCACAGGCTGAAGCGCAGCCTTTCCGTAACATGGCTGGGAAAAAGGAACTTTTGATGTTGGAAAACTTCATAGGCGGGAAATTTTTGCCCTGCAAATCATATATAGATTCTTATGATCCATCAACAGGGGAAGTGTATTGCAAAGTACCAAATAGTGGCAAAGAAGAGGTGAGTACTCACTTAGAAAACTAAACTGTATTCACTGTGTTGACAAATTGTGAGCAACTATTTTCTAAAAGTAAGGGGGGGTGTGAAGGAAAATGTAGAATTTTATAAGGTAAGTTTTCATATGACTGGACAGTATGAGCCGGAACAGCTCTCAGTTCACTATGTTAAGAAGAAAAGTGTTACGTGCTGACTTAACAGCTACGGGCACAGTCGGTTTTAAGTTTTGTAATTTTCAGACACTCTGTAATAGGTGTCTAATACAAAGTATTATTCAAAAGAACTATCACAATATTAAATTCATCCTTTTCTCTAGAGTGTCCACTCACTCTGTGGGTATATAAAAATAAGTTTTCAAAACTTCAGCTGAGAACAACAACAAAAAGTCCAGTATGTCATTTCAGACCATGATCTAACAATTCCTCACATCTCCAAAAATACCCAGGGAACCCGAGCCAGCCATTTGAGTGATGAAGCTGAAAATTCAATTCTCATGTCCTTTCATTATTAACATTGTAAAAATAGTAATGGTTCATGTTGCTTTCTCTTTCTCTCCTCTTTTTTTCTTAGTTATGATGAATTAAGTTCACTTGGGGAATTTTGTAAAATACCTGAAATATATTTGGTTAGTTATGAACTATTGCACTGAGAATAAAATATGTTTGCTGTGCTAAGTGTGGTTGATGTGTGTGTGGTTATCAACTGTGCTGCTTATTGTTTACTCTTTTTAAGGCACAAAGAAGTCGGTTATAATTCTAGTCTTCCTATAGAAATATACTTTATATGCAAAGTTGGTTTTCTTCAAAAAATCTGCTTTTTTTTCTTCATTGTTAAACTTTAAATCCATCTTCTAGAGAATAAAAACAACTTTGACTTCTGTACTAAAGTTTCAAAATGTTGGATAACTTGTTAGTTAAATTGTAACCAACAATTTTGTTTGCTTCCAGTGACCCAAGCTGCATGAGAATCCTAGCTTTTTCTCTTCTTCACTCTTCCCAGTCTCCTGGTGTTTCCAAACTAATGAGATGCAGGTGGAATGTGGCAATCTCTCACACTTCTTCAGGAAGTAGAGTAAAACAGATATTTGCACTTGCTTCTATACATATGTTTTTATTTTGTCAGCAATCCAGTTTACAAATACTCTGTTCCACAGAAGCTGTGTCTTTGGTGACTTTGTAAGATACACGTCAAATTGTGTGTGTTGTGTGTGTGTGTGTGTGTGTGTGTGAGAGAGAGAGAGAGAGAGAGAGAGAGAGAATGAGAGAGAGAGCGCAAACTGATATATTGCAGCCTGTGGGCTAATCTGAAAAGTAGAAAGTAGAGGAGGGGGAAAAAAAAAAAAGCCCTCCTCTGTTCTGTGTGCAGCACATTTTGGCCGTAAGAGGGCGTCTGTTTTCATGTATTGCTCCTGGGAACTCCGCAGGGGCCTTAGGCTTTAGCTGTGGTTCTCAACCTGTGGCTCGCCTTCTCAACCTTTCACAGGTCACAGATCAGATATCCTGCCTGTCAGGTATTCACATTACGATTCCTAACAGTAGCAAAATTACAATTATGAAGTAGCAACAAAAATAACTATGGCTGGAGGTCACCACAACACGAGGAGCTGCATTAAAGGGTTGCAGCGTCCTGAAGGTGGAGAACCGCGGTGCTGCAGCATGTCCGTTAATGGTCTTAGGACCCCTGAGGCTGGGTCTGACTCTCTGCCACTTAGTAGCTGTGACCTCTGTCGAGTTGTGGGACCTTCCTGTGCCTCAGCTTCCTACAGAGTTAGAAGAAGGGCTCATTGCTCTGTGCTGTAGGTTGCATTCCTTCAGATATGCAAATTAGTCAGCAGAGACTGATGGGGTTCCTCACTCCAGTCACAGATAGAGAGCATTCCACTTCAAAAACTGTCAGTTCTGAATTAAAAGCTTTGGAGAGTCGACGCACCTAAACGAGTTCCTTTCCTACGCTAGAGCCGAAACAGTTGCCTTCTTTGGGAAATGATTCAAAATCTCAACTTTTGAAATTAAAGTCACTTCTTCCAAGTTACTTGATGCATGCGCTTTAGATACCATGGTATAGATGGCGAGTGTGCACCCCCCCTCCCTGTTCTCGCCTGTGCCGCTAACTCTGCATTTGAAGGTTGAACAACTGACCTACCTAGAACTGCCTGCCGGGGCTGTGGGGTGTGTGTGTGTGTGATGGCAGTCTCTCAATCAGTCTCGTTAATTTTAATTTTTATTAATTACAATTTATTCACTTTGTTATCCCCCCTGTAGCTCCCTCCCTCCTCCCCTCCTAATCCTCCCCTCCCTCCCCCTTCTCCATGCATGCCCCTCCCACAGTCCACTGATAGGGGAGGACTTCCTCCCCTTCCTTCTGATCCTAGTCTATCAGGTCTCATCAGGAGTGGCTGCATTATCTTCCTCTGTGTCCTGGCAAGGTTGCTTCCCCCCCTCAGGGGGGAGGTGATCAAAGAGCCAGCCCATGAGTTCATGTCAGAGACAGTCCCTGTTCCCATTACTAGGGAACCCACTTGGACCCTGAACTTCCATGGGCTACATCTGTGCAGGGGTTCTAGGTTATCTCCATGAATTGTCCTTGGTTGGACACAGAAAAAAATCTGTGCCCAGATTTTTTGGTTCTGTTGCTCTCCTTGTGGAGCTCCTGTCCTTTCCAGGTCTTACTATTTCCCCCTTCTTTCATAAGATTCCCTGCACTCTACCCAAAGGTTGGCCATAAGTCTCAGCATCTGCTTTGATATCCTGCAGGGTAGAGCCTTTCAGAGGCCCTCTGTGGCAGGCTCCTGCCCTGTTCCCTGTTTTCTCCTTCTTCTGATGTCCATCCTCTTTGCCTTTCTGAATGGGGATTGAGCATTTTAGCCAGAGTCCTCCTTCTTGATTAGTTTCTTTAAGTGTATAGATTTCAGTAGCTTTATCCCATATTATATGTCTAATATCCACTTATGAGTGAGTATATACCCTTTGTGTCTTTCTGCTTCTGGGATACCTCCCTCAGAATGATCTTATCCAGTTCCCACCATTTACCTGCAAATTTCATGATTTTCTTGTTTTCTTTATTTGTAATAGCCAGAAGCTGGAAACAACCCAGATGCCCCTCAGTTGAGGAATGGATACAGAAATTGTGGTACTTTTACACAATGGAATACTATTCAATCAGTCTCTTGGAGATGCAGCCTTCATCTGCTCCTAGATCCCTGTTAGGCCCCACTGGGTTAGACCTCTGGGCCAGAGTTGCTTTGTCTGTACAGTGAAAAGCTGCATTGCTGAAGGCGGAGCACTACACTTCTGCGCCTCAGCTCTGCAGCCCCCTCAGGGGCGTTGGCTGAGCAGCAGCTTGCTCCTTTTAATGCACAGAAGTGCACAGTTAGCACGGGGGTGCCACGGGGGCCACCACTCACCCAGCAAAGGAGAGCTGATCACTTGTACTCTGAGGCCACTGTAACTACCACTGATACAAACACTGGCTACAAACATTTTTTTACATGAAAATAAGCGTTCATTTCTCTGGGATAAATGCCCAGGAGTATGTTACCGACTCAGGGTGGGGTGGGGTGGGCTTGAGAGGCTGCCTAAAGAAGAGGCCAGACACTGTCATGCTCTGTTAGTGTGCCTGCCCCTCCCCATCCCCACCAGCAGCGGATGAGAGAGCTCCTCGGCACTCCTCCCAGCATCTGGTATGGCCACCGTTTTGTCCCCACCCCCTTTTCCGTGGTTCTGGTAGCCAAACCTGAGGGCATTAGGCACCCTAGGAAAAAGCTATAGCACTGAGCTACATCCGCAGCCCAGAATATTTTAAGCATTGAAACTGACTTCACGCACATTTCCCTGTGGTTACAAAGACTGGACATCTTTCATGGCCTTACTTACCTTGGAAATGCATCTTTTGTGAAATATTTGCTCATGTCTGTTATCCATTTCCTAATTAAGTTGGTGCCTTTGCTGTTGAGTGTTGAAGTTTCTTTATAGGGGGCAGGTTAGAATCATCTCTTAGCTCTGTGATGTGCAGGCATTTTCTCTAGGTCCACAGGCCACCCTTGGAAACTGCTGACCAGTCATTCTGTCTGTCCAGTCAGGAGCCAGGCGAACAGTTGTTCTGAGAGCCCTGAGATCTGCCATCCCACCCCTGGCTCTACTTGGGCTGGCTCATTCACAGGAGCTGGGATCTTTCTTGGGCCTGTCTTGGGCTGCTACAAGTTCCCTCGAGAGCTTGGTCCAGTTTTTCAGCGCAGTGGCTTGTGAGTCAGCCTGCGGCTAGCTCTGAGACTAAATCCTAAAAGAATCAGCAGGAAGGAGGGAAGACTGGGGCACATGGTTTCACGTGGCCAGCTGCTGATCACTTTGAGCCCATAGTGGCAATGACTCAGATGGTCAGATTTGCCTGAGGACAGCGGGAGGCCGGGGGCAAATGAGCCTCCCTGTGTTTTTAACCCTAGTCATTGGTTCCACAAGTACTTGTGCTGTCTACTTTGTGTGTAGCTTAGTACGAGGACATGTTGAATAACTGAAACTGGGCAGAATGACCATCAGGTATGAAAGGGGCCGTGGATTCTGAGTGCCACCAACCTCTCAGGAATGATAGTGCTAAAGTGACCATCTCTGGTTTACTCCTCAAAGATTGAAGCTGCCGTGGAGGCTGCCAGAGAGGCCTTCCCTGCCTGGTCATCCCGGAGTCCCCAGGAGCGTTCTCTGGTCCTGAGCCGGCTGGCTGATATACTGGAGCAGTCCCTGGAGGAGTTAGCCCAGGCAGAATCTAAAGACCAAGGTGAGGGGTGGAGTGTCTCTGGCAGAACTTGCCTGTCTTCCAAGCTCTTTTCCCTCCAGGGACTAGGTTTGGGCACAGGTGTGTATTCCTAGATGCTTATGATCATTGCTTAGCTATCGGCTCCTAGTGCCCTCACTCTAGTTTCTCTGCTGACTTTTAATAAAACAGCTTGCACTCAGGGCAAGGCCGTCACATCATTCTGTCTGAGGCGTCAAGACAGCTTACACAGTTGCTTCTCAAGACAAACAGAAGAGATGGAGGCAAAGGCGGAGCCTTGTGGCTGACATGCTCTGCCCGATTGCAACAAGTCAGTGTCTGAACACAAAGCTAAGTGATGGGGGAGGGGGATACATTCTGCCTACCTTGTGGAAGGAGCTGCAAGCATCTGCAGCAAAGCATGAATATGGGGAGATAGGTGGGACCCTGGCTGGCCATGCAGTCTACCTGTTCTATTCAGAGAATTCTTGATTAAAGGCAATTTGAAGAGCGGCTAGTTTTCTGATGTAGTCACCATTTCTCTTCCGTGTTTTCCCTCCCTCCCCCAAAGAGCATAGGAATAAAATAGACATCTATAAACCTCAGTGTCTTTTAGGAAGAGCCATGAAGTGTTAAAATTCACCTGCTTTTGGCTACCCAAAAGTTAGGAAGCAGCTGATAGGCCTCTGGAAAGAGCATGGTTCTTCAAGGTCAGCGTGGGGTGGTGCGTGCCTGTGAATGCAGCAGGTGGGAGGCCGAGGCAGGAGGACTGTGAATTCCAGGCAGCCAGGGCTATATAGTGGTACCCTGAATTCCCTCCCTGGCCCCTCCCCCTACACAAAGGAAAGCATCCTGGCCTGAGGTTCTCATGAGTCTTTTGGCTGGTCCAGAACCCAGCATCTTGGCCTGAGGGTTCTCACGGGCCCTTTGGATGGCTCTCCCCTGTGTCTGGGTGATGTTTAAGGACACCACATGCACATCCAGCTAGCTTAAAACTCATTATTTTAATCCCATCATTTCAAAGCTGCTAACACACCAGGGCCCAGGTGGATGAGACCTTGGCATCTGGTAAATTCGCAACGAAACCTAGAAGGTGTTCACAGAGCCAAGCTCTTCTAGCTCAGATGGAGGTCCTCTCCCCTCATTCTACAGCCTCACACCTAAATGTTCAACCGCTTGGTCAAGCAGGTTCAACCCTGAGCAGTAACAGTGCCTGTGGTGGGCTGGAAATGAGTGTGTCAGCAGAGGTCAACCCTGACTCTGCCTGGAAACACGCAGGCAGCATTTTCTGTTCATTTCCCACAGGGAAAACCCTCACACTGGCGAGGACCATGGACATTCCCCGGTCCGTGCACAACTTCCGATTCTTCGCGTCCTCCGTTCTGCATCACGTGACGGAGTGCACGCAGATGGACCACATGAGCTGCATGCACTACACCGTTCGCACCCCGGTGGGAATTGGTAGGTGGTGGCCAAGGAAAAGCCAAATCAGGAATTTGAGACAACCATAGGCAGCCGCTGACTAGGGACAGGCCGAGGGAAGGCAAGGGCTTGGTTTTCCTACCTCTGCTGAAAATTATTTCCCCTCCATTCTCATGGTGCCGCATTCTTCGCCTGTTCCAGAAACTTCGTCCTGGAAGGCCACTGGGGGAGGGGATGACGGCAGTGCACTGTTGCTTATAAATAAAATAGGAAAATGTCAAATCCATGCAGTGCCGCTGTTTAGGCTTCAGGGCCACGTCTCCAGCTCACTCCAGGGCCCTGAAAAGCTTTATATGATTCATCTTTATATGATTCAAGGGAGGCAGGTAGATCAGGAGTGCAAGTTTATCCCTGGCTACACAGTGAGTTCGGGGTCAGCCTGGATCGCACAAGACCATGCCTTTAAAAACAAAATAAGTATGTGGTCCTTCAAGTAATGCTAGTTCTCTGGTAAATCAGCGCTAACTGACAGCTATTATTTCCTTTGCCTCTTGTTCTTGAAGTGTCTGAAATGACTAGGTATGACCAGTAGATGTCACTGTTTCCCCTGAGAAGAAACACCTCGTTTTACTACCTACAAATATTAGGACTACAAAAAGAAAGCCTATGAAACGTTGCACTGTCTTGATTCCCTGAATCCTCTAGAAATAATTTCCCAAGGCATTGTAGGAAGTATATTTTGTTGTAAACACATTCTGTTACTCTTAAAGAACGTATTTTTTCCTAAGGGAAATTTAGTACCGTGAGATATACTTACTTGCATGGGGCAAAATATGAAATAAAGTGAATTTGCTTCTTAACTCAAAGGGAGACTTTGTATTTGTGTAGGCTGTGGATGAAACTGGACCGTTTAAGAACGTTTCATAGAGATGCATTCAGTCGTGCCCAAGCTAATATACAAACTTACGTATTTGTAGTATCATGAGATCCTTTGGGCCACTGTGTAAGTGCACTGATTGCAAGGTTCTTGAGTGTGAGCGTGGAGGATGGCAACAAAGTCAAAAGAGTGGACGTGCCCGCTGGAAGGCAGGTGTAGTGTTTCCAGCGAGCTGGGCTGCTAGTAAGGTGTCTCAGGATAACTTTCCTGAAGTTGGCTCAAGTGAAGCTTGGGTGTTCCGTGTGCAGCACGGAATTCTGGGAGGGATGCCTCTCAGCTGGCCTTGCCTCTGAGGCAGAGTCAGGTCAGCCATGCTCCTGTTCTCTTCTCCTTCCTTAGCCGGTTTGATCAGCCCTTGGAACTTGCCACTCTACCTGTTGACCTGGAAGATCGCTCCGGCCATTGCTGCTGGGAACACTGTGATAGCCAAGCCCAGCGAGCTGACCTCTGTGACTGCCTGGATGTTCTGTAAGCTCTTGGATAGAGCAGGTAAGAGAGTGTGGGAACAGAAAGGAGGGGCCTGGAGCTAGGGCAAAGCTGCTAGAAGCAACCTCCACCCGGAGTGAGCCCGGTGCCAGTGCTGCCTTTTCATTTAGAAAGCCTGAGTGTCCAGCCTTTACCCACAGCGGGTTCTCTTCTGCTGCCCCTCTCCACGTGAACTCCATAAGGCATCACTGCAGATTCCCTTACCTCATGGGGTGCGGGGAGCACAGCAGGAAACATTGCGGGAGCAGAGGGACCTGATCACATCAAAGGCGCCAACTAGTCTGAGATAGAATCATCATCAGTCACTTTAAATTTAAGTTGGAGCTACTAGTCAGTTTTGGAAGCTGGGTGTTCCTAGAGCTTGAGTGTATGGACAGGGCCCAGTAGAGTCAGCCAGTTTCAAGGAATTTAAATAGACGCATCCCAGTTTCTCCGTGTTTGGAACCACGCAGAAGTTGATGGACATCGCCTCTGATCAGCATCCACCCACTTGCTCCTCATTCTCTTTGAGCTAACGGTTTAATGTCCACACTTCAGCGGACTTCCTGGTTCCGCTTGGGATATAACTGCCGTGAGAAACCTGACACTGCATTAAAACCCCAGCAAGGAACCTTTCCGTTAGGGTCCTCAGCCTATGAACCCCTACAGCTAGAGCGGCCATGATGCCTGGGTGTGGAGGAAAGGCCCGTCAGCCTCTCTCTATGTCAACACATGATGTGCTTGCTGCCTTTCGGCATGGAGAAGGCACTTTTGGGCTCTCCTGTCTGCAGAGAATGAGCAGCAGGTAGAAGTCTGTTTCTCCACTCCCACCTTCGGGATGCCTCAGAAGCAAAAGGATGCATATTAGCTCCCAGGGAACTTTTGCTAGTTCCTTAGGACTTTAATGATGGGTTAAATCTGGGCTAGTTTACAGACTGAGTCTGCTCCTTACAAGGCCTAGGAGTGAGGCCTCCTAATCGCAGTCTTTGAGCTGGCCTGTATCGATGTCCTAGGTCTCTAGAAGGTGGAGACTGTGCCCACCCCTTCCATTTCCAGAATGCCCCCATTCTTCCTTATAGACGGACCATGTTCTAATTCCATTCTTCACAAAACTGAGTCTTTGGTGTGCCCATGTGTCGCGTCTGCCTTGACCAGCAAGGAAAGACACGACACACGAGCTCTTCTTCAAGCAGTTTATTCAGGAATTTTGAACAATCTTCTTCTGCCTTTTCTTCTTCCTCTTCTTCTGCTTCTTCTGCTTCTTCCTCTTCTTCTGCCCTGAGGAGAGCCCGTCCCAGGAATAAGTACCCCTGAGCCAGCCAACCCCGGGTAGCCACGCAGGAAGTGTGGATAGGTACACGTAAGAGAAGGTGGATCATCAGACACAGCACAGCCAAATAAGGAGTTGTTTATCACAAGAGCACTCGCCGTCTCGGGGTGGCGGAAGGCAGAAACCGGAGCCATCTTTAAGGTGCGGCACACGCAGCTCTCTACACCCACAAGCAAAAGCCACTTCTCGCTCGCTTAGCGACTGCAGGTTCCTACAGTGGGGTGGGAGAGGGGGGCTGTGTTAGCCGCCTCTTGTCATCACAGCAAACACCTGAGATGGATCGGTCTGACAGGAGGAGGGCTTGATATTTTCTCTCACTTTTGGACCTTCCAGTTCCCGGCCAGTGGACTCCGTCAAATCTAGGTCTGTGGGGAGGTAGCTTGTCATGGTGGGAGGTGATCAGGTCATGACAGCGAAGGCAGAGGAGAAGAAAGGCCAGCCAGGGTCACCATATGCTCTCCCAGGTCACGCTTTTGGAGACATAACGTCTTCCTTCTAAATCCTTGCTCTTAAATGCTCCATCACATACGCAGCACAGTGGCCCTAGGACCACGCCTTCAACGGTGGGCCTTTTAGGGACCGCTCCGTTCCGGACAGAGCAGACACTCTTCCTCTGCCTGGATCATGCTGAATATACATGTCCCTGTATTTTCTTCAGACAAGTTTTTCTTTATAATTCTCTCTCTCTCATTAGGTTTTTCTGTTTCCTGTGATCGGCCTAGCATTGCTCTCATTTTTGGAAGCTAATGAGCTATTACACCAAGGCAGCCCAACCCTTCTTCTTGCTGGGCTGTCATTGTCCACTCCACTCTCCTCCCCTACCGAGCACAGCCTGGCTGCTTGGGCTGCACTCCGGCCCCTCGGGCCAGGCTTTCATGTTGGGATTGGAATGATGTGTGAAACATGCATGTGAAATTCTACGTTGCAAGAGGAATCTTTAAGGGCTGAAGAGTGAGAGTAAGGTGGGGTCCTGCGTGGGTTTACCCTTGTTGTCTTGAGCATTTATACAAACTTCGTCAGTGACCAGACTGCACAATAGAAGAGCAAATGCCTCTCCGAGAATTTTAAAATGTTCCCTGCCCTCTTGAGGCATTAAATCTTGTTTCTGGAGTCTCCGCCGGCTGGACTAATGTCCCTTCCCACCAGTTTTCAACCCGCTCCAGTAAGCTGGAGTCTTTTTGCCTCGTCCTCCAGCCTGAGCAAAGGCTTCATTCTGTGTGTTCATGTGTTCCTGACTTACTGCTGGCCACTTACCTCCTTTTCATTTTGCAATTTCTGTTTGTCAGTTGCACTGTTCTTCTCTTCTGACCAGAGTCTCTTATGAGCTCAGAGGGCAGATACCTGGCCATAAATTTTGTTTCTGCCTGGCTCAAATGGCAGATGGTACTGGAAAACCATGACAAGCTGCTGCCTCTTACCACATTGACATCAGACCTCAAGCAAACAGCCAGAGGGATAATGTGTATGGAAACAAGTCAGCCTGAGGAATGAGCTCATTGCCCCATGGTGGGAGATACACAGTGTTCCTGAGTTTTCTCTCAGCCTCTGTGAAAACATCACAGTAAACATTACACACAACCCAGGTTTTTGCCATTCAGGATTTATTAATATTAACAGACTCCCTCATGCCCTTTCTCTCCCTCTAAAGCTTGACCTTGCTCCTGTTCTACGAGTGGCTGTCACTCTAGACTCTGAGGGCTGAGTTCTTCCACATGGCACATGGCGCTCCTCTGTGTATGCCTAGGAACCAAGGTTACCCTGAACTAGAGGCAGAGTGCTTAGACGTGAGTCTCTCACAGATACATCACAGTGCTGACTTCCCTCCTGTCTCCTTCAAGGATCTGCCGTGGAGGGTGGGATGGAGTGGGGGTCCTTCACCATCCCCTCGACATGACTAGGCTTGTGCTGTGGCTCTGGATAATATTGGACCATTAATGGGGAAATGTCATTTATACTTTAAGATCACATTCTTAAAGATTTGATTTGAATGGAAGAGAGATGCCTTATCTGGGGCAAGGGGATGAGGCTAGAACTCCAGGCCCTTCCAAAAGCTTCTCCTGCAGGATTCTGCACCTGCCACAGCCACGGGCGGAGACAGAGACCGGATCCAGCCACCTCAGGCAAGGCCTAGGAATGACCTAGGTCCAAACACAGCTTGGCCATGAAAAGCTTCTCCAATTCGTAAAGCTTCTCCACTTCCCAGACTTGTTTCTGTTGGACACTTAGTGCCGAGCACTGGTTGGTTCACCCTATCTGCTAACATTTGTTAGCCTCCTCTGACCAGATCTGGTGATTCCTGATTGTCATTTAATTCTGCCCTGGCCAAATTTTCTCACCAGAAAAGAGAGCTATTAATAAATAGTAAGTGCCTCAAAGGGTTGTGGGGTCAAGACTGGTCTGTAATCTTCCCTTGTAAGTGAGGGCTGTGATTCCAGATTGTGAGTGGCCATGTGAAACAGGCTGGCTTCCGTCTCTCTATGCACTTTTCAGATGTGTGTATATACCTATGGTAAAGCTTACTTTATAAATTAGGTACGGTGAGAAATTAACAATAAAGTAGGAAAGGCTGTGATGTATTACCATCTACTATAATAGGAAATGATGTGAGGGTGTTTTTTTTTTCTTCTAAGTGTAAAGACAAATATTTCAGGCCACAAATGGCTTTGGTAGCTGAGGCCATAGAGAACAAGCCCATTTATACCGGGACGAGCACAGGTTAGCTGGTTAGCAGTAACAATGGCTGACGCTCACTGAGCGGCGGCAAATGTCAGCTTTGACAGGTTAGCACTGGGGCCCAACAGAGACCAACACTCAGGCAGTGTTTCTGCCCTCAGCCAGCCAGTTGGGGGGCAGGTGTCAGCGAGTAAATTCATGGGTGGAGGATGTTTCAGCCAGGTAAGCCCTTGGCGCACAGCGTGAGGCTCTGAATTCACACTAACACAGGTTGGAAGGCCTGGTATGCGAGCCTGATGCCAGGGAAACTTATCTCGGATGCTCCCCCGGTCTAGCCCACTCCGGGAGCTCCAGGCTAACAAGGGGCTCTGGCTCTGGAAGGATGGCTCCTGAGGAATGACACTGAGGTTGATTTCTTTACACACATGTGCATCCACATGCATTCACGTGAGCACACTCAGACACGAACACACACACACTAAGAGACACCCACGCACATGCGTAGACACATGCACACACACATACACACACACACACACACACATGCACACACACTCATCCTCAAGAGTTTAATCCTGAAAACAGGTAAATGTATACATGTAGATTTAGGTGTAAAGTGTCTGGCAGTAGAAAAGGTCGAGGCCCCAAATTGTGAATGTTTTTGGGTATCTGTCGCGTGATTTCGGGTTGCAGTGATGCCGTACCTAACGGAGGGCATAGGATATTGAGTGAAGGGTTACCCCCGGCTGGGAAGCCTCCTCCTCCTCCTCTCAGCCAAGGTAGCTAACCTCTTCACATTTCTGCACTCACACACTCGCCTCCTTGACGCTTCTGGGTATCAAGTTGGAGCAAGGTCTCCATGACCTGCTTGATCCAAAGCTCAGTCAGTATGACAGACTCCGTTTCTTAGAATGTCCCCTCCCGTGCATCTTTCCAGGCCTAAGCACCCAGAGAAACCCCAGCAGGTGGCTTCCATAAGCAGGGGCGACTCTGCAGCGTTGGCTTTGCTCCAGGTGCCCTCACCTAGCTCCTTCTCTTTCCCCTCCCCCAGGCAGCTTTTCAGCTGTGAGAGGAGTGTCCCTGTCACTTCAGGTGTCCTCAGTGAGCCTAGGGCGATCACTGCTGCCATTTTCCTGCCCTTGCAGGTGTCCCACCAGGGGTGATCAACATCGTGTTTGGAACAGGGCCCAGGGCTGGCGAGGCCCTCGTGTCCCACCCAGAGGTGCCCTTGATCTCCTTCACCGGGAGCCAGCCCACAGCGGAGAGGATTACCCAGCTGAGTGCACCCCACTGCAAGAAGCTCTCCCTGGAGCTGGGAGGCAAGAACCCCGCCATCGTCTTCGAGGACGCCAATCTGGAGGAGTGTGTCCCAGCAACTGTTAGGTCCAGCTTTGCTAATCAGGTACGAGTCTAGCCTACTGAGGCCCGGTCAGGCTGGATCTGTTTTATCACAATGCAAAGTCCGGGGGTCGGGTGGGGATGGCAATGGTCCAGTTATTTTTCTAGCATCTGGCAGTGGCCTGGTGCAGTCACTGGGTATTTCCTCATACTAAGTCACACAACTTTTATCAGGTACCAGCCATGGTAGAATGATTGGTTTTGCATCTCCATTTATTTATTCACATAGGGGCCTGTCTTTTCTTTGCAGCTACATGTCCTATTACCAGTAGGTTTTCTTGCCTTCCAAAACTATCCCCAAGGCCTTCACAAACCGAGTTCCCAGTCCCCTGACATTCCAAAGTGAGTTCCTGAGTTTGGAGTGACAGGGAACTCCAGGACATCTTCGAGACCCCTGTTAGTGTCATGGCACACATGTTTCTGTGGGCTCTATCATTTTTTTTTCAGGTTCTTCAAAGTCACAGCCCCCCAGGGGAGAACACTTGGCCAGGTTAACCGGGTGGCGGCCTCCCACAGATGGGAACAAGGCCAGAATTTCTTTAGCGAGTTTCTTTATAATAACTGGAACAATGCCACTTTCCAAAGGAATTCTGTGACTGATTAATGTAAAACTTGACTTTCAGTTAATATTTTCATGATGATTGTAATGATGGTTATTTCTCTTAGTATGATTCCAAAAGAAGATGGCTAGAAATACAGTGTCACTATGTTGATAGATAATTCGGTGTTATACCACAACAGATTTAATCACTAAAGGGAGCAGAAATCGAGCAAACAATGTATCTATTGAGGGCTTCAAGACAAAGACAGGGACAGACTGTGAGGATCTGACAGGAAGGAAACTGAGTTGACACGTTGTGTAAGGCAGCCATGTGCGAAGCAAGGAGACTGTAGGCTACTCATCTACCAAAGTAACTTTAGGATCTCAGATGACCAACCACTCTTCCTGGGAGCAGGATTTTTAGATGTCAATGAGAGAAAGGATATATTAATGCCGAGGCAACTGGTGGGTTTTAAGCAAACTACCGTAGCTTGCTTTGTTTGCTTAGCTGATCCTTGAGTTCCAGGCAGAGCCTAATTCTCCCTTAATTGAAGATAATTGGCTCCAGGCAAGGGAGGGTTAACTCTCAGGGTGATCTGGGGTGTGTATTAGTTCAAGGCTCCATTTCCCCACTGTGCGCTGAGGGTTCTAACACACTGCAGGGCTACTATGGAGAAAGTATTGCAGTCAGGCGGAGCATGGCGTAGAGATTCAGTGAAGGAGGTTTTTGTTTTTAGTTTTTCTTTTGGAGTCATGTTTTCTTGAATCTTAGTGTGACCTGTATTTTCCTCACACCAAGTGATGAGAAACTTGTTAAAACTTTGAACAAGCCCCTCAGGTGTGCCCTTCTTCTGCATAGGGAGCTTATGCAAATGACTCCAACAGGTGCTTACCCGCCCACCTTCCAAATCACAGAGGCAGATGGTTCTGATCTGTGTCCTGTTGGAGAAAGAATTCATTATTCCAGAACATTAACTGCCTAATTTGGACAATAAACCTTTGTATAAATACCAAGATAATTAGAAGCATTCTGTTCCCTAGGACTGTTGTGAGCACCAAATATAAATGTGATGAAAAATGTTATTAATACTTATGCATTCATACACTTTCATACATTTTGCTCTGAAATGTTTGGGTGTGGTTTATAAACTAATTAATGTTATATTTTAATGGCAGTTAGGAGTATTTTTCTCTCCAAAACCTACCCAGACCTGTCCTCTGAGTATTCAGCATGTCTATTTAGATGTCTAGTGCCATCGGAACTTAACATGCCCACAGCAGAACTCTTGATTTCCCTATCTCTCTGACCCCCAGAAAAATAATGCTTCCCTTTCCTCCCATTTGCCTTTTGAGAAAAAGTGCTGCAATCAGAGTGGCGCAGGGCCCAAAGCTCAGGCCAGCTCTGCTTCTGCGCTCTCTTCTCCTTGTACCCAAGTCTGATCTATAAACAGACCTTGTTGGTTCTATGTTTGACACGGTTTCCAAACACGTTACTTTTCTAGTGATTCTGGGTAGGTCTCCCAAGCTTTTGGGGTCCCATACGTCTTTGAGAATTCTGAATTCTGTGGGATCACATTTCCTCTCTCCACTTCCACTAGTACGGCCCCCGTATGAGCTTCCTACACTTATCTGAGCTTTTGGAAGATTTTTCTTCACTCCTCACTCATTTTTGTTTTGTATACAACATTGAGAATGATCGTGTACACCTGTGAGCCTCCGTGTCCGGGGAAACAGCTCAGGTGTGAAGCCCTAGCTGTGCAAGTGTGAGAACGTGAGTTCTGCCCCAGAGCCTGAGACAAGAGACTGAGGAGGCAGGCACATCCTCTGGCTCAGGGGTTAGTCAGCCCAGCCTCCTCAGAGAGCCTGAGGATGCTGCGAAGACCCTGTTCCCCCCAAATAAAAACCAAAGCAAGCAACAACACAAAGAACACTCAAGGTGAACTGCTCCTGAGTGGTCACATGAGGTGTACACATACACCACACACACATGTAGATATGAACATGCATACATCCACATGTACTCACACATACACTCACAGATGCATACACGCAGTTTCACACACATACACCACATATGCACACACCTACACACATGCATACATGTATGAATACACATGCATCCACATATCACACACATACACAAGCACTCATGCATACACACAATTGCACACATACTCCTCACACCACATATACACATGTACATACCTACACACATGCACACACATGGGAATACACGTGCATTCACATTTCATACACACGCACACACACACACACACACACCACATATGTGCACACATGGAGTGTAAATCTGGTCCCATCACTCGATGGGTTAAAACCTCTTGTTTCATGCCCATGACACTGAGCGGGAAGCAGATCCCCCTGAGCCTTTGAGAGCGGCGGCCCCCTCCCACCCTCATCTTCTTCCCTTCCCTGGCCGACGTCACCACCTCCACTCACACTCTCATCTTGCCTCCTGACCTCGACCCCACAATGGGTCACCCACTCTTACTATAGAAACCTCTCTCTTCCCTGTTCCTGCTGGTTCAACTCCTTCATAGCATCCCAGATTCCCTTTAAATATCAACTCTGTAAGCGCTGCCCATGAACTCCGACCCTGAAATTCCTAAGTTTACCATCTGCCTAATGCTCCATGGTTCTGCTAGCTCTCTGCAGTTGTAGCCATGTAGTGAATGTTTAGTTGTGCTTTGGTCCACCTTCCTGTGAGATTTCGTGTTCCGTGTGGCAGGGACTAGTCCTGTTGACAGCTGGATCCTGTTGTCTAGACCAGAGCCTGATGCACGGCAGGTGAGCGGACACATGGGTGTCGTCTCTCTGTGAAGAAGAGCATCCCCAGCTTTTTCCTTGTCTCCCCTCTTGGCAGGGGGAGATCTGCCTGTGTACCAGCAGGATCTTTGTCCAGAGGAGCATCTATGGGGAGTTCCTAAAGAGGTTCGTGGAAGCTTCCAGGAAGTGGAAAGTTGGCGTTCCTTCTGACCCATCAGCCAGCATGGGTGCTTTGATAAGTAAGGCACATCTGGAGAAAGTAAGTACATCTCTGCCATGTACCTTCCAGAAAGTTCTTAATTAAAGAGAACCCCAGAGGCTGCAAGGTGGTGGTGCACACCTTTAGCTCTAGCACTCAGGAGGCAGAGGCTCGTGGATCTCTGTGAATTCAAAGCCAGCCTGATCTACATAGTGAGTCTCAGGACCAAGATAGCCAGAGCTATACAGTGAGACCCCGTCTCAAAAAAAGTACATGAGAGAGAGAGAGAGAGAGAGAGAGAGAGAGAGAGAGAGAGAGAGAGAGAGAGAGAGAGAGAGAGAGAGGATACCCAGGGTCTGGAGAGGTGACTCCATGATATTAGTTCGAATTTGGATTCTGGTACCCACATTGGGGACCTCCGAATGCTTGTAACTCCAGTTCCGAGGGATCCAACACCCCTTTTGATATCCATGGGCAACACACACACACACACACACACACACGCAAATAGAATCAATTAAATCATAGAGAGAAGCTCAGTATAAGCAGAGTACTCATCAGACTTTGGAATATTATTACTTTCAAGAAATTATCAGCTGTGGGGAATTGTTCCTCATGGACCAGGAGCAGAAGGGAGTCCTTCAGACACTTAGAGCAAATGGTTCTTTCTGAAAGAGAGCTTTCCCGTGTGGCTGTATCCTACACAAAACTACACCCCCTGGGACTTCCCCTAACTTTTCAGTGCTTTGTTTTTCTCATGTTTCCTTTGTTAGGTGTGTTTTGCGTGTGTGAGTGTTTTGCCTGCACAGGAGTCTGTGCAGCACGTGCATGTGTGTTGCCTGAGAAGGCCAGAAGAGGGCACCACATACTAGAAATGGTTGTGAGCCATCATGTGTGTTCTGGGAACAGAACCCAGGTCCTTGTCAAGATCTTCAAGTGCTCTTAGCCACTGAGCCATCTCTCCATGCTCTCTGTGATTAACCCTGCCTGACACATAGCCTGTGCTTCTTCCCTTGAGCAGAAAGTGGTCAAGTTTACTCATTGTTGTGTCCTGAGACTTTAGAAAATCACCAGGAACACACAGCTTGTCAGAATTCACTGGAGGAGTCACTGTGATACTGTGCTCTGGGCTCTAGACTATATGCCCGGAACTCAAGGCACCCATTTTCCTTGAAATTTTCTTTTTGGTGCTTGGCTTTAAGTACTTGGAATTGGGTCAGAACGTGTGGGTTCTGGTCATCTCTCTTGCTGAGATGAATCAGCATGGTCTCCAAATGGAAAACAAACTCAATTATTCCCCTCTGTTCAAGAGAGTGCTTATGTCATTATTCTCTGAGTCACTGGGTTAACTTACGACATAATTCATTTTACATTATAATCAGCCACACTCTATTACCTACATTTGTTTTTAGAGTATAATCAGGAATAAGACTGAAAGTTAGAGATCTGTGTTTTTGTACTTTTTTTTTTTCCTGGAAGCTCAGATTCTGACGGCATCTGGGCATTTAAATCTTACATGTCATTCACTTTTCACTTTCTTTAAAATAATTTTATCAAGTCTTTGAGGAGTTCATACATTGTATTTTGATCATATTCACCCTTTTCCCTGATTGCTCCAGGTTCCATTCCTATCCCATTCCCCAACCAAATCTGTGTCTTCTGTTTTTATGATATCAAGTCCAGTGTGTTGCCTGTGCAACGCTTGGGCATATGGCCATGCACAGAAGTGTGGCCAATCTACGAGGCCCACACCCTGGGGAAATGTAACTCTTCTTCTAGCAGCTGTCATCACGCTGCTGAGGGCCGGACTTGGTGCCCACTTCTCTCCTCCATGCTGGAATTTTGTCTGTCTTGAGCTTGTGCAGGTCTTGTGTACACTGTCACAGTTGCTGTGACTTCATGTGTGCACCTGCCTTGTTTTCTCCAGAAAACACTGTTTCCACGTGTCAGCCATTGGCTCTGACTCTCAGCCTTTCTGTTCCCTCTTCTGCAAAGATCCCCAAGGAGATGGGGTGATGCGGATGCCCCAGTTATGTTCGGGCACGCTTCAGCTTCTCGTTCTCTGTACCTCCACCACCGGTTGTGGATTGATGTGCTAATTACCATCTTCTGGGGAAAGAAAGCTTTTCTGATAAGGGTTGAGAGGTGTACTAATCTACGGCATAACAAGAAACCATTAAGAGTCAGTTTAATACTGTGTTTTGTCTCTTTAACAGAATAATAGTTGTAGGGTTGCCCCCTAGGGCCTGTGGTCTGTCCAGCCTCAGGCTCTTGACCCTGATAATGGTACCAGCTAAGGACTTCATTTTTCAGAGCAGTATTGCACCAATGGACATATCTGCCTGGGTGCGCTGATATTGCAGCATGCAGGGTCCACAGCTGGACAATAGTGACAGTTATTGCTCTCCTCCTGAGTGTGCCTGGTGCCATCCATGACTATGAAAGCTAGCCAGTAGGGATGGGGCTTTCACGTCAGTGGCAGCTTCATTTCTCCAAGTTGTGGGCTCACGTATGTGACCCTCAGTAGCAGGGTCACATTCTCTAGCCAAGGGTAACCGAGAACAAAGGCAATAATCTGTCATACTTGGGGGATTTTGAGAACTTACTGGCCAATACCCCCAACAGATGTAATTCCCTCCTGGCACCAGATGTCTCATTTGCTACTGTGCTGTCTAATAAGGACATTGCTGCCCCATTATAGGCCAATTCCCCACTTCTTAGAATGAACATAATCCTATCCCCAGCAACACACACACACAAACACACATACACAGATATATACATGCACACATACACATACATACACACAGACACACACACACTGTTTTGTACCTAACTGTAGGTTATGCTTGAGTGTAAATTAAGCCGTGTTGTTAATTGGCTGCATGATCCCTATATACTTTTGAAGGCAAGCAAATTGGGGATAATAGCTGATAGCGTATTGAAAGAATTAAGTGACAATACATAAAATCACTTTCGTTAGTGCCTGGTACTTAGCTATAAAATCGTCTCCCCACCTTTTGCATGAGGGCTAAATATACAAGCTCTGGTGAGAGCTACCCTGCCTTTAGGCTTCGAGGCTGAGGGATAAGATAACCCTAGAACTTTTAGCACTGACCTTATATTGCTTTCAGTCATCAGAAAACACTGATTCTTCTGCTGATGTGTGTAAAACACCAAAATGGTAAGAGGTTTGTAATTACGGTTTTTATCTCCCCAGGTCAGAAATTATGTAATGAAAGCCCGTGCTGAGGGGGCCCGGATTCTGTGTGGCGAGGGCGTGGACCAGCTGAGCCTTCCGGTCAGGAACCAGGCAGGCTACTTCATGCTTCCCACGGTGATAACGGACATCAGGGATGAGTCCTGCTGCATGACGGAAGAGATCTTTGGTCCAGTGACGTGCGTCGTCCCTTTTGATAGTGAAGAGGAAGTGATTAGAAGAGCTAACAGCGTTAAGTACGGGCTGGCAGCCACAGTGTGGTCCAACAACGTGGGGCGCGTCCACAGGGTGGCTAAAAAGCTCCAGTCAGGTTTGGTCTGGACCAACTGCTGGCTTGTCCGGGAGCTGAACCTGCCTTTTGGAGGAATGAAGAGCTCTGGGATAGGAAGAGAAGGAGCCAAGGACTCATATGACTTCTTCACCGAAATAAAAACCATCACCATTAAGCACTGATGTCTCCGTGGAGGAGCCACCGTGGCTGACCCCTGACGGCACAGAGCCGCCAGAGCAGTAAACAGAAACCCTAGTGTGTGTTCACTCGAGTCTCCTGCCAGGAGACTCTCTCTTGCTGACCTTCATGTGTTGGTATTTTTACCAGCTGTGTTTGGGGAGGGGGGGGCGGAGGCAGTTTTTGTAAATTCTTGAAATATCTGCCAATATCAGATATTTTCATTTGCAAATATACAGCAAAACCAAAACCAAAGCAAGACAAAATAAAGGCCTACAAAGCTGGAGAGAGTTGTTTTAGTGGGTAAAGTGCTTGTCATACAAGCATGGCGGCCTGAGTTCAGATCCCCAGCATCAGCGTAAGAGCCTGACATAGCGCCACGTAAATACACACACACACACACACACACACACACGCACACACACACATATACCATACCACCACCACTACCACCACCACCAAACCTGAAGAGAAACAATGCACCATCATTTTCTGCCTTGAGGAAGCTCTGGGAAAGACTCCCCAAGCCCCTAGCCACCAGCAAACTGACTGATAATTGGCTTGAGCTCCTTATTATCAGGGACTGATGGTGTCTGAAGCTTCTGTCACATGATAGGTCTACTAAATACGTCTGATAAGAATAAAGGAAAATACAGTTGTGGTTACTTTTTAGAGGAAACTTAGAACACAGAACAGCCTAAACCATTTCCACTGTCAAGTCTAATCAACCTTAATTCATCAAAGAACTGACAAATTGTTCCACAGTATGTCATGTACCTCAAGATGTCCTTACTCTTCTTATCCTCATTCTCTAAGAAGTACAGACTTTTTACTAATCAAAGTATATCTCGTGCCCCTTCCCCATGTCCTCTGAGCACTCTTAGGAAAGTGCTGAGGTTTACACGGGTCTATATAGTCTCAAGAGTCACAGAAGGTACAGGGCAGAGGTGGGATTTGAACCTCAGACTCTGCCAGCCTTACCCTTGCCGTGGGTTGTGCGGAGAAGCGCTGTGGCTCTGGGTCTCCTTTCCAGGTCTCCCGCCTTGCCTCTCCTCTCTCATTGGCTCCATTCCTCTCCTTGCTGACTGGAGTTATTTATTTGCTGTCTGCTTGCACAGGCAGCCAGACTTCTGAAGGGCCCAGGCTCGATTCTTCTCTCCTGAACTCTGCATTCATTCCACAGTGCTGGGCATACAGCAGGGGCCTGTGATGACTCGGAGAATGGGATGAGATCTTTCTGGCTCCCTGGTTGCATAGGGTGAAGCAGGGGCATGTGGGGGTGGTTAAGATTGAGCTTCCTCAGTTTCCTTAGTACTTTTGGCATATTTTCTCATTTTCAAATGCTGAGAAATTTCAACCGACCTTTGAAAGAGCATGTGGTGGTGTTGGGCACAATTGATTCCTAGCTTTTACTTCCTTTCTCTTCTGCTCCCCTGGTTGCTGTTTTTGTCTAGCCAAGGCCCTTAATCTGCATCAGCTCAGTGCAAGGCTGATTCTGAGTATTAGTGGAAGAGGTTTCAGTAGTTCTGGTCTTTAGGACTCCCTGTCTTCATGGTAGATACCGGTCAAACTAGTAGGGAAAGAATGGGGACTGAGGTTCATGGCTACAGACCTTTCCTCATCTTATTCACTAGAAACGGGTACTGATGGCAAACATTAAGGAATCAAGAAAGGGGAATTCAATACATAATATTTAAAGCTATACATTTAAGAAGTAAAACTCTTAAAACAGTGACCTTCAAAATTGGGAGGAGAAAAGCAGATGTACAGGGAGGGAAAGTGTGAGAGATGACAGACCGTTCATGATGGGAAGCCTTTAATTTTTTTTTATTATTATTTAGACAGTATTCTGCCTGCATGCCAGAAGAGGGCATCAGATCTCATTAAGGTGGTTATGAGCCACCATGTGGTAACTGGGAATTGAACTCAGGACCTTTGGAAAAACAGCAGTGCTCTCCAGATCACTGCAGGAAGCTTATACTTGTAGTTTGAAGTCCATAAATATTGTAACGATTGGGTAGTTCAATAGTATTGCAGACCTACAAGCAGAGAGCTACTTAAGACTGATTGCTCTGAATTTTGTGGCACCTGCACTTCCTAGCACTTGGGAAGCTGAGGCAGGGGAATTGCTGTGAGTTCCAGACTGGCCTGGGCTATAGAGTGAGAAAGTGTCTCAAGTTTTCTTTCTCCTGAGGATGTGAAAAGAACTGTTTAGCTCAGGGATAGATCATCTTAAGTTTGTCTGTGAGCAATGCACCCTTTCTGAATGGCTCTGGTTCATTTCTTAATGTGTTGTTATACATATATTTGTTGTTATACATATATTTCCAAAGCCCATGTGATACTTTTTCAGGAAGCAAAAGTAGGGAACCATGTTCTATGTTGTCGTGGGATATGCCAAGCTTCTAGCTCTGTAGCTAAGCTGCTTTTAGAGGGCCAAGAGTGCTTAATATCTTGGGGGGCCAGCACAGGCTATTTGAAAGACCAACAACATCTGCTGTGGTCAGGCTGATGGGGGACCATGTCCTCTACTGGCTCAGAGCAACTTTCTCTCATTTGAAGACCTGGTCACTCCTGCCTGAGATGAGGCTCTGGGATCCCAGATCTTTAAAACCCTTAGTGTAGTTTGTCTCTTCCTCGAGTTTCCAATACCCTGTTCTTAGGAGTCCCAGCAGCTGCTCATGGCTTACTCATAGTGGGTGGGTTTGCTCCTCAGATGTTCTGGGGGCAAGCTCCTCAGTCTGGGTTTACCAGTGAGGGTTTGGAAGTATCCTCTTAGGACACTCTGCTTGTGGGTACCGAAAGGGAGGCTTCTGGATGCATTCTGGGATTCACCCACCATCTATCTGTTTAATGGCCTGACACATTCACATAATCAGTCTTGGCTGCCAAGCTGACTTGCACCCGGGCATTGCTGATTCACTCCGAAGTCTGTGTGACCCAATGTCATCACTACTCTGAGGCTTCTGCCAAATGAATGGGAGGCCGCTCTGCTAAGAGTCATATTTCTGATTGCAGCTGGTCATGCATCGGGTGCCAGTCATCTGCCTAATCTTGCCTGTTGTCTGAAGATGTGCCATCGTCATAGATTTGATAATGGCTTTCTCATCCCACACCTCCTCCACAAGCCTCGGTCCAGGTTCACCCATGGAGCTGTCATTGTACTCCAATCTCATAATTGCATTTAATTCTAGCGTGACTCAACTATCTCCCCCAGAGCTTTACTCATGGGAATACTGCCTAAGTAAAGTGAGTAAATCATAAGAAATTAGATTGCCAGAGATCTTGCGGTCACTCTCCTCTCCCCTAGATGAGCAACTGAGGCACAAATGAAGCTATCTGCTTGCTAAAAAAATCTGAACATCAAAAGGGATACACAGGACATCCAGAAACACTCAGGCAGAAAGGTCTTCTGAGGACAATGAAAAAGTAATTGCCAATTCTGAGACGTATTTTACACTCCTCACCCCCATATCCTAAGCCTTTGTCTACACTGAGGGTGAGTTATGGAGGCAAAATTACTCTTAATCATGGCTTCTGGAATTGGATTTATGTATGAAACAAGAAATACTTCATTCGAATGCTTGAGCTTAGAGGGGTGAATGGCAGGCGAGAACCAAAGCCTGCTCCCCACAGGACTCTAAGACTGGGTGCTATCTGCGGAGGGGTGGTTGGGCTGCTGGGTGGGAGGCAGCCTTGCTGCTCTGTAATTGCTATGACAGCTCTGCAGCTCTAGGCGCCCACTGCATGTGTGGGAGCAGGTCCTGCGTGGGGCACACAGCTCTCCAGCCTCAGGATCACGTTGCGTGCTTCCACGTGAGATAGGAAGAACCACCATTGGGAAGTAAGAGCAGGAAGGAGCTCGTGAATTTCCAAGCAGGAGACAGCTGATTTTCATGCACTGTTCCTGAGAAATCAAAGCGTATAAGAATCACAGAGATAGGCAAGAATGTCAAGATCAGTGTAGTTACCTCTTTGGAAGGATTTTGGGGCCATTTGTCTGAGCCTAAAGGCTCAGTAATTTACATCTATTGGAAGTCCTTTTTGCATTGATTTTTAAGCATTTGGAGGGGCATGCACTCTTCCACTTAGTACTGATAATCACTAAACAGCAGCGCTGAGGGGTTATTTATAGCTCTGGGTTTCTGGGGCCAATGGCTGTAACTTGGGCTGAGCTAATGGTTTGTGTTCAGGCCAAGTTCAGTCATCAGGGTGGAAGCGATACTGTCTCTACTGTCCCCATGGAAGCGATACCAGGGTGCTTACTGGAGCTTTTACTCTGAGCTGAGACTACTGACCTTCCTTCCTCTCCTGCCCTCTCCAGCACCTTCCTCTGCTGTCCCAAATAAAGGAGAAAGTTCACATCTCCTCGCCTCAGTTTGGAGAAAGAGCACTGCGCCCTTTCCTCAGGATATATTTAGCACATCCTAATCTTGAGAAAGACCAAGTCCCTGGATGTTAAACTTAGAAATGATTAGAGCGGAAAAGCCTTTCTTCTGAGTCCATGTATCAAAATGATACGGAGCTGGAAACAGTGTTTCAGGTCAGGCTTCTCCCTCTCTCTGATCTTTGCCCTGTATTGTTTATAGACAGACTGTAACATCCCCATGGCACGATGAGTGTGGGTAATTTCTGCCTCTGTGCAGACTGCTCATTAAGAATTGCTGTATGAAGCAAAGCTTGGACAGAGAATACAGACACCTAAATCATTGCAGTGATGATGGGGCTGTGCACTCACGCTCCTGTTCCTCTCTCCTCTGCTGCAGGGAAATGCATCTTTTTGCCTCTGCACATACAGTTTGGAAACTGACTTGGGCATTGTCAGCAATGCAAAGCTTTTTATATCTAATGCTGACTGCTTGAGAAGCAGCCATATAGGAAGCAACATTTCTTTGCCATATTGCAAAGGTTTTTAGGGTGTCTCAGGCCTTTTCTTATTTCTTTTTTCCCTTTAGCTTTTATAATTTGAAACATGTTTAATCATAATTTTTGAGCTTCCCAGTGTCCTGAAAATGAATTTCACTCCTCCATTCTCCACAGAGCGCATATTTTCTCAAGGCGAGGGGGAGGAGGGGTCGTAGCAGATCTTTGTCAAGATTGCCTTTACAGCTACAGATCTCAACTCATTGTCTCAGAAGCAGAAACTATAAAAATCTTTGCTGTGCTGGATTGCATAAACTATCAGAATCTCTATACAAGCCATCACACATCCTAGAGAAACCACATACCTGACTACAAAGAAGCGGAGACCAAGTGTTAAATCACTCACTCTTTCTCCCTGATTCCCAAGGGCGTCCCCGACATCCAGCAAGGGAATATAGTGAAGCCAGTTATTCAGGCTCATCAGACAATGCAACATGGATGCCAGAGGCCAGTGCTTGGCAAAAGCCAAACCTGAATCCTGGGGGATGGACCCATTTAGAGAGGTATGGTGTGGCCATGCCCTCTGTGCAAGGGCACCAGTTAAGATCGTTTATTAAGAGTGATTGCACTTCCTCCAAGGTGTGGCAAAGCGGCTGGGATGTCCACCACCACTGCCTTGTAACTGACTCCTTGTATTTCTGTAATGTGCAATGGGATCTAGATGAGAAAAAGCAGACACTTCACAGCTTCAAACAGAAGAGGTGGCGTAAGTACCATGAGTCAACGCAGTAAGAGAAAGGCTGAACCGAGTGTATTAAAAACAGATTAGCATTTAGTAGGAATTTCAAATCAGGAAAAGAACATTAAAACAATAAATCTTTCCATGAAATAAAGTCTTCTAGTAAGATGATCTGGTTATGGAAAAAGGAGATAACAGCCTGGCCCAGAAAGCTTTCTGAGTCCCTGGGGTACATCATTTAAACTTTTAGACACACTTAGAAACTCTAAGTTTCTGAAGATCATGAAGCCATTTCCAGACCTCTTTTACTTCTGTGTTAGTCCTCCAAGGACGAACTCTGCTCAGTGAAGTGCTGAGCGTGATCTACAAGTACATAAACTCCGTTTTCACCCTGTTTGTTTGTAGGGAGAAAAAGCTTTTGTTTTGTCCTCTTAAGATCTTCAGCTGAGCCTGGCAAATGAAACTGAGAGAGGACAGATTAAGCCGAAAAGGCATTTTAAAATTTAATTTTATATGCATAGGGATTCTACAAAATGATAGAGAGGGAAAGGAAGGAAAGAAGGAAAGAGGAAAAGAAGGAAGGAGGGAAGGCCCAGAGAAGTGCTTAGACGTAGGGGCTAACCATTGGAACAACAGGTGGTGAGTTGTGGCGAAATGGCCAAGCAAGGAGAGAGGGCAGGCTGTGGGGAGGTGATTATGCTGCATGAGTGGTAGGCAAGTTATTCAGTGGGGGCTGAGTTCAGGCTCTCTGGTCATTACTGTCTGTTGATGGCTATCGCCCTCTTCCTGGTATGGGAGGTGAGGTGACTCTTCTTGGAAAGAATGAAGCTCTTTGAAGTCAACTGAGGAAGATACTTCCTAATCTTGCTTGCACTCAAAATGATTCCTATGTCAAAGTAATGCATTCTGGAATGGCGTATACTGTGGTTAGTCTTTTCTGAAAATGATTCTATGCTTCAGGGATTATTGGATCAAGTTGCCTTTGCAAAAGATGGCTTTAAAACAACAGTTATCTTTCATCTCTTTGCCTAGTCTGAGGTCATTGTATCTAACATGTGTGTCCTTTAAAAAAAAAAGGCCAAGTCCTCTGATACCGAGTACAGCCTACTCAGTACATAGCCTCATCCGTCAGCAGAGCAGGTAGGCAGCTGCCCCGAGGCAGTGGCCTCTGTCCCTGCTTGAGGTCCTGCCACGACTTTCTCCCACGGATGGACTATGGTTGGGCCGTGTGGGCCATGTATGCCCTTTGCTCCCCCAGTTCATCTTCTGAGCCTCTGCTTAGTTTGGAGACCAGCACTTTCTGGGGAGCTATTTGATTCACAGTGACTGCCACCCTCATCCCTTTCCCGGGGGATTTTGATCTCCTTTTAACCTTGACATGGCCTGTTAGATATTCATTTCTTTCACTTGGAACTTGCCCACTTCCCCAACAACTTTAAGTTTTGTACCTGAGCTTTAATTAAGCATAGTTTTTCTGGATTAAATATACCTGAGGGCATATGTGTTCTTGAAACAGTGTCTTGCCTTTTAATTTTTCTTACAGTTCTTTGTTGTTTCTGGCTAGAGTTTACCTTAAGTATGTCAGCATGAGATTTTAAAGTGCAAATTCTGCAGCAGCCACTGTCTACTGAGCACGGAAATGATGTGCGTCTTTGAATAGATTTGGGTGTCCAGCCAGACCTGAATCCTGCTTAATTTTCAGACTGAGAAAGAAGACTTAGCGCTTTCTCTGCCTGTGCTGTGCACAGGAAAGTTAATGCTGAGACCCTATGTGACAGTGCTGGCCGTGTGAGAGGCCGTGAGGCAGTGCTGGCCATCGTAGGACTCCTTTGGACAGTGCCAAGACCTAGGCAAGTGACTAATAGAAGCCGATGAAGAAACGAGAACCCTGCTGGAGGATGTGTGCCAGTTGGTAAAGGCGCACGGGTCCCTGGATTCAGTCTTTGTAGTTCACAAACCAGGTGTGGCAACACACTCGAGTCACCCCGGCACTTGAGAGCTGGAGGCAGACGGGTCAATGCTCATTCTTAGCTGCACATGAGTTCAAGAGCTGCGGGAACTACAGGGACCTCAACTCAAAGACAGGACAACAAGACAAAACAAACAAAAACGTTTGCGTTCAGAGCTTTGTTTGTGTTGTTCTGAGATCATTTTGGTTACCTTGGCTGGTCACATCTACTCACCAAGGCTGAGGAGATAGTTGCTGATTATTTTGAGGACGTGATTAAACTCTCTCTGTAGACCCTAGCAGCAGGCCTCAGGTGATAACGGCCGTCCATGAGGTGTGTTAGCCGATCACTAGGGTAGAGGGATGCAGGAGGCCTGCGTGCTCATTAGGTTTTGTCAGCTTTACAGAGATTAGAGTCACCTAGTCACCTAGTCAGTCGAGGAATTGCCTGGGTCAGATTTCCTCTAGGCCCGTGGAGCATTTTCTTCTTTTAAAATTGTTTCTAATCTTATGTGACAGGTGTAATTTCGCCTGCCTGTATGCTGCGCCCGCTGAAGCCAGTAGAGGACACTGCAGCTACGGTGGTTGTGAGCTGCCATGTGGGTACTGGGAACCAAAGCTGGGTCCACCGGAGGAGCGGGCGGTGCTCCTCACTGCTGAGCCGTCTCTCCAGCCCCTGTGGGTCATTGAAGGAGGGGCCAGGGCACTGTGGGTGGCGTCGTCCCCGAGCGGGTGGACTTGGGCAGGACATGAAGAACACCCAAGTGAGCCAGCGAGCTGCTTTCATCATGGCGTCTGCCTCTGCCTCCCCTGAGATGTGACTGGGGCCTGTGGGCCTGGGACCTTTCCTCCCTCAGTTTCTTCCCACCGTGGTTTTCATCACACGTTAGAAAACCAGCTCTCTTTTCCTTTTCCTCGTCTCCCTTCTCCTCTTCGTCCTCTGACCCTTTTGCCTTCCCGTCTTTCAGTGTGCTTTACACAGCGGTTTTATTAGTGTGCAGACCCGTGGCGTTTAAAAATGTTTGCATCTCCAAATGTCCTCGTCCCCACCTCCCAGCCCTTAGGCATTTTTCAGATACCGTCAGAACAGCCTGTACTCAGCGCTCAGATCTTGGCCCTGCAGAGCCGAGTTCACGCGCTTGTGTCCCTGAGTAATACTAAGTAAGATGGGGCATTAAGATTAAGCATCTGTATCAGGTTACTGGTCTGTGACACCATGTGACAGAGCGTGACAGCTAATGTTCCCTGGCACCTCTTCCTAGAGGGGCCTGTGTACAGCCTGTGTTTCTTAAGGAAGTGGCTGAGTGGTTTTGTTCTGGTCGGGTGACAGGGAGTGGGGATATGCCAGGCGACACCCCCTTTGCCGCCACTGTAAATTGGGCGGAAACAGAAAGACAAGTCCAGTGGGGCTGGCTGGTGCCCCAGTCCTTTACCTTGCACATAGCTCATGCTGAAACGCCCTTCTCGAAACAAAGGCAGTCAAGAGAGCTGGGAAGGCATAGTCTTTCTGGGTTCTGGTATGCCCCTCAGCAGAGATCCTCGGCCTTAGAAGGAGCTGTATGGTGCCTGGAGCACCTTGGACTGCAAGACACAGGCTACTGAGAAGAGCCTGCAGCTACCCCCACCCCCCATCCCTCCGAGGAGAAGGGAAACAGGTGAGGTCTAGAGAGATTTACTTGCAGATACTGATCTAATCACTACAGCTTTTAGCCTGGCTTACAGCTTTGGCAGTCTGTAGACAGTGAGAGTTTCATCAGGGTGAAGAGTCTTCATTACAGAAGAGCCTTGACCAGGCAGGGGCGTGTCATACTGTGAATGGCAAAGCTTCTCAAGTAATGAGGATAAAACAAACAAACAAACAAAACACCAAAAAATAGCCCCCTAACCAGGAATTACATATTTTATCTAAATGAAGCCCACGAATCCCAGTTAAACGTGATGGGTTATTTACCAGTTGTAAGACCTAGGTGGAGTTTCTGAGCTCTGGGCTGGGGGTTAGAGTGGGTGTCTCTACTGCCCAGAGTCACGAGTGACTGGGACTGTTTACCTGCGACAGACCAGTAACAGCCAGGACTCTGCAGGGAATACTTTGAAAGGAGTAAGACAAGTCCTAAAGGGTCAGACACCAGCAGAGCTGAAACAGGAAATGCCAGCTGGAGGCTAGGTCGCCAGATCTCCTGGAGGGGGCAGGCCTGGATTGCCAGACTGTAGAGGGCACTTCCTGACCTTCCAGGAGTAAAGCACTAAAATAGAATGGGCAGAAGATTCTCAAGTTCTGGCAAGCAATGTGGTCTCCGGAAGTCTGGTGGAGACAGCTGGGTCCTGCTGGAATGCAGGATGGGGATCTGAGTCCCCACAGGGAGATAGAAACCAGTGCTGGCTCGGTGGCTCACACTGATGACATCAGCATGGAACTGATGACATCGCCAACAGCACCAATGACATCAACACCTCCCCAGTGATGGCAGTGGGAAGGTCATCCCAAGAGGCTGAAGAGGGGCCTGTCTTTGCTACTTGGCTATCAAATCTGAAGCACAAAGCTAAAATTAAGCTAGCCACTGCTTTGGTCCAAGCCTGGGACTCCTCCAGCCCCTCCTTTCTTTATCAGGGGAATTGTCTTAGAATGTTAAGTGTGTGCTATAAGTGCAGAAGGGAAGGAGGTCGGGTGTGGCATTGTCTTAGAGTTACTATCACTGCAGCAAAACACCATGGCCTACAACACCTCTCTCTCTGGAATACCTCCTCTTCAGTTTTTGGGCACCCCTAGGTTCTAGAGGAGGGTGAGGGAGGTGAAGTCCAAGGGACTCTATTTGAATTAGGTTTTTAGGGCAGCTGTGTGGCAGTTCATTTGGAGTTTGTGACTTTAACAAAGCAGTGCCTTTGCCAACAGAATCACATTTGCTTGAATTTTTGGGGTTTTTGGGGGTATAGGACTCATGATTATTCTAAACTAGTTCACTGATTTCAACTAGCATGAATTACGTGATGCTCAAAAGTGGGCAGTTGGTTTAGGAGCGGTTGTACGGTGCAGCTGTAGCCAATAAGACAACATAGAGATGCTTCTGGAAAAATCCTTTTCTTCTTCCCTCATAGAGGAGAGACAGACCTTGTTGGCACAGTTTCCTCTTTATGCTCCTGTTCTCCCACCCGGAGCAGACCTATGATGGCGCAGATGAAGTGGGCATGCTGTGGCAGAGAAAAGTACCAGGATCAAGGCACCTGCTAAGCATTATGGGTATGAAAAGATAGCATGAGATGTGGTCTCATTAAGCAGTGGTGTGAGCTCTGGGACTCCTGCTTCCTTCTGGTCAGATTTTTGCAGGACCTTTTCTGTTACTTGCCACCCAAAGCATCCCTAAGTGATGCAGGGCATCAGCCAGATTTTCACACACTTAGAAACTTAGATGAAGGCTTAATACACCTGCTGACATGATCGAACACTTAGAACTCACTAGCTACCAAATACTTATTGATAAACATCGGGTATCAGAACCAGTGGTAGTTTTGAACTGGAATGAGAACAAGAAAAAAAAAACAACAAAAAAACAAACTCTATAAGCGAGTGTCATAGGAAATCTCTGTCACAGAACTGACCGGGTTTAGAAAGTCCTGGAAACACAGCAGTGAGTGTCTCAGTCAGGCAGTTTCCAGAGAGGTTAGCCAAGGACAGGAGGCCTGCCCAGAGTGTAGGTCCTACCACTCCATGGACTGGGCTCCTCGGCTGAATAAGAAAAGTATGGAGCAACCAGAATTCACATCCTTCAGGTCTGCCCTGCTGGCGAGCTGTGAACTTCCCATCCACACTCCTGCTGCACACCTTCCCTTCCCTGCCATGACAGATTGCATCTTCAAATTGTGAGTCAAAATGAATTTGTCATCCTTTAGGGTGCTCTTGTCAGGCGTTTTATCAGAATGACGAGAACTGCAGTTATCGGAAGTAACGTTTGGTATCAGTGCAATCAAAGTACAGGACCAAAGGGACCCTGTTTACCTGAGCATCTAATAAACAAACGAACAAAAACCCTTGCCTTGCCTTCCTCAGGTGCAGCACAGAACCAAAGTGCAATACCCCAGGCTACACTCAATGAACCAAGCTGGGGTGGGAGATGTTATCATCCCATTTGAAGCTTTGATTCTTGGGGTGCTACCAGCAATTTAGAGTTTGCACCCTCATTTTCAGAAAGACACTGATCTTGAATGAACGTAGTGATTGAACCTTAGAATCAAAAATGAGTTGTGGGTGGCGGGTGAGCTCTGAGAGGTTCCTCTGGGCCCTGGCAAGGCCCTGAGCTGCCAGCGGGCACAGTGGACACAGCACTGAAGCTACTTGCAAGGTTGCCACCCAAATCCCTACTGCCCTGAGAGGGGGAATCGCACCCACGTACCTTACTGCCCACCCTTCTGTATGCCAGGAAGCTGAATACCCAATCAGCTTATTTATTAATTGTGAGTTATTTCCACTATATTGTGATATTTAGCCAAGTCTCTTCTCAAGCCTTGTTCTAGAAATCGCTGCTGTCTTTAACCCCCTGTCCTTGCTTTTCTCAGGTGTTGAGTCTAAAATCTTTCTTTTCTGGCAGTTTCTCTGCCTTCTTCTCTCTTCCTCATCTGTAGGAACTCCCTTGGTCTAATAGTAAGAAATGTTTTGTTAGAATAATCATCAACACAGAAATGCATCAAGCAGCCAGATTGCTTTCCTGATTTTAATGATATATTTGTGACCTCAAATCTCCCTTTTGCTGGCTATGGATTTGGGTGGATTTTCCTATCTTACCGTCACTTTATTCTGCTTCTGCCTGGCAGGTGAGTCAGCCTAGGACGCAGTCCATGCTGCTTTGTTTTCTTTCCCAGAATCTCCATCGCTTTCCGCCGCTTTGGAGCGCAAACTCCCTCTCCTTGTCTTTGCATCCATTGAACTGTCCGCCCACGTCTCAACTTCCCTTCCCTCCGTTATCTCAAATTATTCTCTGAAAAAGTCCGACCCAGGTTAAATCGCTCCTCCTGGCTGCCCTTCAAGCACGCTTCATTTCTTCCTTAGCAAAAGCATTAAGACATTTTTTTTTAATCTGTTGCTGTGTTTTTTTGTGTCTGCTGTGTTTTACTTCTCATCACTAAACGCCTCCCAAACCCCATCATTTTGCCACGTGCAGAGCCACACAACCTTCTCTTATGCTGTCCACACCATTTTGGGTTACTTTTTGTTTGTTGACTGGAACTTCTCAAAATTTCTAATTTTCACATTATGTTCTTCATTCCAAGTCTGAAAGTTTCGAGAAGGGGTTGGGGGAGGCGTGGCTGAGTTCCTGCACGGACCCCAGTCTATACAGTGCCTTGAGTTGAACGAAACTCAGAGACGCCCAAAGTCCCTCACAGTTGAGGTCTTACTCAGAAAGGAGACTTAGTCAGGCCATGAGCAGGTAGGTTAACAGCAGCCCGGTTCCTGGCTGCGAGCTTACATCGTATGGTTTGGCAGCGTGGCGTTTTCTAGTACATACCGCTGAGGCTAGCTCACGGAGAACACGAGATAGTGAGCAGGCAGAGTGGCACACACGGCTCCTCTGAGAAAGCATGGCTGTAAGAACTGGTGGGAAAGTTACCAGTCTCAGGTCTTGTTAAAGTTTGAAAACTTGGGAGGCTGAAGAGATGGCTCCGTGCTTAAGAGAGCTGGCTGCTCTTCCAGGGGACCCAGGTTCGATTTCCAGCACCTTCATCACAGCTCACAATTGTCTGTAACTCCAGTTCCAGGGAATTCAATACCTTCACACAGACATGCGAGCAAAACAGCGATGGATATAAAATAAAAGTAAATGATTTAAAAAATGTATATTAAAAAAGTTAGAAAACCCAGCTTTTGTTTAAGACTAATAATACTGCTCACAGGCCTGGTGGTGTAGACCTGGGATCCTGTAATCCCAGGACTCGTGGAGGCTGGGAGGGGAGGATTCTGGGTTCAAGGTCAGCGTGGGCATGGTAGTGAGGCATGCTTCAACTTTAAAAGGCAAAAAAAATCAGTGATAGATTGTTTTTTCTAGAATGTTATTGGACCTAGCGTGACTGTGCAAAGCTAAAGAAAGAAGATAAAAGGAAAGATTTATGCTCTCCATTACGTGTTCAGTCAAACCTCAGCCTGGCTGTTTCACGTTTCTCTTGCCAGATGTAGCATCACTTATGCCCAGCAGGTGGCGCTGTTTCTCTGAGAAATTCTGTTCTCCCCTCTCTGTTCTCTCTGCCCTCTCTTCCCCTCCCCCTCAAGCTCTTCTTCTCTCCTTGTCTCTCTCCTTCTTCCTTCCCTTCACTCCCTCTCTTGCCTTCTCCCCCAACCCCATGGGCAAGTGTTTTAAAGAACCGGATTGTGGTTTGTCTTCCACTTTCATTTTAGCATTTCTCACATTGGGAAGCTTGTCCTCAACTTGGGGATGAAGGGACCGGAGCAGGTATCTGTTGCCATTTCTCCCAGTAAGATGGGCTTCCTTGCCAAAGTCATGAAAAAGGTCAAAAGCAAGCCAAGGTCTAATTGCTCTTGGCTGTCTCCATTGCCCCATACTGTGTTGCCTTTTACCCTGCCAGCAACTTGTAAAGTATGTGCCTCTAACTGTAATGTGACAAGAAACAGTATCGGTCTCAATATTCTCAATATTAGAAGATGCTGGAGGAGTCACAGAATAGACTTTTGTAGGTGTGTGTGCGCATGTGTGTGTGTCTGTACAAAAAGTGTTTTGTAGAGTTATTATCTCATTCTTCTTTGTAACCTCTGACCACAGGAAGTCTTCAATAGCTATTTATTGAATAAATAAAAGCTGGAATGAAAGAAAGAAATGAAGGACAGTACATAGGAAGAGCTTTATAGACTGGGCTGTGTCTTTAGCTCTTCCCAATATGTTGAATGACAACCCTCTAGTGTCTTGGGATGTGATGGATTCAAGAGATATAATGAAGCTAAAATGGAAGCTGCCAGAATCATTGTAATCCAACGTGACCACAGTACCTGTATTAAGAGGAGATGGCTGGAGAGTGTGCACTGTGAATGGCATCTGTCAGCCAGAGGGAGAGGGACCAGAGGAGCCCGGGAGGGTTTGTATTTGTATAGACTACAGCCTTCGCTGGGTGGTCTGGTCCTCAAGGGACTTTTCCTGTTGTCCTCCTGTAAAGGACACAGATGCTTCAATGGTACGAATCTGTCTGGTGTCCAGCTCTAGCTGAGTTCACATTCATTTCCATGCCAAACTGTGTGTTTTTCACACTCTTAGACTTTCCCTTTTCCTTTCCGTTCTCACTGTAAATCTGACTATAAACAGTGAGCAGTAACTGTGCCGCCCGAGGCCACACTGTGCTGGAGTCTCCTCCGCCGCTCGGATTAGCTTGTTCTTCTTGAATGCATCCTCACTTAGGTTTCTGGGACACAGGAAAAAACCTAGCCAGATTCTTTGCCAGAGTGTAACCGGGATGGTCTCCAGCTCAGTTCCCACCTGAATCCGCAAGAGTACAGTCTCTACTCTTTATGTTTCTCTTGGCATGCTGGTCTTCGGCACTATGATCAGAATTTACTGTGAAGTGGGGCTTACAGCGTTGGGGGGGGGGAGATGATCTCTAGCTCGAATCTCGAAGCCTTCCACAGACCAGGTCCCAGTGTCCAGGAACCACACAGTCAGGCCTAGCACGGCGGTGACACTACATCTCTGCCACCAGTGCCCTGCGTCCCTCTTCTCTTGACTGTGAAGAATAACTGACAGGAACTCGGTAGGGGAGGAAGCCTTTATCTTGGCTCATGGTTTCAGAGAGTCCTCTGGAGTTGGGAAAAGGCTCAGTCCACAATGGTAGGTATCCTAGTTAGGGTTTTTATTGCTGCTACAAAACCACCATGACCAAAAGCAAGTTAGGGAAGGAAGGGTTTATTTTATACTTTCATATCATAGTCCGTCATTGGAGAAAGTCAGGACAGGAACTCAAGCAGGGCTGGAACCTGGAGGTAGGAGCTGATGCAGAGGCCATGGAGTGGTGCTGCTTACTGGCTTGCTTCCCATGGCTTCCTCAGCCTGATTTCTTATAGAACCCATGAATACTAGCCCAGGGATGACACCACCCACGATGAGCTGGGCCCTCCCCCACTGATCACTAATTGAGAAAATGCCTTACAGCTGGATCTCATGGAGGCATTTCCTCAACTGAGGCTCCTTCCTCTCTGATGACTCTAGCTTGTGTCCATTTGACACAAAACCAGCCAGTACAGCAGGGGTGTGTGGAAGAGGAAGTTCGTATGTTTGTGGCCTAGGGAGCAAAAAGAACAGGCCTGACTGAAGGGAAGGTATCACCTTTGAAGGTAGCCAGACCTCAGGTGACAGATCCATAGCCTTCAAAATAGGCATGAGCTCAGAGGCAAGCTGTTACTCCAAGACAGGCATCCAAGCAGATTAGGTGAGAAGAAAGGAAATAAAGAGGATAGAAGGGAAGGAAGAACAGGGAGGAAGAAAACAGGGAGACAAAGAACATGAGGGACAAAAGAAAAAGGGACACACCCCCCCACACAGAAAGACGCATTTGTAGCAACACTTAATAATTAGCGCCATAATCTGAAATAGATGATTCACTTGGTTTTGAGCAATCTCTGAAATAGGAAGCAGAGCAGTTCCTGGCCAAGCAGGTTGTTTTATTAGGTCTCGTTTCATCCTGCTTTGACTGAGGCGATACATCACAGGGTATGCTCAGCAGCTCCTCTGTCTCAGGGAGCAGAAATCTTGCCTGTCTCCCGGTCAATCATGGCAGCCACCGCCAGACACCATGCAGCAGCCTGTGTCCCCAGTTCCAACATCATGGAAAATGCCCTTTCAAGAGGAGCATGGAAGATTTTGGGAACATATCCATATCAGCAGTTAGAAAATTTCAGGAAATCCAATTCAGGGATTTATCAGATTCACACCTAGTGTAAGAACCAGTGTTCCCTATGGAAGAAGAGTGAAGGGACTGTAGCCCAGAGAGGAAGCACAGCCTCTCCTATTTCTAACTCGAATGTGAATTATTGTTTTTTTTTTTCTTGTGGTATGTCTGGTGTCAGAGGCACAGCCTAAATACCTAAGTTACATTTACTGATAGGCTTTCTTCCTTGGCCTCCTCAAGAGAAGCATCTTATGCTATACGTCTCCCTGAATCCAGCCACCTGTGAAACTCAGCCATATTCTATTCTCTCCCATTCTCAGGAGCTGGTGGAGTATGTTGATACGAATGGGAGTGATAAGTCTTATCTTGGAGCGTATATTGCTGTTTATCATAGCCCACCTGTAAATGCAATGCCTTAGCTCAGAAGCTGAATCCATTCTGCCACTGACTGTTCCTAGCATTTCATTATGCTGTGAGGAATACACATATGAATTGCTTCTGCGTTCTATTGGTTGCTGGCCACTCACGTTAGATCTGGGCAGCAATGTGTTCTTATAAGTTAAACAAGAGTTTGAATTACTATAAACAACAAGGAGATCCTACTAGGTGCCAAACGCTATGTGAGCGGGGGTTGGGGCAGGCTGGAGGACTGGGGGGTGGGCTCAAGGACCTTGTGAAGATAGGCCCATTCATTTAGGAGAGAGAGAGAGAGAGAGAGAGAGAGAGAGAGAGAGAGAGAGAGAGAGAGAGAGAGAGAGAGAGAGAGCGCTGAGTGGTCCAGGGGGACAGCAGTGGGTAGGGAAAGGAGAGGGTGAATGTCAAAGTTCTTACAGAGGTTGAATTTTGGCTGCTCAGTGGAAAAGCGGAGGAAAGAACCACGGTGAATGCCAGACCTGCGCTGAAAAACTAGCTTGGTATAGCAAAAGTGCTTGTATAGGGGAAAATGAGAGTTCTACAGTTATATGGAAGTGCGTGTTGTATATGTGTGTTGTATGTGCACATATACAAAAAAATGAGGGTGTCGGGGATAGGTATGACACTGAATCTAGCAGAGCAATGCCTGTGAGCTTTTAAGCCTTGAGAGACCTCATTGCTACTAATCAAGAATGTAATACACACCGTGCTCTATAATATAGTCATAAAATTCCGATTATTAAGAGGCCAGCTTTTCTTTTCTGTTGGTCTTGTATGAGGTCCAGTGTTGTAACCATGGGAAATGGTACATGTACAGACCATTAGCACAACTGCGCACATGGGGCACAAGCACAGGGGAATGCGGCCTATCAGAAAAGCCCCAAGGGACTCTTCCCCCACCATCTTCACCCCTGAGCACCTCCTTGTGGGGTCGCAAACACAAACAGGCCAAATCGTGGTGCCTGTGTAAGTCACTCACACCCCTCGGGAGCTGAAGATTGAGCCTTGCCTGGTTAGCTCTGTCAGCTCCATTTTTGTACAGACAAATTTTCAAAGACTTTGTGGCATTCACTCTAGCCTCAGCAGTTGCTGGGCATGAATGGTCACTGGAAGATGCCTGGAAGAGCAGACAGAATGTTCTATCTAACTGGATTCAGCTTTGCCTGAACCGACCGTCTCAGAGCTGGGGACTTCCCACTATTCCGTGAGCATTATGCTTTAATTAAAAATGAAAACAAGCAAACACCAACAGTGAGTGGAAAAAAATAAACTCTCGTTCTCCCAGTGGCTTTCTATCTTGCACTGGACCAATGAGCAGGAATGGCAAATGGTTTTCAGTTATTCTATCAAACCCTTAGCCTCCACTGTATTAAACACAAGTCAGAGTAATGACCCCTGAAAGTCTTTCTGGAAAGAGAAGCTGAAATCAAATGCCCTGGGGCCTTATCCCTGTTCAATAGTCCCTATCTTTTGACAAAGAATGCAACATATTATTAAGAAGGACCTTGAAGTAATAATGAGTATTTAGAGCTGAACTAAGCTTTGGAACAGTCTCATGATTTTTGAGTTCCCTTTTCTGTTTAAGGCAAAGACCTTCCCTGAGAAAAGCATTTCTCAAAAAGAATTAAAGAGTTCAACTGAGGGCTACATCATTCCATATACAAAGTGAATGAGTTCTCCACACAGCTCTGCTTGTGAAACACAAACTATTTTGCTAAGATTCCATGTGACCACGCAGGCCATCACATTTCAGAACACACAGGTCAGCCCAGAGAGAAAGGAACCCTGGACAGGAAATGCTCACTATCCCATTGCCTGTGTCTTAGTCTGTGTGGGCTGAGTAATTGCTGCTGTAACAAAAGATCATAGAAGAGACAAATTACACACAACAAAAATTATTGTCCGTAGTTCTTGGGGCCAGAAAGTCCAAGAACAAGGTTCTAGTCAAATCCTAGAAGTCTGCTGAACTCTTTTCCTCTGCTTCAAAGATGGTCATTCTCCCACTCAGAAAGATCATGGGTTTGAGGCAGCTTGAGCTATATGGGGAGATCCTAGGGCACTTTTTGTTGAACCCTCCTCACATGCACTGATGCATTTTCTACAGTTATTTAAATTGTTTTCTTCTGCTTTGTAATCTCATATAATTTCCAAATTTTACTCAGTAGACAATCACCTTTAGAAATTAAATTAAGATATGTTATGGATCTTATTTTGTTTAAGGTTAAGTTGGGGCTGGGCAGATAATTTAGTTGATGAAGCCTTCTGTGCCAGTATGAGGGCCTGAGATGGGGTTCTCAGCATCCAAATAAAAGATGTTCATGGTAGTGCACATCTGGAATCCTGGTAATGTGCAGGGTGGTACACATCTGGAATCCCAGTGCTGGTGAGGTAGAGACAGGAGGATCCATTGAGCCCAGCTGAATTCATAAGCTCTAGGTTCGGAAATTGATTCTGTCTCAAAAAGATAAAGTGGAGAGTGATTGAAGACAACATGACCCCTGACATCCACACAGATGTCCATACACACACGACCACATAACCTAATAATACATTTGCACACACACACACACACACGCAAACACATACCAGTGTATTGTTTTATTTTCAACAGCTCAAAAGTTACAGTTTCCTTAGATGCTTTGCTTTCTTTGTATGCTTAGCCGGAGGAGGAGACTACTGATGTTCAATAGGCCAGGAAGCTACTTTAGGGAATGCCCAAAGAAAGCCTCTTGGGAGATTTGGGTCTTAGAGCTGAGTCCTGAGGAGAATGCAGTCAATCAGTAGGGAGCTGGACCAGGGAATTCTGGGAAAAACCAGTGGTACTTCCAACCACATTGGAGATGACATTGCTCTGAGCATGAGCATCAGGGAGAGGTAGAAGTAGAAGGTACCTGTCAACCTAGATTTGGCTTGGCAGTCTCTTCCTGTGACAGACCAGAGAGCAAATGGTTTAGCTTTTGTGGGCTGTGTATCCTCCTGGTAAGTCATCTCGATACTGTGTGAGAGTAGACACAGACAATATGTAGGCTGATGACCAGGGCTATGCATAATTAAACTTTATTTCTTGATAAAATATCACCATTTGAGTTTCATACCATCTCTCGAGTCACGCACCCCTGCTTAAAATGTTTTCAACCATTTGATAGAAAGGTGATTAATTCTACAGAAATGGCCAAAAAAGAGAGTAGGGCTTGCTTCCAGGTTCTAGTTTGCGGAGCCTCATTCTGAAACCATGATTAAACTAAAGATTTTTATTCCCTTAAGAACATTAAGAATTTGTTGCAGTTGTTTAGGGGAAGTTGGGAGAGTTCGCTGTTTCCAAACCTCTTCTGTAAAATCAGGTTGGAAGTCTGTAGGGCAAGACTTTCAGGGGCTCTGGATGAAGACAAAGGCCAGTAACATTAGGATCAGTGATGGTGCGCTAGGTGATGAGGGCTAGCAGCCTTGGCGGCTGCCTCAGTACGGAAGGGAGCTAAAATGGCTTAGCCTGCCCTTCCATGTGTTCGGCCCTGTGTTGGGCCCTTCTACAGTTTCTGCTACAGAGTACACCCTCCCCCCACCCTTTTCTCAGATATCCCTACTCCTGGCCCCAAAGATATCTGGAATTACTGTGTTCTAGTCTTGTGTCTGCGCTGGCATCTTCTCCAGAAAGCTTCCCCCCTCCCCCCCACTGCAGAGATTGGTAGCCCCACAAGCTAAAAGAATCAACTAACTTCCTTTTCAACTATAATTCATCAGGTAATTTGGCTGTAACACGTGAGGGTAGAAAGTATGAGCCAGGAGGGATGATACTTAGAGTGGGGTGAAACAGAGGAAGACCTTTCCCTGAGGTCACTGTGGCATGAGGGATGGCAGCGGAGAAGGGACATGAGAATTAACTGTTTCTACAAAATTCTTACATTGAGCTTGAACCCTCAGCATCTTAATGTAAGCATTTGGAGGCCATCTTTTAAGAGATGAGAGCGACAACAAGTTCGTAAGGGCAGACTCTAATCAAACATGACTCATAGCTGTGTCGTAGCTGTGTAAGTATTGGAGATTACGATGCAGACATACACAGGGAAGGCTATATGAGACCCTGCTAGGAAGAAGCCACTGGTCACTGCAGTGGTCTGCTTTCAACTACTGTAACAAACTGCTCAAGGCTGGGTACTTCAAAAAGAGAATCCTATGTTGTATTTAGCATAAGTCACAACACTGGCTTCTGTTGAGCTCTGGGGACATTCTCACAGAAGATGGCTTCACTGTGGTGGGACGTAGAGTGAACACATGGTGAGTGGGAGAGGTCTTTCTGAGTACACCCTCCCGACGATCTAAAGACCTTCCTCTAAGCCCCGTTTTTAAAGATTCCATCATGCTGTTGCATTGCCACTCTGGAAAACAAGATGAAGCCATACGTAATCTACAGTACCTAGCTGAGCAGGGTACCTTCAGGGAAATTGATCTCTTGGTCTTGTGGTCTTAAGAACTGGGAGGAGAATGTATGCTGTTTAAGCCTCCCAGTCTGTGGTAGTTTCTTAGTGCAGCCCTACCCTACTGTAACACTGACCAAACTGTGAGTAGAGTTATTGCCTTTCACATATTGCTTCTCTGTGAGGAGTGGCTGCTGCTATAATTTTTCTATGTACATCCGTGACAACAGCTTCTACAATCTTTTTTTTTTCTTTTGAGACAGGGTCTCACTATGTAGCTCTGACTGTCCTGGACTCACTTTGTAGACCAGGCCAACCTAGAAGTCATGGAGATCCACCAGCCTCTGCCTCCCGAGTGCTGGGATTAAAGGTGGGCTCCACTATGCCTGGCTGACCTATACAATCTTAAAATGCACTTTCTTTATCTCTGTACTGTAAACAGAAAGTGGAGGCCGAGAACTTTCTCAGCAAGAGCTGTAGGGTAACAAGCTCAAGAGTACATCCATACTACATTCAGCCGGAGCCACCAGGACTCCCCTGGCCTAGCTGTCCCTATATCAGGAGCTGCAGAATCTCTAGAATGACAATGTATACTGTTCAAAAGAAAGGTGTCTCCAGGCTTTATTCTTGCCTGTTAAACATGCCTGCATTTCCACTCTGCTATTCTGCTTCCTAATCTGTGTGGATTTTCTACATAAATTATGAAAATACTTTGCCCTTGAGTGCTGCTTGAGATTGGAGCCACAGCTGGCTAGCCTCAACCGAGTTCCACCCTTCAAACCCACACCACTTCTTTCTAAAGAATCTTTTGCTTTTTAAAATTATTTATTATTATTATTATTTTTTTACCAAACAAACCACGAGAATGCATCGCAGAGCAATGTGACTTCTACCCACTCTTGAAGCCACACAGAGGAGGAAGAGCAAACGCAGGGAAAGGAGAGTGCAAGCCTGGGTGGGCCATTCCCCTCTGCTTCTGTTGTCCAGGTCTGTCTCCCCTGGTGTTGTGTGTTCTGTGCCCTGAGAGCAGCCCCCGATGCCTGCTTACCCTGGGCTCACCCTGGGCGCACCCTGGGCTCACCCTGGGCTCACCCTGGGCTCACCCTGGGCGCACCCTGGGCTCACCCTGGGCTCACCCTGGGCTCACCCTGGGCTCTCTGGTTGGCTGTACCATAGGAAGTAGGCGAAGAGAGCTGCCTGAGCCCTTATCTTTTCTTGCTTCTGTGTGCCTTATCACACAGTTCCGGACATTCTCGGTCTAGAGCTCTTGGTGGCTGACTCTGTGCAACTCCCAGTTTGATCCTATAGACCCAGGCTTGGGAACGGCTGCTGCCCTCCCTGTTGCTGGTCTCTGGACATATCACCATCCTTGTCTCCCTTGAAGCTGCCCACAACTTTCATTGCACCATTCTTAATGAACACTTGACCTTTGAGCCTTTGGCCAATACTAATTCTTGGCTCAGAAGACACTGACTTATATTAGACAGTGACTTACCGTGTGTTCCAGTTCCTACAAACCATTTCCCCTTCTGTCTACTTTAACTAGAAGGAATTCAGACCAGGTCTTCATCATGAACTTCTAAGTGGGTTCTTGTACCTTTGGAATCATTTCTGCATATGTGTTCTTGGGGTTTTCGCTTGTGTTTAAGCTGGGAGCCCTGAAGTATAGAAGGGAAATGGGATCAGCTGTTCATGTCTAGTCACTTGCTGGGAAAGGTTTAAAAACAGGCCCTGTAGAAGAAGAGCTGGGTCCTCCTATATATGCTGGTTGAGTTTTTCTGTGCTGCACATATTTTTATCAGGCTGATTTTAAGTCACCAGTGTGATGTCGCTGGGCACCGTTTCGAAGGGGAGGCTGCTTATCCGTCAGCTCTGGACAGCTGGTCCCGGCTGGTCCCAGGTTACCACTGTTCACATGCGGTTAGGGCAGATTAAGATGCGGACACTTGCATCACTGCGGGGACGGGACAGGTTGAAATATTCCTGTAAAGAAGCTCGGTCACTCCTCATGGCCCAGCGTGAGGGCGTTACTCAGCAGGTGTGTGTGAATGGACGCACAGCTGTGTTTGGCCGCTGCTCTGTCTGGCACCTCAGATTTCAAAGGTGGAATACGGGGCACCTCGTGATCCTGGAATCCCAGTTCATGTGACTGCTTCTGAACCATTGGGCATATTGGCTTATTACTTGCAAATAAAGTTTTAGCCAGAGCTTCAAGCTTGTTTTCATTCTTTTTCAGATCAGTTTTATGTTTAATTAGCACCACTCATATGGGTATGAATACATTAGTGGAAGGTGTTAGGAGAACTAACTTGGGAGCCTCATCCTGTTCTGCACACATTTCTCAAATGGGATCAAAACTAGCCCAAGCTTGGAATTTGGAAGCCAAGGCCATTAACAAAAGGAGCAAAGAGTTCAGGCACTGTGGATATTAAATAACTTATAACCAACCCCCCCCCCACCATTATAAGCGCGAGCAGGTTCTACCAAACTGTCAGAGAAATTCTGGGGTGAATGGAACACTCAAATTTGTTGTGGACATATCTGTTTATGATGTGTAAAAATGATTTTGTTAAAATTCAAATCGGGGGGTTTTAGTTTGTCCACACCTGTTCAAGTGCCTTTTGCGGAGTGTGGTCTTTGCCAGCTGGAATTAGTTGAATTTTGAGGACTTTGAGGGGTATAAATATGACAGCCCAGAGGAAGAAGGTGCGGCTGCCTGGAGGTGAAAGACCAAAGAATTAAAAATTAGTTTTTTGAGTTAATGGTTTAAAGTGTAAAGCACAAGCCTGAACAAAGGCCAGACAGGTAGAGACATGTCCAGCCACCTGTGGGGAGGAACCAGCCTTACTGCATTCCTTCCTGACATTATAGATACAGCTGTTGGGAAAACAGTCCAGACTGCCCCTCTCCCCTAGGACAGCCAAACAAGGGAAGCCAGACCATTAGTGGTTTGGGGTCCTTCCTATAGTCAATCAGTTCAAAACGTAACATCCCCTTTTGTGTTTCAACCAATAGATGCTTGCCATGCAGAAATTTCCCTGCTTTGGATGTGCTGGGAGGGACTGGAATCTTTAAATCAAGCATATACCTTCAGCAGGAGGCTCTCTGCTTTCAACTACTGCTGTGGTGAGGGTGTTAGCCTAAGCTATAGCTTGTAATAAAAAGATCCTCATGTGTTTTGCAATGGACTTGACTCCTGGTGATCTTTTTGGGTCTTGAGATTCGAGCACAGCATACTAGGACTGCTTGCTGCTCGTTGCTGTTGCATTTGGTGTTTATCGATTTGCAGGTGACCTGGACTTCTGAATTTCTGGATGACTGATATTGCTATTGCCCCCAAAAGAATCCTATGACCCTACCCAATGGGAAGTAGCAGAGAGAACTACACACCCTGTTCCCATTATCCTTCTTTCCCTCCTACCCAGTGTTTGGGGTTGAAAGGGAGGTAGAAGTGTTTAATAAAACTAAATAAAGTAGGTTTGTTAAAAAATCAAGTTCAACACAAATTTATTACAGAAAACGTGTTAAGTTTCAAACCAATAGTCTTTTTAAAAGGCAGTTAAATGTCCACCATGATTCTCTACATCTATGTTTGAGTGAAACAATCAAAAGCTGGGCCTGAAGGATAGCTGGCTAAGTAGAGCACTGGCTGCTCTTGCAGAGGACCTGGGTTTGGTTCTCAGAACCTACATGGTGGCTCAAAACCATCTGGAACTCCAGTTCCAGGGGACCTGACACCCTCTTCTGACCTCTGCAGGCATCAGGCATGCTTGTGGTAATCATACATACATGCATGAAGACACTCATATATGTGTGTAGATAAGTTTTTAAAATTAAATATTGAAAAGCCAGAAAAGCCTAAATAGGAGCATATTTTTAAACCTATATATGAACATTGAACTTCTACAAATGTATAGTCCCTTCAGTCCAGCAGTAGAACTTGGTGGTAGATGGAGGGTGGACCTCTAAGTTGGGTCAGATCTCTGTGCAGCAATACAGAGATCACCAGCAATAAAAGAGACTATGGGTAAACCTGCCTTTTGTCATCACTGTGTGACAACTCTAAGTCATGTGATGAAGCAATCCGAAGTCTGTGATGAAACAGTACTTGAAGAAAATCTGTTGTTGGCATCAAACAAGTTTCAATAATATATGTGCTAGCCACAGTGTGTGTGTATTCTGTACATCTATTACTTGCCCGTTAGTAAACACTGTATTGCATGCAGAAGCTAAACAGTAAAGCTCTCATCTATCTAGCTGTCTCTTAACACACAATAATTTAGTTACTTATGCCTGTTTCTGGAACAAGCTCATAACAGTATTTCAGGTTCATGGCTGATAAAGTTTCTATCTTCAGTCCTTTGGGATATTGCAGTTAAGTAGTAGATTAAAATAAACAAAATAGTGTAGAGATTATAAAGATGAAATAACTCAAGCTATGTCTGTTTTTGTGTGACTCCTTTGAGCTTAGATTATAAACCACGGAACAGCGCTAGTTGCTGGGTGTGTGTTGTGATTAGCGCACATCTGGCTCCTGAACAGCATGATTTTTCTGAATCATTAATTCATTCTTTAAAGTAGAAAATGAATTGTTTTAGAGTTAAATTTAAAAATCCTAAAACTTTGGGTCAATTGCATGAGCGATTGCCGAGATTTTAACTCTTATAGGATTATTCCTTTCTTATTGATTTTCTGGCATTGTTATACAGATAAAGCTCAGTGACAGAAAAGTTTAACTTTTTTACTTTCTTTTTAAAAGTTTCAGGTACTTTTACAGTGTGTGTGTTTGTGCATCACACGTGTACTTAAGCGTATATGTATATATAGTGTGTATGGGTGTGAATGTGTGTATGTGAATGCGTGGGTGCCCATGTGTACTTGAATCTGTATGTATGTATGTGTGTGCAGGAGGTGTACGTGTACTGTGTGTGTGGGGTGGAGGTCAGAGATAACTTTGTGGGGTTCATTCTCTCCTTCCATGTTTGAGTGTGCTCTGGGGATTGAACTCAAGTCCTTCAGCTTGTGCACTAAGTGTCTCTACCTGTTGAGCCATCTCGCCTGCCCAAGTTTTTCTTATTGTTTTGTTTACACCTATATTGTGCATATATGTGCTAGGCGTGCACACACACACACACCACTTGGTATGACAACGTCTTGTCTTCCTTTGGCATTGCTTTCCAATATAAACTCTACTTGTCTAATTCCCATATGAGCAGTAGTAGACATCAGGGCGTCTCATTAGTAAAAATTCCAACCACAATCTACTCTGTTATTTCTTACAGTCTGTAATATCTGGAGACGGAATTTATCCCGGGGGCTGCCAGCAGCCAGGAAGACGAAGATGACCCTGCTAGTGTACTTCAAGCTCCTGGCTCCATGCGCTGTCTTAGGTTTTGAATGAAAATCATTCTTTTGTGCTCTTGGTATGAACGGGCTGGGCTACATATGCTCAAAAGCAGTTTTCCAGCCACAGTCAAAAACTACATTCAGAAAGTTTAAAGTTGAGACTTAGTTAAATTTTTTCATTGTCCCTTCTCTTGTTGAACATGTGTTTGTGAAGCAACCAGTCATAATCGATGCAGGTTGCCTGTGTTTCTAATTTAATGTGCTCAATTTAGCACACACAGAATCTGTTTATTTCTAGGAATTAAGGCTACCACATTAGCCAGATGTGGCGGCTCATACCTTCAATTCCAGACTCAGGTGGCTGATGTGAAAGAATAGCTGTGAGTTCTAGGACAGCCTGGGCTACAGTGAAAGAGTATGTCTTTTAAAAAAATCTGTGAGAAGTTCTTAGGTAATACATCCTGAGAAAAAAAAATTAGCTCTTCCAAGCATCAGATTAGTTTTTAGGGTTAAAAAATGGGAAAAATGTTTACAGACTCCAGGAGGCATGACCCATTGCTTGGTTCTCTTTCCCAAGTGATCTTTGAATTTAGGTGTTCAGAATTAAGGTTTTTCTTTTTTAATCAGACAAATTTTAGACAAGCTCATGTATTTATGCTTTAGGTCAAAGCTACGCTTCTGGATCCTGAGTCTGGTTGATCTGCTGACTTGCCTTTCAGCATGAGAGCTGGCTTCTTCTCTGAAGCCTTCGTGGGATAGAAACTTGCTCAGGTATTGGCACAGTTTGATACAGTGCTAATATCAAGCTGGCAGATGCTGGGAATTCTTGAAGGTACATTTGGTGCACAGGTTCATCTCTGTGCTGGGGTAATAGACTTGAGGAATTAATAGGCATGTTCTACTTTTGTGTGTAAACGTGGTTTAGTTGGATGGGGGATTTGGGGAAATTATCAAAACTGTGCGTGTTTTCATTTTCCAAATGTAAGGGGGACATAGACAGAGTCCAGTGGAATGCTGTGTCTAATCCCAGAATTGTTTCTGTTCTCCTCTATCTCCCTAGATAGGGGAAATGTCCCCCAAGCCAGGCTAGGAATGAGAAGAGATCTTGGAAATAAAAGAGCAGGATGAAAAATGGCATATTTTGGAACATTTTGTTTTAACTTGGAGATCTGAAAATTGAGCAGACTTGTGCCAAATTGCCCTTTAAGGCCTGGACAGTGTGAGATTTGTAGATTGTGTTTCCCTTGCCCTCACAAACGGCTGTCACATGCAGAAATGGTACAGGGCAATCTGAGCTGGTAAAGTCACCCAGGGTGCCTGGGTTCCAGAGTACATGGAACAGTACTTAGAAGTGGGTGAACTGGGTGAACCCTAAAGAAGTAACAATTATATTTTGAAGTTTACGTAGGAAGTGATTGATGAAGTCATGACCCATCTGATTGGACAGTTCTGTCTTCCTGTTCATTCACCAAGTCTCCTATGGCACACTTGAACTTTTAGTGACTCTGTGAATATGAACTAAAACAGATGCCATCAGATTTGCTTCACTGGCTAAGATGAAGTGGGAATGTCTTCAGAGAAGCAGATGAAGTTTATTTTTGATGTGTGGCGAACCCTCAGTGAGCCCCACGGTCTCAGAGGATTCCTGTTTATTTATCTTAGACATGCCACTGCTGTTGGGGGGCCTTTTGGAAAATCGTGATGGTTTGGGCTGTTATAATACAAAATTGCTAGGGGGAGAGAGAGAGATTTAAAAGTCTTCTTTTCAAGTCATTGAGAATAAAAATTAAATAAGTCTATAATAGTTTCCAATGAGATTTTTGGCATTTATGCTTTTCTTCATTGATTGGTTTCTCACATACATAAATCTCAGAAGTTAAATAAACATTTCTTGATGGCAGATTCTAGTCTTATAAAAATGTGTGACATCTACACATTTAAGAAACCACTAGCTACATGAAACTTTTAAGCACTTGAAACTTCAAGTGAAAAATCTAATCTTTAATTAGTTTTAACTTGAATAGTCATATGAGGCCAGGATCTATCATAATTAAACAGTGTCAATCTAATCTCTTAATCCAATTTTGCTTGCACAGTTGATGTAGAAAGTAACTCATAAAATAGCCTTAGCAGAAACAAAAATATATACTCAGTTCATATAATATGTGCTATATCATCCAGTTGTGGCTGGCTTATCCTGGTTTTCTTCATTGTCATTTTATATGGCAATTCTTTGGCTCCCCAGTAACCTATGCATTCCTTGAGGGGAACTCTTGTGATTTACATTTTTGCACCCTCCAAATAACTATCACAAAAACCTGTAGCTAAGCATATATACTAATAAATGCTGATTGCCTATAACGACACTTCATTCATGTGTGTAGAAGACATAGCTGGCCTCCTTGTAGATTCTGTGTTTCTAGATATTCCTACTTGTGAAAGTTTATTTGTAACTCTGTCCCAAACGACACCACATTGCTTCTGCGGTCCTTCACACACGTGTGCAGACTGCTGACAAATTTGAACTGACTGTCATGTGTGCCCTCAACTGAGGTCCAACAAGCGCACGGCCTGCTTTCCTGTTTCATCAGCATGCAACCTTTACACAGCCTTTATTTGATGCCACTTTTTTTTTGCATTTTTTTATATTCTTTAGTACTTTAACACTTAAATGGGTGCAAGCACAGTGCTGGTGTTGCCTGGTGTTACAAAGCCAAAGAAAACTGTTGTGTATCAAGGAGAGAAAACTGCATTTTCTAGACAAGCTGGATTCGTTCAGGTATGAGCTGCTGCAAGGAGTCTTTAACAGACAGTGGTGTGAAACAAGGTTATAAATTGATGGGTTAGCAAGATGCCATAACCAGAGGATAGCAGGAACCTAACCATGTCTTTCTCCTCCACGCTTCAATATTTGCTGATTTAGTATTTGTATATATTTTATAGAATATGGCTACACTGAATAATTACAGTCTATAACATATGTGCATGTTATACATATATGCATATACATGTGTTATAGACTGAAAAACAGTCTATAATGTACAGTTATACAATATGTGTTACACACACACACACTCACACACACACACACACACACACACACACACACACCAGTATTTTCCAAGCTAGTGCATGGTTACTGAGTGTCAGGAGAAGATCCGGGTCCTGCCAGGGATTTGCAGGGATGGTCCTGAAGAGAGGGGAACTCTAATGGAATTTCTGCATTCCTGGTCTGGTTGTTACTGCCGCTTATTTCATTTGTATCTTCCTTCCCACTTCCTGGCTTTCTCATTCTGCATACTCGGTCTTCTCCCGAAGCTCTCTGTGATGACGAGCAAGTTAAAAGAGCACCCGCATAGTGAGTACAGAATGCAGAGTCCTGACACCTTCCCGAGTTTGGGTTCATCCAAAGAGGAATTTGTCAACACCGGGTCTCTTCTCAGTTCAGCGCTGCAAGTTTCTACTCCTCTGCGGGAGGGTGGGACTCAGCTGCTCTTCGTTTCTGTAGTTGTGGTTTCACGGGCAGTCACGGGGAAAGTCAGGAGCCTTTAGCTTTCCATTTTGCAAATAGGACACAGGAACCTAGTTCCATCACAATAAATCACGCTCTAGTTTTCATTTGTCTCAGAATGCCGTGTCTTTGGAAGGAAAACAGGTAGGAGTCTGACTTTAGTGTCCATGAGTCTTTCAGTCACGAATTAAGATTCTGGTGTTTGAAATGAAGACACAGAAGTAGCAAGGAGTGATAGAACCAAATATATTCCTATCACCATGTTCAGTCACCTGGATTAAACATAAACACACACATACACACACACACACACACACACACACACACACACATACACACAGAAGCTTGCTGCTTCATGAAAGACATATATTTAGTTTTTTACCAAAATCAATGGTGGCTTCAAGTAAGCCAAACTTAAATGAGTTTTGAGTTTGGATAAACGCACTTATTAACCCTTAAAAAATTCTAGAAAACCAACCATTCTCCTATTGCAATGACTGAAAACAGAGAGGGGCTTTGTTCTCCCACAGCCCACCCTTGACAGCTCTGCAGCACACATGGTTGTATGTAAACACCTGAAAGTTGTCTCATTGTAGCCTCATTGTGCAGTAATGGGATAAACCCATTTATATGATTAGAAGTTGACAATCAACCATAACAGTAAAAAGCCTCCATTTCATCCGTAACTGCCGACAATACTGTATTTGTTATAGGCATTTAGTTTTCCTTCAAAAATGCACATATCACTTTTACTTTTTATTTCAGGAGGGCATATGTTAACTTGCTTAAGTCTGGAAAGAATTTCAAAGTGTAGGTATTGAAATTTATCAGTAGCTGTTGGCACCCTTCTGTTTTCCTGTGTCCCCTGTAGCCTGGCCAGCAGGAGCCAGAAATTGTGGAGACCATACTGAGGAATTTTCTTGGAAACAGACTTACCTTGCAAAGAGCAGAATCTATACTGAGTGCCTCACAGCCAGGCACCCTAAGCCAGACCATGACAAATCCCCTAATAATATGTTTATAATAATAACATAATAATGTGATTTTCTGACATTTTTGTCATTTTATATTTTTTCCTTAAAAGTACCTCTCTTTGGTCTACATGTCATATGCCATAAGACCAGGGTCCACCTGTGCCCCTGTGGGCCCTAGGCCTATATGCTGTTTTCCTTCCTGTAACGAAGGCAGTAGCTGGCCTGACTTGGGCAGCTATGGCTAACCCTACGTTCTGGTGTTCCATCTTCTGCAGCTGGGCTAGCTGGCTGACTCTGTAACAGGCATCAATACATGTATGCTTAATCTACACCATCCATGTCTGTAGGAGAGAGGAAGAGATTTAATAAGGGATTGGCCCATTCTGTCCATGTGGAGGCTAGCAAGTTCAAAAGCTGGAGCACAGGGTCTCAGTTGTCAGGCCGTGGTGAAAGCAGTCGGGCAGACCTCTAACCCAAATGCTGATGGCTGGGGGAGCTTTAGGCTTTGGTTTCATTCAGATGTTCAACTGTGGAGGGCACCCACATTGCGTAGTCTGTCTGCTGTATTTAGTATGCTGGGTTCCATACTAACTTCATCCTCAAACATCCAGAATACTGTTTGGCCAAATATTTGGACATTGTACTCTATCAAATAAACCAGCTGTTATTTCTCCAAAGGATCTCTTTATACTTGGGTTCCTAATGAACATTTTTTAAAGGAAAAAAATTACAATTCCGTTTCAAGGATGGATTATATAAAATGTCATCATATGTCCTGTTTACAGAAACTAGAGCATGAAGGGGGAACTGCCCTGTGTTTGAGAACTGTGTCACTTGTGACTAACTTACTGAAATGGCTCAAGGAGACTTCAGAGGGAAGGCAGTGGCTAACTCCAGCTCCATGTGTAGGTTTGGAACTGCCTTATCTCAGGGCAGAGCCTTACAGACAGCAATGCTCAGGAGACATTCGACACAAAGTTGAAATAACAGAACAGCAGAGTTAGAGAATATGTCTGCAGAGGTGTACAAGAGAACACAGAGGAAATCTAGTCTGGCTGACAAAGGACCATGCTGTGGTTACAGGAACGTCTGCACACAAGCTGAGTTATGGATTGGCAAAGAGAGGAATTTTGCAGTGGATTTCTTGTAAGGTTTAAAATTAAGAAGTGAGCCCTTACAGTAAAGAGTTGATGTTTTTCTGAAGACTTCAAGCTGAACTCAGGGGGATGGCAGAAGTCAAATAGGCAGAAATTTTATGATAGGACTTCTTTGCTCTCGAAAAGCCTGAAAGGGTTTTTTTTTGTTTTTTGTTTTTTTTTTGTTGTTGTTGTTTTGTTTTTTTTGGTAATGTTAGTCTTTGAGAACTGTTTCCCCTCCTCCTTGAAGGTAGTTGAGAATTTACTAAATACAAAGATAGTAATTTTGACCTTAAAAATGCTCATGATATTATGTTTTCTGTTGCCTTTAATAACTACGCTTTCAAATGTTAAATGTCCCTTTCTGTTGGTGGTTTCAGATTCTGCTCTAAGGATACCCCTGGGGAAGGAGGCATACCCTGTCTCACAAGCTTAGCTTCTGTCTGAAGAGTTGTTTGAAGAGAAAGATTCCTGACTTCTTTGACCAGCCATGGCAGCAGTTGAAAGCTAAGGTAGGGGGGTTGCTATGCATTTGAGATCAGCCTGGGCTACACTTGGCATCCTTGTCTCAAAGAGAACACAAAAAAATGTCCTCCAGAACAAACTGATGAAAAACAAACCAAGCTATGACCACAGTTAAATTTTATAGCTACAGAGAAGATTGAAAACTCTAGATTAATAAAGCTCACAGAAGTGTGTGTATGTCTGTGTGCTGGGTGGGCAGGAAGGGAAGGAGAGAGATGACGGAAAGAGGCCCTTTGACTTGTCCAAACATTTAGACACAAAGTCTCATCTACTGCGTCTTTAAGGCTCATTGCAAAACACAGGTGATCATTTTATGAGTGATGCAGAGAGCTGAAAGGCAGAAGCAGCCAGCAGTTTGATGAGATTAGAACAGAAATATTAAGAAGTTGATTTTCTTTCCAATTTTTATCAGCAGTATGTTCGAGAATACACAAAATACTATTCAGACCAGAATCATTATTTAGTCTACCACTCAGTTAGGATTTCGTTGATTATTGAGTCTAGAAAACTTTCCACCTTTCAGATAAGCCAGGAACTTGCAAAGCCAGACTGATGGGAATAGAGACTGAGGGAGGGGCATTCCGCTCACACTAGCCTGGCCTTCTGTCCAACGAAAATGTGAAATGTGATTTAAATGTTTTACTTATTATTGTGCTTATGTGTTTTGTGTGTGTGAGTGAGTATGCGTATGGCGCTTAGGCTAGTTTGAGAGTGGTAGTGTGTGTGTGTGTCACAGTACGTGTATGGAGGTCAGAAGACAAATTTCAGGAGTCAGTTCTCTTCCGTCATGGGTTCTGAGAAGTGAACTCAGGTTTCAGGGTTGCTCAAGCATCCTAACCGGCTCACTAGCTTTAGAATGTGATTGTTTTTCTTTGTAGTAAGATAAATCCATTTTAGATACTGACTTGTGTACTTACTCCTGCAATGGTTGTCAAACAAGGGTGATTTGTTTCCCTGAAAATCCTAAAGTATCTAGGAACATTGTGTTTAATGACAGGTGGATTGGTTCTGGCATCCAGGAAGAAGAGGCAGAGCTTCCAATGTATAGGGCAATTTTACTCAGGGGAGAATTAATCTGGTTCCAAATGGAAGCGGCCCAAGGTTGAGAACCTTAGGTCTAAATAGACCTAGGTCTGAGTTGATGCTGAGTGTCTGGTTTCTTGTGCATTTGTTATTGCATTCTTTGCTGTGACCTCAGGAGGAAGACAGGCATGCAGGAATCCAGCTTAGTTCCAAATCATAGACGCCATGTTTCTTGAAAGCACGCAAAACAACAACATCGAATCACTCCCATGTTTGCATGTAATATAAACAGACGTCCTCACCCCCACCTCTGGGCCCCAAGGAAAAGATTAAAGTAAATTCTAAGCAGTGAGGACAGTTTCTGAATGTCAGTTTAACCGACACTTTGCTCTATTGACTATTGGAATGCTTAGGACAAAAAAAAAAGTTTCTCCCAGAAGTGAAGACCAATTTATGTAAAAACACCACAACCCTGCTTCGGTGTGAAGGCTTGTAACTACCCTGGCAGCAGGGACGCCTTTGCGTGCCCTCCCTGCACCCCAACTGTCAGAGTTGGCACCCAGCAGCTATTAGATAGAAACCTAGAAACAAAAGCAAGAAGCTTGGGAGTTTCATTTTTGAGCCTTTGTAGTGGGAGAATGTCTACAGGATTAAGAATTCTACACCCTGTAAGCAAAGTGATGGGGTTGCTCCACCTAGGCCACCAAGAGGGCTGTTTGTTTAACTTCGGCTTTGCCTGACCTTGGGCTGACATCATGTGTACCCTGTTATCTACCTCATGATGACATTTTTTTTTCATCGTCTCCTGCAAAATATTTTGGCTACAGTGAAAGCTGATATCTCTTACTTTGTTCAAATAGATTAGGAAACAAACTAGTTAAAAAATCCTAGGGTAGGAAGGGAACCCGAGTGGATTAGAGCTTGGTTTTATTTCAGCAGTTCTATGGCTACGGATCAACATTTGTAAACTGGAAACGCAACCTGTGTTGAATCGCAAAAGGGACTCTAAATACGCTTGCGTGTAAACGGTCTGGGTTACAGGCCATTCTTGAGCTTTCCCTTTGTGTATTGTAGCCCAGTGTCTACCGAGTGTCTACCGAGTGGGTGTGGTATGCAGAGGCCTCGATACCCCCTTCAGACGGGGCCAGAGTAAAAGGTGACCTCACTGTAATTGGTAGCCTTGCTACTGTAAAGGAAGGAGTGTCCAGAGATCACCATTAGGTCCTTTGATAAAGAGGACTGACCTAGAAGGAGGAACTGCCAGCGGACCTGAGTGAGCCTGTAATTGGAGAAACCGCAGGGCGGTGTGAGTCCCTACCCCTGGCACAAAGGCCGAGTCCGCTCCAGTGACAGCCCTTCTCCAGGGCCAGTGTGTGACCCACAAAAATGGCCCAACGCTAGATCCGCGCTCCAATCCGTCCCTTCCTCCCCCCCCCCCCAAGGCACTAGAGGTAAACAGTTTCTGTTTATTGCCGTCTGTTACTCCTTTGGGCTGCTGGAAGACTGGCCAGCTCAGAGCTTAACACCTCCAGGGCAATGTGGTTTTCCTAGAGGCTCAGAACGCCCTGCCCCTTTGACAACTCAGAAACAAGGGTGATGAGCATATTGGGTTTTTTTTAGTACATTGCTACATTAAAAAAAAAAAACTGTCCATTTTAATCATATTTGGGGCTGACTGAAGATCATTGCCTTTCTGGAAATTTTATTTAATTCTCAAGCCAGAGGAACAGGAATTATCACTAGTTTTCCACTGCATGGAACTCATCCTGACTCTGGAAGACCAGTTCCAAGACTTCAGGGCTGTGTAGCAACTGGCACCAGCCCCACTGGTAAAACTAGGTCTCAGTCACCCTGAGAGCTGGGAGTCGTGGTTGCTTTACAGGGGAAGTAGAAAATGAAGAAACAAAGATTATTATTTATTTAAAGTGCAGGGATATAGAATGACTGATTTGCTCTAGGTGTTCTGAGTCCGCACTGCTCTTTTTATTAACTCTTCTGAATAAAATTATTTAGTTCCGTAACCGACCATGCAAATATCTATAAAAAATTTCATAGTAAATTATGCTTAGGTGCCCCAAAGGTTCAATTGCATAATATAATCTGGGAAGCATATTTTCCATGAACATATTTCTCTAGTATTTTTTCCTAAAACTAGAGCTATAGTTCACTAAGATGTCTACATTGGTATGTGGCTCCTGGCTGCTCTCTGAGGCTCACTGGCCACGGACCCTGGGGTTGCCGCTATTGTTAACTCATGGCTGGACCTGGAGCTGTAGCCCATTGCTCTCCATTCTGTGATCTCCTCCAGGACCATATGCCGTAAGAGGGCAAGATTTGGAGAAACTTAAAAACATACTGGTCTTTCTTCTCATATCAGGAATGGGTTTGATATATCTTTCACCCCACATAATTCCTTCCTCTGTAAGAGCCATATTTAGCCATATTTCTACCTAGAAGCAATTCAATAGCACTCTGCAAGCGAAAAGGTGGCCTGACTAGGTCTTGAAGCATGACTCACTACTGTTATGCTCTAAACACAGGGAGAGTCTTAGCCTGGGTCTACCATGTTGTGAAGAGGCACTTCTTATTTCCATCAGAAGGTTCCACCCGAAGATCGGAGCTGAAGGCATTCATCCAGCAGGAGACATTATTACCCAGCAGTGAGACGCTGTTCTAAGGGGCTCCCTGCAGACCTCTGTGGGAGAAGGTGGTGGGACAGGAGGCCTGTTGTCATCCGTGGGTCGTCGGAAAATGAGCTTCAGTGCTTAAAACGTTTCATAACTCCAAGTCAGGCTGTGGGCTTCGCCTGTCAGCCCCTGAGAGGTTGTGACTGTGAGGAAAGGCAGCTGATAGTTACATGTCCGCGCATTTAGCCCTTGCTCCCTCTCCTGAAGTGGGTGCCGAGGCGCAAAGGAGGTTCCATCACTGTTTCACGGTCACACAGCCGGGGTTTCCCACCCCACGCTCTTGCTCTAGAATCTACCCAAAGGCTGCAGGACTTGGCTCTTTCTACACCCAAGCAAGGTTACTGCAGGTTGTCGACTGAAAGGCAGTGGTGAGAGGTCATGCTGGCGAAGGAGCCGAGGGTGGCCCAGTCTAAATGTTGGCATAGGCTGGGGCTGCAGCAAAGGTTATCGCTGCAAACAGATTAGCCCTCCCGGCTGGCTGTCATGCCAGTGGTGCGGCTGACGTCAGCGTCAACCCACACCGGCTTTTGTTTGTTTTGAGCCGAGGCCCACAGGCATCTCTCACAGCAGATTGGTCCCTGTGACAGGCCTCTGCCACTCCTGGAGACACCTGGCGGGGTCCTCCCAGCGGGAGGATGAAGCAAGCAGGGCTCATTTCTGATGCAATATTGGCAGGTCTCTCAGCTTGCGACCTCGGGGGGTCAGTGAGTGCGCACGCCGCCCACTCCCGGTCCTCTGTAAGGAGCGGACAACTAGCAGTCCTTTATATTGCTTCGCTTTAAAATCGTACGTATTGATTTCTGAGCGAGTACCCTTGGAGATTCTAAACGACTTTCGTTTTGAGTCAACAGTATATAGAAACCACAATTTTTCATTTTGTTGAATACTTCAAAATAGATAATGTGCAGTGTTCTAGTTTTTCTTTTCTTCTCAGTTTTAAGTTCATAAGCATAACCTTAACTCTGCAATCCTGCTAGACTTGGAGGTGGGGGCGAGGAAAATACGGAACCCAGAGAACCTCAGTGAGATTGGAGATTACAGGGCCCTGCGAGCGGATGTGGGGGAGGGGCTCTCCAGACCTACAGAAGGAATGGAGGCTGCGATCCTGCCAGTCAAAAGCATCAGAGCTGTCCTTCGGCAGCAAAGGTGATTTTCTTCCAGATCTTGCTATTCCTGGATCCAAAACACTCCGTGGCTTCCACGATGCCCATGCCTTTCTTTCACCTTCCCCAAGACCACGTGTTTTTCATGCAGCCACTCAGTGCTCGGAGCGAACAACTGGGAACCATTTGTGTTTGCTCCAGTATTTGCCACGGACAAGATGCCAGGATCTAGATACGTCAGGATGAAAACCTCACCTTTAGATTTCTCCCCATAGACGGACCTGCCAGCAGTGCCATTATGGTGTCATGACCTTGGCACATGAAGCCTGGAATATATAATATATATATTATATATTATATATATAATATATATATTATATATATTCTTTCAAATAAATGAAACACATAGACATGCTCAGCACAGGAGGCTAAGATCCGTGGGGGAGGGGTGAGCTATGCTAGAGGAGGGGAGCTTCTGCCTGGGTTTTGAAGCCACTAAGAACCTGGCAGTCATGTGCACACAGGCAGCTTAGCTCTCCTTTAAGGGCTTCCGTTTCCAGAGAATGAAATGAAAGCAATTGAAATGATAACTTCGAGTGTTGGAGCGAAGTTTAAAAGTCCTTTCCAAGGACAAAATTTTAAATAGCTGAATTGGCTTTATTATCAATTCAAGATTTAAGTCACATATCATACACACACACACACACACACACACACATATATATATATATATATATATGACATATGACAGAATTAGTTTACTATTAAGGCTGAAACTGACGAGTAGAAACAGTGGCATCTGTATGTGATTAGGCCATTACATGAATGGCCCCACAGCAGCTGTGGCTTCCGGCACAGGACCTGTATGTGATCTGGCCAGTCAACACGGTAGCCTGGAGGAGGAAGAGGGCCATGAGCCCGTGACTGTGGAACTGTGACACGTTGGTGGCCTCTGGGGAAGGAAGAATCATTTTCTTTAAGGGTGTGGCTCCTGGTAGGCCAACCACACTTCTGAGATTGTTCTCATACCCAGGAATATTGGGGCAGTACAAATTGGAGTCAATGGGTTAATAAAAAGATGGAGTTGGGGTGGGTAAGTAACTGGGGGCAAATCTGAGAGGAGTTAAGGTGACTATGATTGAAATACATTGTTGAAAACTTTAAAGTATTATTAAAACTATTTGAAAGATTTCCATGTAACTTAATTTTAAGTGAACACACCAAGGAGTAGGTTTTCTTGTGGTACCTACACACACTTGCTTTTAGTGATTTTCCTTTCTTCTTTTCCTCACCTCACTGCCCTACCTACATCACATCTTTGTTCATACTTTCCTGCTCCTAGGACTCCTGCCTCCTTGCACATTGCTGTTTTGTTCTCCCTAGTGCCCATTCTGTAAAGCCCCCTTTCCCCCTCTCATAAGCCCCTTCCTAGTTTCCTGGCCTCAACCCATACTCACTCTCACACAGAAACACACGTGTGAAAGTTAGAAACAAGGATCTACATATGGGAGAGAACACATGGATTTGTCTTTCTGAGACTCACTTGAAATAGCATTTCCCTAAAATTGTCATAATTTTGTTTTTCTATATGGCTGAGTAAAGTTCCAATTGTGCATACAACACATTTTCATTATCCCTTCATGTGCTGATGGCCATCTAGACTGCTTCCCTCTCCAGGCTGTTGTGAATAGATCAGGAATAAACATGGATGTGTGAGTGTCTCTAGGATAGAACAGTCACTTGTTTTCCTCAGTGTTTTTGATGAATGCTTCAAATCACTACATGTCCCCTCCTCCCATGAATCCCTAGTGAAACTAACTGGTTTCTTCTCTGACTGGAAGGTAGAAGAGACATATATTATTCATCCAGGGGCTAAGGAGAATTGTGTGTGTCCTCTTATGGAGAAGTCTCCACTGAGAGGGCTTCAGGACCGTGGTGGGCCAGTCTGTTTCTCCTGCCCCCCTGGCATAAATCACGCGCTGACACCCTGCCTCTTGATTGATGTGCACGTCTGTGTAGGAATCATCTGATTTCCTCCCCTAGTTGATCAACAACAGTGCCCAATTACTCAGCCGTTGGCTCTTCATACGTAAGGACTTTTCACACTTGTGTGCCTGCGTCTCACTCTAGACCGTGAGCTTCTCTATTTGCTTTCCTTTGCAAATAAAGCCCCCGACAGCACAAACCTCAAAGCAGGGAAAGGAGCACGAGCACAGAGGAAAGGAAAGGAAACAGCTTGGAGCAGTCCAGCTGCAGAAGGACTCCCTGGCCTTGAGAGTACGTGACTCTGTTCTACTTATCTTTTCCAGGCCCTCACGCTCCACTCAGGCTGGCCAGCCTGTGTGCATCCAAGGCCGCTCTACCAAACAGTGTACCAGTGCCGTTCAAGAGAAATGTAGCAGGAGCCATAGCGTCCCATGCGCTGTTTAGACACTCCAAAACCGCAAGATAAAAACAAAAGTACAAAATGAGAAGAGGTCGAGGCTGGAAGTCTGGCTCAGCGTTTCAGGGCCTTGCTGCTCTTGCAGAGAATGGGATTTTGGTTCCCAGAGTCCACACATTGGTTTCCAGGAGATCGGATCCTATCTCCTGTACCTCTTCTGGCTGCTGCACACATGTGATGTATATATATTCACCCAAGTGCATACACACACGCATGAATTTAAAAAAATAATAATTCTTTTAAAGACAAAAAGAGGTAAAACTCAGCTTAAGGAGACTTTTTTTGAACTCTATGAATCCAGATAGTATCACTTCAACACATAGTCAATAACTGACCTAGCTTAATCTTTTCTTCTGCTAACTCTTTGACAGTGAAGGTATACTTGGCACTCACGCCACACCTTAACTGTGTTTGCTCACATCGTGTCTGGTGACGGCGCATGACCAGTCAGTGTGGTTTAAGCTTCGGGCTGTGCCAGAGATATTCCAGATAATTAGATCTCTAGAGTCAGGAGGATGTGGGGAGCTATTTTGTGTTCTAATTTGTGTAGAGAAGCCGTCTAGACCAGTGGAGGCCTCTCTATCACAGAGTTTTTAACGCACTGCCCCTCTGCTTCCGGTCCTCTTCTGTCCCACCTGCTTTGACCGTTATCATTCACTCATGTTTCTATGGCAGTATCAGGTCTTCTGGGAGGCTGACCTCAATCCTTGCAGAATTCTGTTTCTTCGCTTCCTGTAACTTATTTGGATTTTTTTTTTTTTTTTTAGTGATACAGTTACAGGTGAGAGGACTTCATTAAAGGTTATTCTGATACAGAAGAGACAGGTCATACAGGACAAGTTCACATATGATTGTGCTCAGCCTGAATCTCAGTTGGAGGCAGAAACCTTTGTGCATAGAAGGGGCTCGGCTGTGATGCCCTGCGTCATCACCATGGCTGACCTCATGGATGTACGTCGGCCTGTTCCAGAAGTACGAGACACTGTTGTTCTTACAGCCCTGTATATAAACACTTCACGCACCCAGCAGAAAATGCAGTGTTGTTAAGGTCTCTGGGGGTGGGGGGAGGAAGAAAGCTGACTGGACCCTCTGTTTAATACCGTTCCTGGTCAAAGGGTGTGGGTACCTCTGGCAAGCACCCCTCTATTCAAGCCTCATCTTCATCTGTTCCCTGGTGCAGCTGCCCTGTTTTCTCACAGAGGTCAGTGAGCCCAAGTTTTATCTTCGACTCATTCAAGGTACTTCATCTTTAACAACCACTTTAAAACAAATGCGTTTGAAAAGTAGGTCAGTGACATGAAAAGCTGGCAACCCAGGTAACAAAACATGCAGCATTTTGAAAGCGAGGGTTGTGCAAGTTTTGATCAGAATCTTGGGTGCTGGGAATCTGGGGGAATAGGCACCATTGCTCCATGCCTTGTGTTTCCTCTTCCCATCCTTCTAATATTCCTGCAAGCAAATAAAACCCGCACACAGGAGAGCTGTAAATAAAGACTGTGCGTAGCATTATGGGTATAAGCTAAAATTCTTGCAAATCACTGGGCATTAATGATAAGCATATCATGTTCGTGGTAGTGGCTAAGACTTGGTTCTCTAATGCTATTGGACTAATGATGCTATTAGATTCAGTTTGTGGCCCTGTGTGAGCATTCAGGAGCTCTCTCTTTCTGTCCTTTGCTCTGTCTTGTTCATTCTCTGCCTGTTTGACTCCGTCTCTCCCTCCCACCCAATAAACCTTTTATACTAGATCTGTGGGGGCACACCTGTACAGGGCTGACAAAGGCACCCGCAACCATCGCTGCTTTGTCCTATCAGCATCTGCTTTTAAATCTCAGCGGAACTATAATCAATATGCAATTGCTTTGCTTATCTGTGGGTCCAGATTTATTTAAAGTGGCCTCCTGGAAAGAAGTCTGCCTAGACATTCCACGGGTGATGAGGCTCACCATCCGTGGTGATTTGAATGAGAAATGCCACCCCTCCCCCCTTAGGCTCAGGCATTTGACCATTTGGTTCCCAGTTGGTGGCGCTGTTTGGGGGAGGTTTAGGGGTTGTGGTCTATTGGGAAACTACCTCACTGGGGGCAGGCTTTGAGAGATTCAAGGCTTGAGATGCTTCTTCCTCTTTTTCTCAGCTTCACGCTTTCAACTAAGGATACAAGCACTCAGCTTCCTGTTCCTGCTATCATGCTTCTCCACCATGATGAACTCATCCCTTTGGAATCATATGGCAAAATAAACTTTCTTTTGTAAGCTGCTTTTGCCACAGTGTTTTATCACATCTAGTTGACTCCATGTCCCTTTGCTAATGGTTTCCTCCCTCTGTCACCACAGCCAGAGCTTTTCTACTGTAAGTAGCCATGTACAACTTGGTGACGTCTTGGGAACCTGATCCCCACTCTGCCTTATTTGCTTCCGTGGCCATCTTGTGCTAGTTTTAAGTGTACTCTTCACACAGCTGACAGACATGCCTTACAATGTGGACCTTATTACCTGACACTCTTTTACTGAATATTCTTGCATAGTTTTCTGTCTTGCAGGTTGCAACTACTTAGCCTGCGATAAGCCCTCGTTCTGGGCCAGAGCAGCCTATGCAGATTCATCTTGCACTGTTCCTCCGTGTGATAGTCCCTGCCACATCGTCATCAGCATTAGGTTCCACAAAAGGAGCTAAGAACCTCTCATTTTGTGTCTTTTTTTAAATTTTTCTTTTGTAGTACGATTTTCACAACACTCCAATTAGGTGGGGACTGTCACCAGCTCCTTTTCACAGCAGCTGGAATGTTTCTAAGCTGTACGGGTAGAGAACTGAGATTTTATGTGGGTTCCTTTCTAGGGCTTGGGTTTGTAACAATTTCCATTTTCATCATGCTCTGTGTATCTAATTGTGGCACATGTGGTCGGTCACCAAGCATTTGCAAAAAACAAAACAAAAAACAAAAAACCCCAAACAAACAAAAAATAAAAGCCAACCAAACAAAACCCCCCAAACAGCAACAACAACAGAAGACTCTCTGTTGACCAGCTGTGGCCTCTCCCACCTTCTTGCCATACTTTCCTTTCAGGGATTCTCTTTACACAGCATTTCCGCAGAGCGGCCAATCCCATGGGACGCAGCTCAGTCTCCTCTGTCATACCCGTCTCCCCTCGGCAACTGCAGCGCCTGCAGCTCCCTATAGTGTTTGCTTCCAGGTCTAACAGCCCCTCTGGACGCCCTAAGGAACAGGAAGCAATCTTTATCATTTGCAGTAGCTTTACTGAGAATGCCAGAAAAATGAGTGGGTGTAATTGGAGGTAGGAACAGGGCTAACCCTAGCCACAGCTTCACTAGTATTAAATTGATAGAAGTCTTTGTCTTCTATCTGCACAACTCTCCCTCTGAATTTGTCCAGCTTCTATACTCAAAAATGAGTATAAATCATTTATTCTCTCATTTATTTATCCTTAAAACACATATTGAGTTCAAGTAAACCTCAGCTCAATTTTGGGATGGCAAAATGAAGAATAGGAATCTCTGACCGCAAATTCCACTGTTACAGAGAGTGAAGACAGCTGACTAATGTATGTCCTTGCAGAAGTACGTTTTGTTCAAGGCTGTGGTGGCCTCCGTGCAAGTCTGTGGTTCTGAAAGATTATTTTGTGATGTTACTATCAAGCAATTATGCCTGTGTAGGAACCTTTTCTTGATATGTGTGGCCTCTCTCTGTGTGTATTCTTGAATGTGTGCACATGCGAGAGGTACCAATAGCTGTCTATAACAAGAAAGCACAGGCTTAGCATGTGTATTATGTAGTGTAGTAAATGGGCACGAAGGAAGGGGCTTCTATTCCATTTAAAGATACTAAAGAGGAATTAAAAAAACAATAAGAGCTGAATCTGGAAGAAATATGAAAGTTGTCAGAATCAAAATGGAGTTGCTGATGCCAGTGCCACCATTTTTCATCACCACCAAACCAAACCAAACCAAACCAAACCATACCAAACCATACCGTACCATACCAAACCATACCGTACCATACCAAACCAAACCAAACCAAACCAAACCATACCAAACCATACCGTACCATACCAAACCAAACCAAACCATACCGTACCATACCAAACCATACCAAACCATACCGTACCATACCAAACCAAACCAAACCAAACCAAACCAGACCAAACCAAACTAAACCAAACAGCAACAACAGACCCTCAAGGGACTGGGGACGTGACTCAGTAAGTAAAGTGTTTTCCAGGCAGGCAGAAAACCCTGAGTGCAGATTCACTGCACCCATGTATAAAGCTGGGTGCACTTGCATTTGTCTGTACTTGGAATTGTGGGAGCAGAGACAGGCAGATAGTTGAAGCTGTATGGCCAGCCTTGCTGCATATATAAACTGCAGGAGAGATGTTGACTCAAAAAAAGAAAAAAGAAAAAAAAGAAAAAGTGAAGACACCTGACATTGCTTGCTGCCTGGCTCCCACATACATGCACACACACACATACCACATATAAAGGAAGGGTTTCTACACAGGCATTATTGCTTGATAGCAAATTCACAAAAGAATCTTTCAGAACCACAAAGTTGCACAGAGGCCACCACAGACTTGAACAAGAAACTCCTTCTTTAAGGATGTCTGCTCGGCACTGTCTGTTCGAGTCAGACTGACGCCACGCTCGCCAATCATTATGGTCAAGAATTACAGCTTCAAACTGCCTGATGCTGCCCTCTTCATTTGCCCCTTGCCTCAACCCCTTTGAACCACTCATAGCTTTCTGCAGCATGCATGCCTTCATTGTAGCGGTCAATCTGCTACTTCCCAGTCAAAACCATTCTCTGGGAAATGTCTGTCCAATACAGATATGTTTAGATTCACGTAAATCTTAAAGGATACATTGCAGAAGAACTAGGAGGGGAAGTGAGTTCAGAATTCAGAGAAAGCTTACACTGAAAGGTGATAATGAAGCAGCAAGAATGCAAATATAAAGTACAGTAGCTTGTGTGGGTGGTGGTCTTCCAGAGTGGGAGCCGGCCATGAGAGGCAAGTAGAGCCCCGGTCTACAGAGATTTGGGGCACCCTGCCCCAAAGAATACAGACTTGACTCTGAAAGCAGTAGAATCACAGTGGAAGCATTTGGGTGAATGAAACACTTTCCATCATTTGCGGTTTTAGAACACTCATGCTGGGATCCAGGCGGAGCCCAGGGAACAACGTCCTGAGTTAGAACAGCTGCTATGGCAAGGGGGAAGATGTTGCTGAGAGCTGCCCAATGGCTAACACAAACAGAGCTTGCTAGCCTCATCCACCTGAAGCTGCTCCAGCAAAACATGGAAGAAAGGTGTGGAGGTGGACTCTGTGACTCCAATGTGAGTTCGGTGGTCCTGGATCCTCAGGAGGAATAATGATCCAGAGAGTGTTGAGGAGGAAGAAGGGTTTGAAATTGAATTTGTTTAACCCACTCAAGACAGTCCCTTAAACACATTGTTCTTTCAACTGTTTGAAGTGTTTTTTATACTTCAAAAACTTTTACAACAGGAGTATCTTCAAACAGTTTTTTTTATAACAAGCTCAATCAAAGTTATGGTGGGTTCTGCAGAACACTGGGGACCCTGGGACTCTGAAGGTTGTAGGCAGGCAGAGGTTCTGGCCAGCTGTGCTGCCTTAACTGAGAAATTGCCATCTTCATTTCTTCTGACACTAGTAATGGATTCATTTGGAATTCTGGAAGTGACTTTGGAGCTTGGGCTGGGGCAGGCACGTACGAGGCCTGGGGTTTGAGCATCTGCACCAGGAGAAAGAGAATGCACACGACTCTGAAGCTTTCAATCTTCAAAACCCCCAGATTGAATCTCAGTCACTCAGTCACTCACACGATTTGCACACTGTCTGGGATGCAGTTCTGTGTCTTGGAGCATTTGTTTTATTCTGTTTTTGTTTTGTTCAGTTTTTTGTTTCTAGCTCAGAAAGTGCTGATCATATTGGGAGTTACATTTGTAAATCTACTGTATTTGTCTGATTCTTTTTAATTACAGATGAAAGTGTTTTTTTTTTTGATATGAGAAATATGCAAACATCGTAGGCCATAACTGTTTCTCTTAACAATGGCATTTGAACAAAACATGTGTCACCAGAACAGGCTGCAGGGTCCCTACTGCATGACGCCCCCCCCCCCCCGCTCAGCCAACGAAAGCCAGCTAAGCCACAAATCAGCCAACAATTAACACATGCTGTTGTATTTGCGTTTTTCAAATATTTTCCAACTCCCATCGTGTGCTTTTGTGTTCTGTACTTCAAACCCCTGCCAAAGCCTCCTTCGGGGCCATTCCTTCTGGGGTTCCACCCCACCAAAGCCTCCTCCAGTGCCATTCCTTTCTGGGCTCCCAAGTCCTTTGGACAACAAACAGAAAAACTTTCCAGAGGAGGAGAAAACACAAGATGCACAGGGCTTAACATAACTTTCTCAAGTTTCTGCTCCTGCAAACACTGTTTCTTAAATGTGTTGTTTGTATCCCTTTTATTGAATACTTTTGCTTTTCAGTGTGCCTGGTCTTCTTACCTTTCATTAAATTCTCTAGATAGTGACCAGGCAATCTTATTTTTTCCACCTACATTTATGGCAACTATATAAAAATCAATGGAAATAAAATATATATGTTAAAAGTACAAATTTGTATTTAATAATTAGTAGTGTAAAGTTGATGCTCCCTTGCCCCAAAGGAAGAGATAATTGTTATCCATCTCTGTCAGGGAGATTGATGTCTTAGTTGATATCATTATAGAACACGTGGGAGTAGCCTCGCTCTTGTCCCCACAATTCCTGCCTGCCTTTCAAAGTGGGTCATTCTATTATTACAGCCAGAGAGTGTCAAGCTCTAATGATTTCTTATACAAAATGTCCTTGAAAAAAAGACAATGAGGTGTCAGAAGACAATAGAAACTTGTTATCGTTGTATTACACATCTCTGGAAACGTTGTATTTGAGTAAGCCCTCATCTATCTCGGGGCCAGTACATGCTACAGTCATCAGATCTAACAACAGCCAGCTCTAATGCTCCTTCCGTACTTTGCGTTCTCATTAAATTTCACAACATTTAATAAAAATCATTAACATTATAAATTTAAATTCAGCTCAGCGTTTTTGAAACAAGCTGGTTCTACTGTGTGTCCAGAAAAAGGGGGAGGAATAATATTATAAAATTTAGGTGTGTTTATTTCCTATTATTGTAAATTGGTGTTCCTTTTTTCCTCTGTTGATTTTTAAAGTAGAATTCTGTTCTACAATTTTAAGGCAATGGAAAAATTGGAGGGGGTAGCGAGAGGCACCTCTGAACACAGTAATATTTTAAGCCTCTTTGGTATGTACGGATAAAATCTGCTGTAGTCGGTGTGTGGGATCTTGATTATGCAGGCATGGATTATTTAAACAACGTTTATGCAACATAAAGAACAATTGTCTAAAAATACTGCACTCATGTTCTCACTCTCGCGGCTACGAGCTCACTGGTTCCCCTGCTGTCATGGAGGGACATCAGCTCTTGACAAGCCTGGCTTTCAGACCCACTGCTTTTTGGTGCAGAATTCCAGCTAAGATCCCCACTTATCAAGTTTCTCAGGTTAGCCCGCTTGTGCATGGAAATGAGATCACACACAAGAAACAAAGACCCGCATGCAGCAAACTTCTGTGATGTGCAAGTACCCCTTTTTTCCACAAATGCCTAAGACGGTAGCATCGAGTTGATCTCGCTTCCATATAGGAGGTGGTATAGGAAGGTTATATATAAGGTTATATACTTCTTAAAAGCACAGTAATATAAACTTAAAACACAACATCTTCCTTGATTGCTTGACATCTTATTTTGAAAACACAGGGGCTCGTTACAGAATGTGGAGCTCACTGCTTCAGTAGCTCAGGCTCGGAGCAGGACCCGGGGACCACCCCATCTCCACCTCCCCAGCCTGGGATTAAATGCACAAGACACCATGCCCAGCCTCCAAAATTTATTATCCACCTTAAGGCCTAGTTTCCTTCTGCTAATAATAGGACTTTTTCTGTGTTTTTTTTTCTTGTGAAATAACTCAGTATGTCTGTGAACTCATAGTTGGGCCTTTGAATTTCTTTACTGTACCTAAAAAAGATTTTGGGGGTTGAAATGAATGCAGAATAATCTCTGTTGTTGTTTTTTATTTTTATTTTTATTTTTTTCATATGATAGAAGGTGCAGAGAAGAATGCCCATAAAGAAGGCTTTTATTGTGGCTTCAGGATGGAAAATTTGGGTTAACACATAAAATTATAGAAACACACACACACACACACACACACACACACACTCTTTAGCTTGAAGAAGGGACCATTTTTAACAGTCCAGCACTAAGGTGAGGGTCTATTCTACTGGATGTAGCATGTACCTGTTACCTAGATGAACAGCCAGAGGACTTCTTGGAGGGACCGAACTGCTCCTATTCTGCTGGCACATGAGCATTCTCTGCTGGTCTCAGGACTCAGGCTGTCACCCTGGGACAGGCTCTTCGAAAAAATAAAACACAGGAATGCATCCTGGGGAAGCAATAGACAAAGTTCTGAGGTTTCAGAATGAAGATTCACTGCTAGGAAACAGCATTGTTACTTTTTAGGTTTCTGTGTGCATGAATGGAAAACACACCTCGTGAGGTAGGAATTAATATATGTAGAGATGTTAGACCAAAGCCCAGCACAGTAAGTTCTCTGTTGGCTAGCTGCTATGGCCATGACTCAGCGCCTTATTGGTGACACACTGAAGGCTGCCTTGGTGATTCAAGCAATCACACCTTGAGATGGAATTCTGATTAAAGACAGTCTGCTAGGAAGGCTGAGCCAAGGCAATCCCAAACCTTTCGGGCTCGCACGCAGAACATCCAATTGGAGAAGATTTTCGATCAATAGATGATAGTGAATTTTTTTTTTACTTAAATACCAAAATGCATGATAGTCTTGTTCAACTCATTCCTTTTGTAATAAGCCAATAAATAATTTAGTTACCATTTAATATTCTAGTAAGAAAACAGAAAGTAGTTCAGGAAACCGGTCTAAAATGAGCCTATAAATTCTGCACTGAAAAAAAGTGCCTCATTTTAAAGGTAAATGAATTGGAATATACTTAGTACGAGGGTATGCTGCGCCACCAAGGATCCAGGTGATGAGGAAGGGACACTGGGGCAGGGGACAATAACAACACGTGCAGTATGTTTCTAACTCTCCTCACTAGCTCACTCTCACAGTAATGTTTAACAAGGCGTATTGATTAGAATGGCCTTGATTTGTAAATGGGAACAGAAGATCACATTGTGGGCTCCGGGCCAGTTCTTGTACACAAAGTCTGCAGGCCAAAGATTTCATTAATAATTGATTTTAAGGGGATTATACAAGCCCTTGTGGGCCTGTCTTTTGCCAGCATATTTCATTAGCGCGCACAGCTTGATTTATGAATAACTGTAGGATATTAACTCAGGAAGGCACCATGGACTGGAAACTGGAGGACCCAATCAAGGGCAGAGCTAGGTTTTCTGTCTCCTGTTGCAAAGCCTTTGACATGAGGTGTATGTGGGCTGTTTCATCAATAGGATCTTGAACATTGGGCGCAGATAGAAAGACTGTAAAACTCAGTAATTTACAGCATTTCTACAAGAAGCTGACCAGACTAGACCCCAGATGCTCTGGGCTTTAGTCCCTGGCAAGTAGAACATGATCTTAAGTGGTTCATCGCATAGTTTAGAACTCCATCAACACTGCATGATGTGTTCATGCTGAAACTATAGATTCTGCTCTTCACTGCACCCAGAAAGTGAAATCCAGTTAGCAGGTCATGGCTGCTCTGCCCTCAACCACGTGTCAGCTTATGAAGGCCACAGATCTGTACCTGGAACACTTGAGGTTCTTGGCATGCTGTCTTCTGGCACTCATCTGGCATCTCTGATGCCCGACTTCTTCTCTTGAATGTTTATAGGTTATGTTTGTATCTTGCCTGTTACGATGGCTGTTTCACCTAGACTGCAGGATTAATGTTGGTTTAGGTTCAGTATTTTCAACTCTGTGACTTGTGGCCAGCATCAAAGTAGTCCTGCTCCTACTTGACTGGTGTCTGAAGGTTTACAGGTTCTTGTCCTCTGGGAGAGGAGTTCTGGCATTCAGTCTTTTTGACATGAGTTTATCAATTAGGCTATGTGGCTTTGTTACCCTAGATTGCTGTGGTGGTTCTGGTTTTGGATCCACTTTCAGCCATGACTAGATTCACACAGCTGAGTGCTCTAGACCAAAGGAACACAATGGATTGTGTAACTGATTCTAGCTGGAGATGAGCACTGGACTCATGCTACCCATGGCTCACTAGCACTCTAGAAATACAAATGCCATGCTTCAACCTAGCCAGTCAACATCTCCGCCACCATGTCCTATGGCTGGGGAGGCTGGTAGAGACAACAATTCTCCGTCAATGCACAAAGCCTTGGAATAGAAACACAGCAGTGCGCCTACACGATGTAGGTGGTCCTCATCAGGCTCTACCTCTGAGAGCAGGGGTTCTCAATCTGTGGGCCTTGCCCTTTTTGGGGGTTGAATAACCCTTTGACAGGGTTGGCCTAAGACTGTCAGAAAACAAGCATAATTACAATTCATAACAGTAATGAGCTTCCACTTGATGTAGCAACAAAAATAATTTTAGGGTTGGGGGGTCAACACAACATGAAGAGCTTATTAAAGGGTAGCAGCATTAGGAAGGTTGAGAAGAACTGGCCTACAGCTAATACATACCTATGAAGTAGCATGTTCTCCACTCTCTTAAGTACTTGTCTGGTGTGTGGCCTTTAAATGTGTGAAGCCTTCTTTAAACATGCAAAACCTTCTTAGGAACACCTGCCATAGAGCTTATGAACTTGGTTTGTGCAGGTCCTCTTAGCTGGAGCAATGGCAATGGCAAACATTTTATCAGAAATCTAGATAATAAACACATCTTCTCTGGGCCTGATGTTTGTAGAACGAAAGTGTCGGAGCATGAAAATGAGCTGCCATGCCTGTGTTCTTACTTATCGTCTTCACAAAGCAAGTCCATGAACCATAACTTGTAGATATGAGAGACGTGACAATACTGTAGGCTGCTCTTAAGGAACACCCTTGCTACACCTGAGTAGTGGAGACAGCCGACAGGGTGAAGCAGGGGAAAGAACGTCAGCGAGTCCAACTGGGCATTCCTGCCCGGGGCCAATCAGAGACCTCCGATTCTTTCTGGGATTTATCTCATTTCTGTGTGTGAAGCGCCTTGATTCTCTGCTCTACTTTTTAAAATTCTGTGTAAGGATGACTTCCTCTTTGAGGCTCTTATTGTGTTAGACCCGAGACAGATCTGCTCTTTCAATTAAGTATTAAGTTTCATGAGAGTGTAGCACAACCACAGCTCTGTATCTGGCTCATGATAAGCATCCATTGTTGTATTTGGGGATTAATATTTACTATTGATATATTTTTTAGTAAAGCTGTGGTTAATCCTAAACAGCTGTTTAACCAAATCACCACACAAAGACTAGGATTTATTTAGTTAACCTAGAACACAATGCTGGGCAATAGTTATTCCATCCTAAACATCCAACCCTGCATAGTTTCTGCCATTCAGATTCACCCATTATACTTGCTTTAGTGATAACTTAGGTCTGGTTCATTCCTCCATGTCATTTCAAGACCTCTCCTCCAGCTCTTGCTCTCTCAGCTTCTCTCTTCTTCTTCTCCTCCTCCTCCTCTGCCTCCCACTCCTTCCTCTCCTCCTGTTCTTTCCTCTCCTCTGGCTTCCTTCCTCTCCTCTTACTCCTTCCTCTCCACTGCTCAACATCGTGGCTGGTTGTTTTATTTTGGCATGTTTACACAAAGTTGAGACATGTGATGCTTAGAATAAGTATCACAATGCAATGTCTGGATTGAAACCAGAGAGTTGGGGAGAGAAATCAGCATTTGAATGAACAAGGGTAAGGTGTATACATTTCAAAAGAATATTATACCAACAGTCCATTTATGACCTGATGTTTTGTACTTGTTTAGATGAACTTGTTTCCTGTGCATTCTTCTCTATCTCTAGTGAATTCTCCTTGGTCACGGCACTCTAGTGAGTGAGCAGTTCTTTTTGGCCATGGCGTTTAGCTTGTTACAGCTACCCAAGAGGTCTGATGTCTCTGCCTTGTAATAACACAGGTACCCAAGGCCTCTGCTTTCAATGGACTCTGAATTTCTGTCCACTGAGTCCTAAGTCCCATTATGAATGTGCAGAGCTTTAATCTTTCATAGATCAAGCAGCTAGAAACATAGAATGGACGACCTCAAGAAGCCAAGTGTGAAGTCAGAACGCTCTTGAAGTCTATGGCCACTGGCTGTTTACATATGACAAGGCGATCCAACAAGACTGCAGAAATGCTTATATATTCCAGGGTCCTGTCAGCTACACATGGTCTCTGGAAACAGTCCCAAGAAGGGCCAAGTGCCAGTGGAGCTGGTTGTGGGGATGCAGGAAGTTGGATATATCAGTCAGACCTCAGGGCATTTCCACCTCCCTCTGGTCAGCCCAGGCAGCCACATTTTGAGGAGAATTTAGAAATGAGACATTCTAGCATGCCAGCTGACCCCAGCAAGGCAAAGGAGAATCTTGTTATAATTTGTGGTCTGGCAGCTTCACAGTCATGACAGCCCATCTTGTTCCCTAACCCATTGGTTGTTCATTTGATGACTGGAATGCTGGCCTCGCCATAAAATACTACAGTAAGAGCACCAGCCAATGCGTGGAATCATGGGAATTTAGCCTTTAGCTTTGCAAGAAATGTCTGGTATGTATGTGCACGTGGAGAAAAATGTCAGCCCAGACACAAATTCTGTACTGGCGAGCCATGAAGTCATGGAAGATGGAGTAGAGCTTCGTGAGACCTGACACTTGAATGGGTATAGCTAAGGAGAGGGACAGAAGCAAGAGTAGCGAAGGAGCTGTCTTTTTTTTTTGTCAATATTTTAGCAAGCAAATAGTCCAATTGTGTGAGCACTGCAGAAATACAAAGTGCTGAGCAAGTTCATGGATGAAGTTCTTACAAAGAAATAGTGGTTTCTAGACCATCAAGTTAGAATTGGTTGTCGTGATTGTCTTTATTAAACAATTTTGAGTTACCTTTAAGTTAGCATACAAAATAATGATCTCCATGATGAATGTGCTCCTCTTATTATGTCTTGAGGACACCTGCCCTCCACCTTTTCCTCTGCACTAATGAGGTTAATGTCTTCACAAAGTCAACAGAACCAGAGTTGAGCTCGCGCATGGCCGCACTCTTCTGATGATTTAAGTAACCTCCTGTTTTTCACTCCACAACTTACTTTTCCTTGGTTCTTGGAAATTACCTTTTATGGGAATGTTTGTATTTCTTAGATAAGTAGAGTGCCTATTAAATCATTTCACTTAGAAAGCAGACTCGTGCTGATGGAGATGACATAATTGCAAAGGACAATGTGAACATGCAAGTCGATTTTCAGCCGATAAATAGGGAAAACTGAAGGATGAACAGGAAGTTTCTGACTTGGAACTTACTTTATTCTTCTAAAAATATTTCATGTTTTACCAAACTCTTTATTACAATGAAGTGGACGCAATATATTAAAAATCTTGTCCCAATACTGACAAACAACTCATTTTCAGGGCTTCTGTTTTGCTGGCTATTAAATGAAGGGACCATTTTCTGGAGGAAATAGTTTCAAATGTCTAGGATGGATAACACATTGTGTTTCCTACAGTCCTGCATGTCGTCTTTTTGCTCTGGTACATAATTTGGTGGAATCTAATTGTACATTAAGGCCAAGTTCTTCCGAATGGCATTTAAGCATCTTCCTACTGTAGTTTCAAATTGCCTTTCTATCTCATTTCCCTGTGGCTGCTTCCTGGGATCTTGCTTCTTCCTCAGTGTTGCTAAAATTTCTTCTCTTAGGGAGATTTAAACAACGTCTATTCCTCCCACAAAGATCCAAAGGACAAAATGAGGCATGAATCTACCAAAACTGACTCTGGGGTAATGTGTGAGTTTATTAGGCTTACTGACAGAGCAATGGAATTTGCAGACAGGAGCACACACAGCCTTTAAGCCCTCACACTGGAAAGTCTACACGCTACATGAATGAAACCCCCTTTTTTCTGTAATTGGACCCCTCGCCAGTCCTTCACAGTCTATAAGCTTCTAGCTCTTCCTGAAGGTCTTGTGCAACTAGGGCAAAATAGCTTGCACCTAGCTGGGAGGAGTGGCTGGACACTCAGGCGATGGTCCCCCGACCCTCCCTGACCGCCTTTCTATGAGGGAGGTCGAGGGAATCAGCCCAGCTGTCGTGATCTGTCCCAAGTACACCCAGGTACACCATCGGGAGGATGGTGGCAGGTTGGCTTGGAGACCCGTCCTATACAGCACTCTTCCAGTGAACTCTCTCAACTCTGGGCTTCCTGTTCCCCATGACCCTGGGATGCTGCACCCAGTTTAAAAAATACCCCCCCCCAAAAAAAAACAACAACAACAAAAGAAACTAAGGCCCTCTCAAACTTCAAAAGTTACATCAGGTGTCTCCTCTTTGGACAGCCTGTGTCTAGCTTTAGCGGAATGAATGTCCCTCTTTGCCCTGTGCTCACCACCAGCAGGGCCTTTAGCTGACAGACCATTCTTTGTTTCATATTTTGCTTTTCTTATCTCCAACGTTAGGATACTGATGTGGTAACAGGCCTCTTAGACACAGTGAGACTGGCAACTTGTGAGAACAAGAGAGATGTTCTTGGCTGAGACTGATCTGCATGGTTTGTTCACAGTACTGTCCAGGGCAACGCCTGCATCAATTTCAAAGGCCGACAAAGGGTCCTGATTAGCGCACAGGGAGAAGACAGCAAGCCGTTGATGGTGGCAGAGCCTCTGAGGGAAAGCAGACTCTAGACCCCACATGCAAATCAAAATAGCCTTAATTTGACCAAAAGGTGTTATTTTTGCTGAAAACTTGAAGCAAGACACATGAGGAATCAGTAGCTGAACTGGTCCTTGAGGCATAAGAAGAATCTGAAAAATGTGTTAGGCAAGGGGGCTTTTGGATGCCATGACACTTGAAGATTCTTGAGCTTTGGAAAGCCGGGGAAGAGAAAAACACGCTGAAATATTTTTAATTGTCTGGGAAATTAGGGCACAGAAAAGACAGTTCAGTTGCAGCCCAGCATGGCTCGGAAACTGATAAATTGCCACTAGGTGACGCTGTTTCCTCACCTGTGACTCCCTGCCGTCGCAGCCCGCAGCTGGGTTCAGAGCTGGCTAAGATCCACTCAGGGTTCTGGCTTTGCCCAGCCGGGCAAAGGCCGGGATAAGGGACGTCCTAGTTTCACTTGCATTCCTCCTTTGTAAAATGTAGAAGCCTGGTATTGGCGATTCTGAAAAACTTCTCCAATTACTTTTTTTTTTTTGATAACTTTGAAATGATAAGGTTGGCTTATTGGCTTACTGTCTTTTTGTGTAAGCAGACTCTCGCACACAAGTGCTGCTCTTCAGCCAAAGGTCAGTTAGATAATTAGACAGAAAACACACGGGCAAGAATCAAGTGAACAATGGCACACCTTGTGTGCATTGGTGTGCTTCCTGGGCCTCCCACACGGTTCCCACACTAAGACCTTATGTAGGTACTCAGCGAATGCAGAGCTGTATGGAATCTGTTCTTTCTGTCACCATACCTTTTTTTTTTTTTTCCTTTAGCTTTGTAAGTTCTAGAACGTTCTTCTTGGCCCTGGGTCAGCTGGAGCCTGGGCTTCATTGTGTGAGTTACTGAGTTTCACACAGAAGTTCCGCTTGCGTTTAACGTAAACGCTGAATGACGTGGACACCTAGGATGACGTGGACACCAAGCTGCCGGAGTGAACTACCGTTTCTGGCTTCATCTTTAGCAGAGATCTGAAAGAAGTGCTTTGCTCCGGATGTTTTCAGTCACGTGGCTATCATGCCACGTGTGCCTGGGCCAATCACGTTGCTTGTCTCTTCTTAGCGCTGCTCTTCAGTGGAGCTCAGATCTTTCCAGTGCAGAGACAGGCTGTTTTCCCCTTGGCAGGCGTTTGTCTGCTGTTTCTTAGAGGATTTGTAAGAACCACTTAGCAGTTGTGAACAAAATAGCCCACCCTTAGCCTACCACGAAAATACCACCTCAGTAGGAGGGGAGAGTTGGGGACAGTTAAAGAGAATTGGCAACATGAGTTCGGGGTGGGGTTGAGCAGCAAAGTTTGAAGATACGAATATTTAGGTCTACCAGCTGCAAATGGGTCTCATGCCTTTTTCCATTTGAGTGAAGTTGGGTTTCAACTTTCTCCTTCGTCTGACATAATGGCAGCAGTTTTATTTGTAGTAAACATTTAAGTTCCAGTTCTTTAAGAAGAAAGACAAAAGTAACAACAGACTTCAAATGCCCCAATGCTCTTCTGTCCTCTCTGCCAATGGCCCAGTATCTTTTCTCACCAGCTCAGTTCAGCTCCGGTGTTCACAGCTAACAAGGTTTCATTGCTGTGGAAAGGGAATTTGGCCTTTGCTTCCAAACATAGAGTTGAGCTTGATACAGCCTCAGCAGGGGACAGATTTCCCTTTTTTCATCTCTGTGCTTCCCTGGTGTGTAATCTTGTCTTTTGAAATAGTTGCAATCAGAACAAATTACCTAAAGAGTGGGGAATGAAGCGCTCTGTGGGTATTTTTTCAGTTTAACAATTGGCACCTTCCCTCAGTAATTGAAAATGATCCAGGAAATCTGTATGTCCCTGGCAACACTTCTCCTAAGTGTGTGTGAGCGAGGCTTTCAAGGTGACAGCAATTGTTTCAGCTGGTTCAGGGTGGGGTGGGGGATGGGGGAGCTCAGGAAAAAGAGAACACCATCTCCTGGCCTGGTTCCCTTCCTTCAAGGTGGGTGGCAGAGTAAAGTTTTTTAAACAATTGGCTGCTGGACTGGGGAGAAAGAACCATGGGTTTATGGTTAGTCTAGACCCAAATCTCATAAGCCATCAATCAGGTTGGGTCCAAGCGCTAGTCAGTGGGACTAGCTGTGTTTCCCTAAAATGAGCCTCCGAACTAGGAAGGTGCAGGGTCTATGGTTTTACCCTTGGTGTGTCAAGGCCCAAGATGTTCGACATCCAGCGCAAACGATAAAGATGGCTGAGTCTGTCTTCAACTCTTCTTTGGTTCTTCAGTCCCACTAGGACCCACATTAGGTCAGGAAGACCTCATTATGCATCTGATCAGACCCTTCTGCCTCAGAAACACTGGAAAATCTGTTTTCTTCCTGGAACCAGAGAGACAGTGTCCTGGCTAGTTGTTTTATTTGTTTGTTTGCCTTTTTTTTTGTCAACTTAACACAAACTAGAGTTGTCTGGTAAGAGGAACCTTGACTGAGAAACCACCTTCATCGGGTTGCCTGTAGGCAAGGCTGAAGGACATTTTCTTGATTAAGAGTCGATTGTGGAGGGCTCAGCCTACTGTGTGCAGGGCCACCCTGGACAGCTGGTCCTGTGTTGTGTAAGCAGGCTGGGCAAGCCATGGAGAGCAAGCACATAAGCAGCACCGTCCATGGCCTCTGCTTCGGTTTCTGGGACAGGTTCCTGACCTGCTTGAGTTCTTGCCTTGACCCACCCTTCAGTGATGGACTGCAGTGAGGTCACAGGAGTCAAACCCTTTCTTCCCCAAGTTGTTTTTGCTCATGGTCTTTATCACAGCAACAGAAAACATGCTAAGGCAGATGGAGAGACTCTCTGACTTCACTAGTCTTCAGTGGGTGTGGGACCGCTGGGAAAGGAGCTTGAAGGATTGGTGTAGGAGTTCATGATGCCCTTGGGAAATGCTTAGAGGAAACACCTGTCACTTCAGGTGCCATTTCCCCGCTTTGTACTTGAGCGAGAGATGTGTGGAAATAAAGGCAGTAAAGGCTATTTTCCTGGACTAAGTGATAACTCATTCAGAACACCAAGGGAAGCGGATAGAGCTGGGTGTCATGGAGAGGTTTATTGCTGTTCACTAACAAGAAGTCACACTGACCAAGTTCCGTCCTTCTGTGTCGAAGACTCCTTCCCTCTCTGTAGGGCTGTGTGTGTCAGCATCAGTTTATAATTCCCTGAACAGAACATATTACCATTAGTTGGATGAAAAATGAGCAGATATTAGAAGGCATTCTGAACCTTGTGTTACCCAAGACTAGTGTACTTACAGCATGGGTGTGTCTGCAGAGCTTAAGGAGAGTTCAAGAAGAGAAACCCAGGAGTTTGGAATGGAGGGGATTTAAACACACACACACACACACACACACACACCCTGGGTAGTGTCCTAGTTAGAATTAACTGCCAACTTGACAGCCTACAATTACCTGAAAAAAGAAATCTCAATTGAGTAATTGTCGTTATCATGTTGGTGTGTGGGTGTGTCTATAAGGAATTATATTGATTGTAATTGATGTAGGAGGGGCCATCCCACTTTGGGTCATCCCATTTCCCTAGACAAGCTTTTCTGGGCTATGTAGGAAAGCTAGCTAGTGGGGTCCCAGCACTGAGGGAGGGAAGTGGATCTGGGGTACCACCCCTTGCGAAGAAGCAGTTTGCCATTGATATCTGCTGGCAAAGGGAAACTCAGTTTGCTACAGTTGAGTGTCACTGGGTACCACACCTCAGGGTTGACGAATGCCTGGTAGTAGTTGGCCAATGCAAAACAAACTCTTTAGGGTTTTTTTGGTGGAGTTTTTGGATCTTTCTTTCTTTCTTTCTTTCTTTCTTTCTTTCTTTCTTTCTTTCTTTCTTTCTTTCTTTCTTGTCTTATTGGTCCTTTGCTTTTTTGTTTTGATTTTCATTTTTGAAGGATTTTTGGTTTGGTTTGGTTTTTTTTTTTTTTTGAAAGAGAATGTAAAGTTGGGTGAGTAGGGAGATATGGAGGGTCTGGGAGGAGTTAGGGGACAAAAGCATGATCAAAATATACTGCCCCCCAAAATGCTTACTTTCACAAGGAAGGAAAGTTAGATAAACGTGTGTCCAAGAGCAGTCCAGCAGATGCCTTCCCCTCTGGCTTACACTTCGCAGTCTTGCCTGAGCTCCTGCCTTGACATCCTCAGGGAAGGGCAGTAGCCTGTCAATGAAACAAAACTTTTACTGCCCCATGCTGCTATTGGGCGGTGTGCTCTTTATCACAGCAACATGAAGAAAACTAGACCAGACAACAGTTTAGGAAAACGAACCGGCACATTGTAGCGTGTAAGGCCAGGAGAACATAAAGTGGACTTGACAGCCCTGGGTTGGGGTGGGCTAAAGTAGAGAGCAGTGTGGGCCAGTTTTGCAGGTGGCAGAATGAGACACTGGGGGCGAGGAGGGTGGAGGACTGAGGGAACACTCTCAGCCTTCCAGGGACTGAGATGCTGGGTGTGTGGCCAGCTAGCATGGTCCTTGGGGGGCAGTGCAGTGTGCAGTGGTCAGTAACCAGTTTTTATCAGGTTTCCTCCTCCTCCTTTTCCTCTTTCTCCCTTTCTTTCTCCTTCTCCTCCTCCTTTCCCTTTTTCTCCTCCTCCTCTTTTTTGACTTTCTCCTTATGCTGCTCTGATGTTCGATGCTTTAAGCACTCATCTTGTCTTCCTTTAGTCAAGTCTATTTTTAAAATGTTTGACCAAAAGCTACTGAAAGACCAGGACAATAGCAAGAATTGAGGGTAATTTCTTTTTAAAAAGGAGATGAAATATAAAAATAACTAGACCGTTCTTTAAATATAAAATAGTAACATCACCTCCAGCGGCTCAAACAAAGCACCATGAGAAGTGTAATTGTAAATCGTAACAGCTGCAGCTGAGCTGCATCTCACGTGGACTCCCGAGGCAGCCTGTGTGAAAAGGGAGGCGGTGAGTCACGAGCCCAGAAGTATTGGCTTCTGAATAATATGTCAATTTCTAAAACTGATCATGTGTAGATGAGTGTCAGAGTCAGCTCAAGATGTTTGGTGTGTGGATCTGGTACTGCAGAGTAGGAACGTTCTGAAGCTGTGATGACGAAGGTGGTGAGAAATCTGCCGTTTGCAATGGCACAGCCCATCCTGCTTTGTGGAGGCAGACCTGCCTGGGTGATGCTGGTGGATGTGGCGGGGGCCAGTTCTCTGCAAGGGCAGCTGTGCAGAGCCGGCACATGGACTTGGACGGTTTTGTCCTTAAGAGTCCTCAGAACAAAGAATAGTGACAGACTATCCCTTGTTGACAGGTTGGGGAAAAAAGGCATGCAGCATTGGATAGCATCCCTTTTGTTAAAATTCTCTTTCTCTTATAAAAATTAGGAGCCTTGTGAGAAAACAACTAAGTGGCCGAAAAAATAATAGTGTAGTCACGGGAGCCTCTAAGTGCTGCAGGAGAAGGGCGGGTGATGCGAGGAGGTGTGGCCAAGCATTCTTAGCAGCGAGGGGTGGCAGCAGCACCCTCGAGAATACACTGATGTCTAAAGGATGGGAAAATGTGTTTGAGAGGATGCTGAGTTCAGGGAGAACCACACCACTTTGGAAGTCCTGTGAGTCTAACATAGCTAGAGAATAAAGAGCAGGAGAAGGCAAGTGAGCAGGGAGGTCAAAGAGCAGCTTCAGACTGAACCTGCAGGGCCATGTATCCAGTGGAAAGAACGTGCTCTTTAAGGGCAATTGGAAAGTCCATTAAGGGCTCTTAGAAGGAGGATAGCATGACCCAGTTTCTACTTCTAAGGTAATCACCTTGGTTGGAAAATGGGCCGGAGTAGGGCAGCCGTGGGAGGATGTGGGGCTGGACTATTCTGAGGCCACCTCTTGGCCATGGGTTAGGAATGGGGAGGTGAGATTAAGTATTGTCTTACCCACTTCAAGACCACAAGCTCGAGAATGTCTTGTAAGAGGAACACATGTTGGGGACTAGGGGGAGCTGAACAAGAAGATGCCATCTGATCTGGAGACTGAACAATGAGAAATTAAGGATTATTCTAAGAAAGAGTAGCAAGAGTAAATTCCAAAGTAAGTCAGAAATGCCCAGAGTGTCAAGGAATGGCAAGCAGTCTTCTTGTCTGCATCTTTCTACCATGTCACACTACTGCTACCTTTCAAGACCTTGATTTGGACCATTCTTGAGTCACGCAAAGGCCAGGAATTTATCAAGCCCTTCAGCTTCCTGTGATGTCTCCACTGCCTTTGTGATCTCAGGTGCCCAAACAAAGTCTTAAGAACCATCATTACCATTGCTTCCGAGCCCTCAGCACACCTCCCGACCGCTAGCTTTATCTTAAAGTTCCAAACACCTTGAAACCAAGTTTTCTCCAAATCTATGCATTCTGCCTTCTGCTCAAGCAGCTGCCACAGGCTGGAGCTGCTCATACATCCATTTACTCTGGTCTTATTTGGGATGGCTAAAGCCTGGGAACTCTCAACATAGTTGTTTCAGTGAGAAAATAGAATCAGCAGAGTGGACTTCGAATGCTTCTTCACTGCACCTCCCCACAGCCCACATCTGATCCTCCAGCCTCTGTCTGGATCTCCCACTGCCCCTGTTGAGGTGGCCCATCCCCCATCCAGAGCTCCTTTACCTGCACACCTTTGCCTTTCCCTTCCAAAGGAGACCCTAGATAGACTTCTCTTTCTTCTCTATTGTTAAAGCTCCTCTCTGCTGAACTGCTGCAATCCACACGGAGTATATGTCAGTCTTAACAAAAAAATAATCACTGCCTAGACCCCTGCCCCATTACCCTGTTCCTCTAGACAGCAAAAACATCACTAAGGACAGATCTTAGGGAAACGAAGACTTGAAAGCAGAAAGAGGGCTGGGCTTGTGGGAGGAGAAAAGGGGACAACAGGAAAGGGTAACCAGGGAGATGAACTAGATCAAAGAACATGCGGTATGTATGTAAAGGAAAAGGTTATAATAAGAGGGCTGGAGAGGAGTCCCAGAAGGTCAGAATACTTTCTGTTCTTGCAGAGGACTTGGGTTTAGTTCCACATATGTTCTTCCTCAGGGTGGTTGAGCCCACTGTTCTTCTTGCAATGTTTCCTGTAACATCACTTTCCCACTTTCCCACCCTGCTTCTTCACTCTGCCCATGCTGGCTGAGGAGATCTTCCCAAGCACTTCGCTTAGATCAGTAATCTCCATCTGCAACGCTCGCCATTTCCTATCTATGTCCTACTGTTCTTCATGGTGCTTATGGACATCCAATACACAATACTGTTAGGACCCTGGAAGCACGAGCCCCCGTGATTCTGTCAGGGAACGTATCCCATGCCTGTTACATGACCCTTTAACAGTCCATTGCTAGATGGTAGCTGGTTTTCCTTGGCCTGGGATTCGGGCACCCACATGCTTCCAGTTTGAGGCTCAGTCTGCAGGAATGGAGAGTCCACTGTATTGAGGGAGAACCACGGGAAGAATGATAAGGGGGCACACCAGGTCCTTAAAGTGCTTGTTAGAAGTTGCACATGTGTCACTTATGTTCATGTCATGCTGCTGAGGGCTGCTCAGATGGACTCTGCTTAGGAGAGAGGGTGCCACCAGCAACAAGTCCACACAGGAACTGCGGTGTACTGAAGATTGCCCCTGCTGAACACCCTACTAGTGACAGTGCCTTCCCCCTGAATGAAGGCACCCTGGAAAAATGCCCACACCTGCCGTCTTCTATTTTTTTTTTAAGCACAGAACAAATAATATATGGGAATTATTTGTTTATATTTTTCTTTTAAATGAGTCCTTATTTTAGAGGAGAGGGGATTTGCTGGGTGTGGGGGTTGCTATCCTGTGGCTTTGTAACTAAGCAATGATGAATCAGTTGGGATGTAATTATGTTTGACTTAACTGTCCTCATATGCAAACAGCCTGTGTTCCTCCATGGGGAACTTTTACTATGTTCGGTGGTCTGGATGTTAAATCTATGGTATAATTCCAAATTGTTTCTGTGGATTCTTTTTTCTTCCACCTGTTCTGTTAACCTCTGTTCAGTTGAATTATTGTAACACAAGAAAGCATACTGTGCAGAGTTCCAGCACTCTGGATTGAAGTAGTATGATGGATGTGACTTTGGACTTGAAGCCAAGTTCCAAGGATGTTATACAACCTTCCTTCTGAATTGTGTGGCTTCCTGTTGAGTGCCTTTAAGACACAGCATGGCTGTGATACAACAAAGTAAGAGAAAATACGTATGGATCTTTGGTGGATTAACTGAGCAAATATTCCAACTTTGGAAATGTTACAACATTGGTTCAGCAGTAGTCAAGTTGACGTAATCTATTTACACTTTTAGATGTTTCTAATGTTTATATCTTTGCTTTGTAAAAGTCAAAGATATAACCCCCAAATAGATTATATTATGTGAATGATTAAAATATGCACAAAATGATGGTTTTATAAAATCTATTTGTTAAAAATTGGAAAGAAAGAATATTATTTGAGGATAGATAAGCCCAAAGTACACACCAACCAAGACTGTGGACATGAGGCTGAAGGACCTTACTGAGAAATGTCTACGGGAGAACATGGCAAATGTCCCAGAAAAACCTCATACTCTGATTCTGAAATATTTTCAACTGAACAACTGCAGTGTTTACAAAATATTTTGCATCTTGAGGTTAAGTTTGGAGAGCATTTTCTTTGACTTGGGCCACATAACTGACGTTTGGCCATATAACTGAGATATGGCTGCTTCTATATTTCAGATTATACATGAGGCGAAAAGGGGAAAGCCCACAATCTCAGAAGCCCAGGTATGCCAGGCATGACTCTGGGAGTATGCAGGAAGATATCTTGGTTGTTGCTTATATAGTTTAGATGACTTCATTAAACATACATTTCTAGTATATAGTAAGGAGTAAATATTAGGAAGAAAAAGATTGATGGTGATATATGGCATTTTCCCCTGAGGTTCCTTCGTTCCTTCGCTCCTTCTTTCCTTCCTTCCTTCCATCCTTCCTTTCTCCTGGTATTTTTCCTCAGAGCTTCAAACACCAGCCTGAACTGAGTGAGTTAGTTGTCTGAGTCAATTGATTGCAGAGATGACTATAATCCCTCAGAGCTGTAACTGCCAGTTGCAACTGCCCAGTTGCTTTGGTAATGGGGGATTTCTTTATATTTTCCTCCTCTGCTCCGAATGGTAACTATAATCTGGCCATCCAAGAGCTTCCTTTCTGTTTTAGCTTCCTAAGCATATTGCGATAAACCATACACCATGCAGCTTAAACAACAGAAATTTAGTATCGCATAATTTTGAGAAGACAGATCTGTACCATACCTCATCCCTAGTTCCTGGTAGTTTGTGGTTATCTTCGTAGTTCTGACTTACAGGACTGTCGTCCACTCTGGGCTGCTTTCCACTTGGAGTTCTTGCTGTGTGTCAGTATCAGACTTTCCTTCTCAGACAAACCTTCATGTTTGGTTATGGGTATGCTCTTCTTCCATAGGACTTCATCTTTCAATCTGCAAAAATTGATTTCCATGACCACATTCTGAGATATAGGTGGGAGAAGGATCAGTATACTGATTTTCTGGTTTTAAAAAGTATTTAAAAGTCATACATGCATATAATGTATTTGGACCAAATTCATCCTCTACTGTCTCTCCCCCAATTTCTCCCTATTCCCCTGCAACATTATTCCTGATTTCATTCTCTATTGATCTCTCTCTCTCTCTCTCTCTCTCTCTCTCTCTCTCTCTCTCTCTCTGTCTCCCTCACTGGTTGGATAGCATTGTGGGCTGAATTATACCCTTGAAAATCCATGTGCTATACATGAATGGTGGCTATTGCAGGCACAAGACTTGTACAAAAACACTCCAGCACGGCTGAGGGAAAGGCTCATGAAGCTCCACCCCTTTCTGAGAAATTATAGGAAATTGATGGATGCTGAGGGAGAGTCAGTTTTCTTCAGGGATCTGAGCCCTGAGAGGCTATCCATGCCACACCCATGTGCAGTATAGATGAGAGAGAGGAGGCCTAGCAGGTGACATTCAAATTCTTTTATTTTTATTAGCTCTTTGAGAGTTAGTACAATCTGTGCTTTGATCTTATTCCTCCAACACTCCTTAGATCCACCCAGCATTGTATCCTTTTAAAAAAAGCCCTTCAAGACCAGTTTGTGCTGCCCAAATATTCTTGAATGTCTGGACTTCCACTGGAACGCTTCCCAGCATCAGCGAATACACTCTTAGAGAAAGCTGTCCCTTCCGCTCCCATCTGCTAACTATGCCCTTTGCTCCACGCTGGGGGCGGGACTGTGCCCAGCTCCCCTCCACATGCTGGCATTTGCTCTCGCTGGAGCTTGAGCATGCCTTGTGCTCAGATTGCTGCCACAGTTTCTCTGCGTTCATACGTGCAGCCGCCCTGCTGTATCCAGAAGGGAGTACTTTCTAGTAGCCATTCTCTACTTCTGGCTCGTTCGCGCTTTCTGTGCACTCTTCCACAATGACAACGGGGGCCTGGGAAGGAGCGAAGTGTGCCCCCCCCATGCTCTGTATCTAAACCTGTTTTTGTTGTTGTTTTGTTTTAGTTTTTGTTTGTTTGATTTTTTTTTGCTTCAGTGATATATGCCAGCAAATATGATATATGGCATTTAGAAAGTGCCAGAGGATACTTCACATTTCCTTTCTCTGTTGAAATGGTTTTTGCCCATATGCAAGAAAGATATAATATCTGCCCTAAATCTTCCCTGGCAGGTGGATAGTAGCACACTGCTGCTATATGAAATGAAGCAAAGTGCACTGCTGAGTTTGGAAAACCCGAACGGTAATGCCTGGTGTATCTGAGCGTTCATGTTGCTTTTGTGTTGCTTTTGTGTTCCCTGGTGTTCGAAACCTGCCTTGAGAACTTTATACTTACAGAGATCTGTGTCAACTCACAGGGGTGCTAACTCCGTGTGCCTGGAATGAGGCCTAGGGAACAGTTTTAAGTGCTCCCCAGAAAATGCTGATGCTTTGCCAAGCTTGGAATTACTGATCTTGGTCAATTTCTCCTTTTAGAGAAAGCATGGTCGATAATGTATATTTAACTATATTACTCACATTAAAGAGAATATATTGATCACTGGTTCCAACAATAGCGTCCACAGTTATTTTTTTAGGATGGAGATTTTGTGGGTATTTTAAGGGTCCCAGGATGAAGTCGGATGGGTGTTCCTGGATTTCAGTCTTGTTTTATATATGAAGTATATCTAAGTATCCTGTTTAGATGTGCAGCTATAAACTACTAATGGAAGGAACTAGCCACTCTAGGCCGATTTCATTACAAGTGAAATGAGGCTATCAATGCCTGCATTGCAGGATTGTCAGAGCACTATATTGGATAGCTTATTCAAAGCCGCTGGAATTTTAAAATAAACTTCATTAATGATCATTTCTTTTTTTCCCTCAAGGTGCCAAGAATAAGTGAGTGTTGAATGCTCAGCCTTAAATAAGACATTTAGTCTCAGTGAAAGCTTTGGAAGACAGGGAGAAGGAATGTAAGCGCTATGAGAGAAGGAGAAAGACAGTGAAACGCCAGGTTCTGGGAATGACGCACCCACTGAAACCGTGAACAGGCCATGGCCCTGTACAAGACTGGTCTAGTCATCTGTCAGTCATAGACAGGGGAGTGGCCCACGGGGTCCTCTTCCTCAGTGCTGAAGTACTGGTTCCTGACAGGTGCCTGGAGACGGGGAGTCATTACTTTTAGCTCCGTACTTTGAGGTGGGCTGACCGTGTTCCAGTGGATGGTTTCAATCCATGCTCACACAGACAGCCCTAGCTACACTAAGTAAGTCATAAAACACAACCAAACAAAAGGCACGACTATAAGACAGGACTCTGTAGGAAGGAGGGAGGTTTAACAGGAATGTAAGAGGGAAGAGCATGAGAGGACCAGATACTTAGTATACCTATATGAAATTGCCGAAGAATAACCTTAATAAAAAGACCATTTCTTTTTATTCTATACTTTAATATATTTGAGTCATAATCTTTTAATTTTCAGAAACGGAGAACAGTTAAAATTCATTAATTATGACTGCACATTTTCGCTTTTTCTTTTATCCTATTTGATTAATATCTCCTGTGTTCAGAGTTTGAAGTGCGTAATTATTATTACTTAATATTTTCAAAGTACACCAGGTCCCCATACTGCTAGATTAATCTTGTGGAAAAGTGAGAATGTTGGCAATAAGTCTTGAATGCTGAAGTCGTGGTCAGCTAAGAAAAATCCAGTGTGACGAATGACCCGTTAACGATGGAGGTTTCAGCACACGCTGCAGGGCAGGACAGATCCGAAGGCACTGGACCGGAGCGGGGTTAAGCCTTAATACGGTGTAAACGAGAGCTCCCCGGCATTCCTGTGAAATGTTTTAAGTAAGCATCTAGCTCTTAATGAGTCGCCATTATTAATGAATGCTGGTCCTCTGTTCTTGGAGTCTTGGTGTTGGTGCTCTTCCAGCAATGCCACTGCTATATCAAGAGTTTTCACATTCAGGGGGGAAAACCGTGAAGAATAAGGGAAGCACAGAGTTTATTTACATTTAGTTGGGTCTTAGAAGCTAAATTATCAAAAATTTAAATTCAGACTCCATGTTCTCTCTAAATTGATTCAGGTGTACTTTGAGACACCCAACCAGAAAGTCTAAGAATATTCATGATTTCAACTTCTTCAAATGCAAGTTGGCAGCAGATGTTAGCACCTGCTTTTGGTTCTAAACCACTTCAGATTTTTTTTTTTTTGCCTCGCGTAGGATTCTTGCGCACACCCACACTAGCACTGTTTTACTAATGATCACAATTAATAATTGGGGTAGAAAAAATTCAAATAGCATAAACCTTCAATTTTTAAAATTGTCTAGTGTTCTTTTTTTTTTTTACATATATTTCTGGAATTAGCAGTCCACAGCTCCTCATAGCTCAGCTCCAGACACAGCAGGACATTTCTGTCACTCCCTACAAGATACGTTATGAGGAGAGAGCAGAAGGAGTACAGGAGATGAAGTTAGGGAAGCATGTTCTGAAACACGCTGTCTGCATACGCCATAGCTGCTGCACCCATGAGTTCAAAGCGTCTGTGGCTACCTACTCAAGACCCAAAGCTGGGTCAAAGACATATGAGGCCCTACCCCTGCCTATAGGAAACTAATGGTTGCTGGGTAAAGAGAAATCATTTTTCTCCATGGTGCGGCCATTAGGAAATATGCAGCACCACTCTCATGTAGGCATGTGGGACACAGACATGTGTGCACACAAACACACACATGAACACACACGTACACACACATGTACATGCACACAAACATTCACACATGAATACACACACATGTACACACATGCATGCAGTAGGAGGTAGATGGGAAGAAGTAGGAGGGAAAGGAGATAAAGAAGAATAATGAAGGGACATGATTAGAACACATTTGTTCTTTGTTCTAATCATGTTCGCATTTGTATGTGAAAAGAGTGAACAAGTTTAAAAAGATACTGCATTCCTATGTTTACTCCATCATAGTAGATATGGGCGCTCCATGCTAAAGCATGTTAAATACATAGTCAACTCTCCTAAACATACACAGTCTGTGGTGTTTTTTTCCTCTTCAGTTCCCAGATAATTACAAAGAGACAACATTTATAAAGCAAGTGATAAGATGAAGGAAGGAGAAAAAAATGGAAAGGAAGGAAGTAATTTAGAAATTCCAAGAGATTCCCTCCAAACAATATAGGCTATTGCCATTGCTCCTGGTTACTTCTAAGAACTTGAAGGTCAGACAGCACATGCTTCTCGCAAAGGACTTGGGAGAACCGAGCTGGGAGCCTGCCACTGAGGACCAGCCATGAGAGTATTGGAAGATGCTCTGTAAGCTGCCCAGGGAGAGAGCAATCAGCAGTCCTACCCAGCTGTAAAAAGTGCAAACCATGGCAAATACAGGCATGGAAAGATATCCCTAACGGTGCAATCATGGCTTCTATATCTTGGTGTTAACCCATAACTGCCTAATTGAACTTAAGCCCCATGGAGTAGGAGTGAATTCATGCCTGGTACTATAAACCTCTCCAAACCCCCCATGGCTCGTTAGATTGTAGACATTAGAGGAGAACCTATTGCAGTCTCGCTGCTACTTTCCTGAATCAATATCGTCTCTAACTTTCTCCTAAATTCTTAGCCTTGTACCCACAGAGAAGCTCAGCTCTCACTTCCCAGCTTCTTTGCGTGTGTTTGGCGGTTATAGAGATCTACAACTTGTCAAAATACAGAGAAATAATAAGTGACCATGGGGTACCCATCCCCAATTGGTACATTTTCACTGCAACCCCTACATGTAATGCTCAGAGAAAATTGTAGAGGAGCGGGTGGAATGAGTGTAAGAGCTAGAAGAGGGTCGGGACACCTGCTGCAGGAGAGTGGCTTCTAAAGGGGACAGAGAAACTGCACTCACAAGACAACAGCACGGTTGCCTAAACAAGACCTGCATAGTGACACCACCAGCTGGTGTGCCATTGTGGTTGGGAAAACTTCACCAAATGCCACCACTACATCAAGAGCTACAGGCAACCAGTGGCCACAAGGGAAGAAGAATCTGTTTCTCCAGGGGTGAACCCATTGGCAGGTTATTTTAATCCTAAGGGGTCAACCCTAAACACATGCACATAAAAGCAACTTTAAATAGACTTAGTAGTTTGTGTATATGTACACATATATGTATGCGTACATGTGTGTGCATATATAACAATAACTGGAAGAGGTAATAAACTGGAGAGGGAGTAGGGAGAGGGTCATGCGAGCAAGTAGAAGGGAGAGAGAGATGGAAGCGATAGAAATGCGGTACTTGTGCACAAAATTCTCAAAAAGTAAGCTATTTTAAAAATGAATCCAAACCAAAGAGAAATGGTCCTGTTGTTCCTCAGCAGGTAACTTTTATAAGATGCCTGCCATTTTCCCCTCTGGTTCTTTGATTATTTTAGCCAGTCTGTAGTCACAGAGCACTGCCAGTCTGATCTTACCCACATTCCAAAGGTCGATAGCTTAGGCTGAAAAAAGAAGGAAGCCTTGCCCAGAAACAACTCCTAGAATTTGACATTTATGTCTGCACAGCTAATAAAATCCAGGGCTTAATTGTCTTGGTTTCGGAAAAACGGAATGACTGGTTAAGCAGGCCCCGGTTGTCCTGCTTGGTCCAGTGGGAGCAAATGCTGTTCACACTGCAAGCTTAGCCTCTTTGCTGTGCACTTCGCCTCCCCACATTGGGGTCTTTTGCTCAGATGTTTCCTATAAAATGCCTGTAACTGTCTGTGAAATTGTGCCACGGCAGTAGTAGGAGATGGGTGCTTTATAACTTCCTGGCTTTATGTGAGAAACAATAACTTGCGGATTAAAGTCTCTGGTAAGATCTTCTCTGGCTATTCCTAAGCAAAAGACGATTTCTCCTGCCGTAGCTCATTGCTTCAATATAGACCTGGTTCTTTGATCCATTTAGCCAGTGAGTATGTGCTCACTGGGTAGCAGGTGTGGTGCTTTGCTGAATGCCCCAGACTGATTTTGCCCTGAGTGTTGTTCTCTGACTAGACACTTGTTACCGTGTAGACAAGGAGAGAACGTGATTTCAGTAGCAAGTGATGGAGGAAGCCATTGCCTCTTAGGTCTAAGGACTCTAGAGCTATAATGACATCAATTATTTCTATAAAAAGCCACTGCATAAAAGGCTGTATTCCAACACCATGATTTGAAGAAAGAGATTTATTTATAGGTTAGCAGGGCTCGTGCCCTGTCTGGGCGATTCATCTTTCCACAAAGAAATCCCAGGAGAGCTTGCCTGATTCCCAGTCTTTCCACATTCACGATGAAAGGAAGCACCCCAGGTTTACAGGTCACTATAAATGTCTCTCATCCGTGTGTAGTTTTCCTAGCTACAAACCTCATGATTTTTCAGCCCCCAAAGCAACATTAAACTAAACGACAACAGTGATCACCTTGGAAGCTAAATTAAAGTGAAACAGAGAATTCTTTAAATTCTGAATGATTTTTTTTAACATAGCAGCCTTTAAAGTCTGAGAGGAGAGTATCCCTCCCGGTGCTTGAACAGACTGTTAATTACGGTTTGCTGTGTGCTAAGTGCCTTAATCATATACAGTTCCTCATAATGACACTAAAAGATTGTCACTGTTTCATATGAGGAAATATAGGAACAGACGCTAGGCAGTGCGCCTAAGGGCTCAAAGGGCTAAAAGATGTGAATTTGTGGTATGAACTCAGACTACTCCAGCTCCATAGTAGATCTCTTAACTACGGCCTTAGGCTGGGCGAGAGGGCACCTAGGGAGAAATAGCTATCAATCATCTTCTTGCTGGTTTTGACATAAATAGTCACTATCTCTTCTTTCTTTATGACGGGAAGAAATTGAAGTATAACAACTAGAATGGTACACAGTATCCCTCTCATTGGTGAGCTGAGATGTGTGAACGTGTCGGGGGCTGGAGTTGGAGTAGGGGAGAGATAGGGACAGGAAGCCATGCGGACCACAGGCCTGCTCTAGAATGCCACGGTGTGGAAGAGAACGTTGAAGACTCAACAAGCACTTAGCCCAGTTCTTGTCTCCAACTCAACTCAGCCTTTTCATGGTGCCACAGGGTGGGAGAAGCAAGCAGTAAAGGAATCTGGAACACAAGGGAGAGAAAGGAGAAGTCTAGGTAGGATGATGGAAAGAAAGCATACCTCTTCCCCACCCCCCCCGCCTTTCAAGACCTAAGGTTGTTGGTACTGGTCAGGCCGTAGGTAGTCCTCATTCCCATGAGAATAGAAACGTGTAAGAGAATCAGGTCAGGGTGAAATGTCTGGGGGGTTATAAAGGGAAGTGGAGTTGTTTGGAACCCGTGCACATTGAGTTAGCTTCACTAAGGGTTGCCAAGGACCCATGTTCAGAAATAACTCCAGCTAATGGTGGGCTCTGTGAATGTTGCCACACAAAGGGAAGAAAGCAGAGGGAGGAAGCGCATGCCACAGGGAGGCTCTGTCCGTGTCTCCTGAAGCATTCATGCCAGTCAAGAAGGTATGAGTGCTCTACCTGTGCGTAAAACACACACTACATAAAACAGACACGTTAACTAGTACCTTCGGACGGTGCCATTGCCTGGTGAGCATGGGTGTATGTAAGCTTACCTTCAGGGCCTTGAATGGAAAGGAAAGCTCTAGCATGGTACTTCACCAGCAGATTAGTTAGCATGCCACTAATAGACAGGTGTCTACCTGCCTACGTTTCACCTTTCTCCCTGCAGAAAAGGCCTTACTTACAGTACCTGGGAAGTCTAACTGTGACCAGCTAGGGTTGGCCCTAAGTCTGGCCAGAAGTCTCCCAAACCAGCTGAGTAAAGAAAAGAGTCAAGTGTTTGCTTTGTATTTTCATTAATCTCCGCAATGTTTGCCTTTTGCCGTTTGGGACTTAAATAAATACACTTAGTGATGGACATTCACGTCATCGCTTAATTTTACCCTTTTGTGAGGGGCCAGAGGGAAAGCAGCTGTTTATCAAGGTCTTTCTTCTCTGACATTCTCTGCTTAACTCTCACCTGACATTTACTTGATCACTAAAGCACGATTGTCAGTTTTGTAAGTGAAGGTATTCATGACGGGTCTGCTCTAAATACATCATCTAAACATACCATGCTTTTCAGAACCGACTGTACTTCCCGTGTGCTTTTTGGATGCTAGCACTTGTCCTGCAAAGAGAGACAATGCACAGGAACTCTCTGGTGGATGTGAAGGACACACTGTTTGGGGCCTTTGGCTCCCTGCTGAAATCCCCGTGGATCGGCTTGCGGCATTGCTGTGTCCTCCTTTCTCACCTGGCACGTCCATCCTAATGGGGCCTGAAATAGGCAAAGACAGCAGGTGTAGCCAGAGGCCTGCGGTAGTGAGGAACACCTGTCTGTCTAGCCATGCGCTTCTGCTGTTCTGAGCACTATGCCCACGATTAGCTGTTGGCAGGGTGAGTTTTAACCTCATGGGCCTGTGTCAGCACTGTGCTTAAGATTCGGCTTCCCCGTGCATTCCCAACTCCCTTTGGGCAATGCCTGCTCAACCTTTTCTCTCTAGGTGAGACAGTTTTCTCCAGAACCTGGTTGTCTGGACAGTAATCCCTCCTATGGGAGCCACAGTCACTGTTTTCCTGTCTCAGTCTCTTTCAGGCCATCTCACGTTGTGCCTCTTGACTACTAAACTATAGGTTCTGAGGTGACAGGAGAACATTGTATCTGGCCAATGACCCTGCTACAGTGCCCAATACAGTCGCTGTCTTTGTGGAAAGAAATTCAGTTAATTCATGTCAAGTACCTAGTAAAACTACGGTCCGGGAGGCTCCTTTTCTAATGTTTCTCTTTGGATAACAAGTCTAGGTAAATAATTAACACTTTGCCAGACATTTACTCACCCAATGGGAGTATTTGCTGACAAGTCAGCTTGGAAAGCTAGAAGTCCTTGATTTTTCTAATCTTCGTCAGCACATTTCTGGTGAAGATATGAGACCCGAATCCAAAGGTTGTTCTCTCTGCTTAAGAAGTTGGAAAGAGGAAAATAAAGATGAGCTCAATTTCTGAAGAGACTTGATTGGACAGTGGATTTGCTTCCAATCACATCAAACAGTTCTGTTTTGGATATTTCAAGAAAGTTTATTTTAAGACCTCTTTAGCTAGGTGTGGTGGTGTACATGTGTTTGCAATCCCAGCATTTGAGAAGCTCAGATAGGAAGATCGCAGGTTTGAGTACTATCTGGGTCACAACGAGACATGCTTTAAAAAATATAAATGTCCAGAAACCTCTGACTATCTGATGTTGTCATCTGAGACTGGGAGTCTGAGGAGCCGTAGAGAAGCTGGTATTTAGGAGATAGCACACAGGGTAAAGGGACATTAGGCATCTGTGAGGTCACCTCACAGTGGCCGACAGAGAGGACAGGGATGGGGACAGACCTCGCTGCAATAAGTGAGTGGGAACAGCAAACAGATGGGAAGGGAGATGATCCGGCATGGAGTGCCCCAGCCACAGGCTCACAGTATCTATCCGAGCTGTTGACTGAGAGCAGACAGACTATGTCCATTTGGTGGTTTACCTTCCATCCCTCATGCAATGGTTAGGCAAGCTGTCAGGCCAACAGTGCCCAAGCTCTCCTTAGCTTTGCTTACTTCCTGCGTGCTTGTTTTCCTTCTTCTTTTAAAATAATCAGATTTCTGTATGTGAGTATCTGTCCTTCCTATGAGATTTTTTTTTATATCATTGCCCCTATATGAGCTCCCCGCCCCATTCTTTCACCGTCACTGGCCCAGTACAGTCCTAACCTATGCCCTTTGCAGAGACTGCCCTGTAGAGACTGTCTTCTCTGTCTTTAGGGTGTTATGTCTAGTTTCCAAAGCAAACAGTCCCAGTGACCAGCCCCCTCTGTCTTATCAGTTAACGCCACTATAAATGAGTTGGCTGCATAACCCTAATCTGACTACATACAGAATGGGTGGAGATCCATGGGAAGGGTCAGGTCATGTAGGGACCTAGAATTCTTCGCATGCAAGGGGCAGGGCAAAAGTATGAAGAATGTGCTGTGAATGCTATAAGAACTAGGTGCCAGATGAAACTTGGAGCCTGGTCAAAGAGCACGTCGAGAAGAAATGTGGGTCAGCCAGCAACCTGTTCTGAAATGCCCCTGAGGGTAGCCCTTCTGTGGGTCAGGAAGGAGTAGAGAAGCACAGCTTTTCTGACCACTTAGCTAGACTCTGATCCTGCTGCAAGGAACGTGTTGCAATGGCTTTGAGAACCAAGCCTTTAGTATAGAGTACCTGCTTAGATTATAATGTAACTTACAATTCAAGGAAGTGTCTCCCACTGCGGGCACTCTGGTTTCTCTAGGGCAAAAGCCTTCTCTAAGCCAAGGGTGGACGATGTCAAGGTACTTTCTCAAGAGATGAAGGCAAGAAACAGAAACATATGCCCTTTCTCCTAAAGGATGCTATTCCTTAGCTCTTAGGATAGTTCTCCTTATAACCTCTAAGTGCAGCAAGGTGGATGATAGAGAGAGATGGAGGAAGCAATGAAAGGCGATTAAAGAGAAGCACCAGAGGAAAAGGTCTATGACACACGCCAAGGTTAGAACATTCTCGGCGTGCACATGCAGTTCTCACAGGACTTGGTAGGGGGTGAGGGGCTCTTGTCCCACGAAGCGCCTTAGCTCCCAGGTTGGGCCTTTGCTTCCTAAGTGTCCACTTAGAGGTTGAAGTTGTTGTGCATTCCTCAACACTGCACAGTGGCTTGTCCATAGTCACTGGTTCGGATTAATACTAAACATACTTGACAAACCAAAGCATGCTTTTCCAGGTAAACTCTTGTATAAAAAGAACTAAAGACTGTAACTAAAATGTAGGGAATTGGGACTACGTGTCTCTGAGATGCCTGCATTTGGATTGAGTATGTGGTAGACACGATAAGGCTTGCTATTTTCTTTCAACTTTAACTTCTTGTGAAATGGAGCCTCACATGTCCAAGGCTGGCCCGGAACTTGCGGGTAGCCATGGTTACCTGTAAATGTCTGGCTTATTTGCCATGACTTTGTAAGTAATCCTTTGTAAGGATTATAGGCATATGGAAGCATGTCTGATTTATCCGGTTCTGGGGACTGAACCCAGGGCTTTGTGTATGCCAGGCAAACCCTCCACCAACGGAATTCCATTCCCGGTCCCCAGCTTTTATTTTTCTTCATCCAGCCAGTTGAGATCCATGTGTGCTAGCTAAGTGCCAGGCATGGTATGGAGTAGGCTGTGCAAAGCAGTCCGTGTGCTCAACTCTTGTGCATACGTGTCTGTTAGAAGAGATGGAGATAAATTAAACCATCACCCACATTTGTAATTACCACCTGTGACAGGAGCCATGGAGGGAAAGTGCTGTCTGCTCACACACTTGTTTACATGAGACTCAAGGTGCTGATGTGCAAGCAATGCCAGGCTCTGGGCTCCACGGAGACCTGAATCCAAAGGTTGGAAAGACGAAAATGAAGATGAACTCAATTTCTGAAGACTTGATTGGACAGCAAAAATTTTCTTAGACTTAGGGCAATATATATATTTTGTATATATGTATATAATATACAATATATATAATTATATGTATATAATTTATATATATATAAATATATACATATATATTTACACACACACACTCAGAAAAGCTGCGGTAATCCTTTTTTCAGGTCACTGAGCATTCTTGTTACCCTGACAGGACTTTGGCTCCAGCCCAATGAGGTGGAGACATTTTCCAACCTTGGAGAAAAATTAACTTTACAAAGGCTCCATAGAACTTCAGATGACATTAAATTGTTCCCCTTTACTTAGAAATACCATTTAGTGTATTGAAATGAGCACTTGAAGTAAATACAACATAATTAAAAATAATCAGTGTAACAGACCAAATTAAAATAAGTTAATTAAAACAGCCATGGATATAAGACATTTTTATTCTTTAGTTAATTTTTTAAACATCTTTAATAAATTCTCATGAAATTAGCTTTCTAATTTTATGGCCAAAGTGATAAATTCCAAATAATACAAGCAATGAGCCATTTTGATTAAATTCCAGAGTTTATGTATTGCTATAAATTGACCATCTAGAATTTTTCACATTTAAAACAGGCATTGTTAAACCTGTGAATTCCTCTATGATGATATTCTCTTTTGATTTTAGAACTTAAATTTTAATATTTATATTGTTAAATTTTATTTAAAAACTGGGAGCTTTGCTTTCTCGCCTTTGTGGTGTGATCCATGTGATGGCTAATCTTCATTTCCAGCTTGGCTGGGTTTAGAATCACAAAGGAGGCACAGCTCTTGATGTGTCCTGAAAGGGTGTTTTCAGAGACCTTTAAGGGAGGAAGGTCGGACAATCCTGAATGGTGACACTGTCCCATTGGCTATCGGCTCAGGCTGAATAAAGAGGGGAAAAGATTAAACTGTGCTGAGCCTTGATGCATCACTCAGCTTCCCAGACAGCTTCCCAGCTGTGGAAACAACGACACAATGTGACCAGATTGTCTCTCTGCTTCATAGTCCTGCCCTGGTGATGATTTTTGTATCACCTTGGACCTTCTCTCCCCAGACCATGCGCCAAAAGAAACATTTCTTTCCTTTTGTAGTAGTGCTTACCTGTGCCCACCATTTTCCCCCTGGTTACCTGTCTCTTTGTAACATCACATACTAATCTACATAGAGTCAGAAATAAATTTGTCATTTATTTGCGCACTAGATCCCAACTGATATTTCTGCTTATAAAAAGCCTTATTTTAGTGTTCAAATGTTGGCTTAAATTGTAATTACACATTGCCAGAGTGGGCTCACTGGTGATGGCTCAGAGTTCCGTTTTGATTCTCTTAGACTCAGAAGCACTGTGTTAGCCAGGGTGACATCTACTGATAAGCCTGATCATGCTTTTCCAGGAACTCTCAGCATCCTCCAGAGGCTGCGAGTCACTAGGAGGAGTCTCTCAGTGCTGCCATCTTGCATGTCACCGGACCTCTAGCTGGTGTATGGAGACAAGTGTGATTGCATTCTGACAGGGCAGAGGACAGCCTTCCCAGTCAGATGAACAGGAGCAGGTTACAAGGAGTCAGTCTTAATATGGGACACACTTCCTTCAACCCTGACAATGCCAGTGAATTGCCTTTCTCTCACACAGCTTCACAGTAGACTTATACCACTAAGGAGCTTGACATGCCGGTCAGCAAGGCCCGTGTCCTAGACTTGTGTCCACCCTCATCCCCAGTGGTGGGGATGGACATTTCCATGCTGACCTCCAGTGTGAAATGGAAGCCCAGGAATGTTCACAGGAAATAGATTCATTGTGTCTGTTTTATGCCTTGATACTTTCCACTTAAAGACACCACAAGGAGCAACTGGTGAAGGCTGCCTTGGCATCTGCTCCTACACTATCAGTGGGGTCTTCGCCCAGCATCTCTTCAGCACCTGCTAGTAACTCCCTCAAGACTTAATTAAAGATGCTTCTCTTTCTTTCCAGTTGATATCTTTCTCCTTTTGGATGATATGGGAAAATGATGGGATTGACAATATTTCAATTTTTACTTTGGTTTACAAGAATCTTTAGAGACAATATGCGAACCAGGCCACTACTCCATTGGATGTTTCAGCCTTTAAATTGGTATTCTCTTTTTTTCCCCTCCCCTCTTATGGCAACATCTCTTTTAAGTCATTTGAGTATTGTTTCGACTTAAGAAAGGTAATCAATCAACCAACAAGAGAGCCAGGAGTCTCCAATCACTCTAAATCCAGTCTGGGGCACTATTTTCTGATAAATGGTCAGGCCATAGCAGTTTTAGAATCAGTATGCCAAGGAGAGAGGCTGGGAGGTTGGCTTTATGTGACAATTCCCACTGTTTAAAAGCATAGTGTTTTTTTTTGTCTCCAAAACAAATGCCAGGCTTCTCCTTGCCATGCCACTGAGTTGGAAATGAAGGGACCCAGATTCAAAGGGGGAAGGATAAATATCTGACTTTTACAGAACACAGTCTGTAAAATTTTCACAGTCTGTGAATTTTTAGGGAGATTTTGTTTTCCAGCCTCATTCAAAAAAAGTACATTTTGTTTAAAGAGGCGATCACTTTGATTGTCATAACTTCCTGTCTTAGAATTTTAAGCTTTACTAAATGACACATTTACTCATGTGACATTCCAGGGTGACACCCCTATGGCTTGTAGATGCCTCTATTCCGTCTTTGAGGATTCTTCCTGAGGTCCCTTTCTCAATTCTATGCCTAGGAATACAAGATCAAAGAGCAAGTAAAAATTGCAGGTTGAAAGGGACTGTAGAAGAAAGGATACAGATTTGTATTTGAGGACTGTGTTGCTTTTCCAAATGGCACTCCATTTTCATTCACCAGTAGCCCCTACAAAGTGTATAGCTGGCCATCGTTGGACCTTTCCATCCAAAGTCGACTGCTGGGCTGTGAAGGCATCAATATGTCCTTTAAATTTCATGTGCTGAAACCTTAGTCCCGAGATTCATAAACTTAAGTTAGTTGGAGGATATTGGGAAGTCATTAGGATTGGGTCACGTCATCAGGAGGAGGCCCCTAAGAGGGTGCCCAAGAGTTTCATTTCCAGAAAGTTCGCAGGCAGTGCTAACGCCTGGCTGCGCGTTGGAATCACCTGGGTAACTGGCATATGGCTGCTCCACCTGAACTTCAGACTGTTGTGGGACGGGGACCTCAATAAGATTGTGCGAGGCCCCATCCCTAGTTGACCCCATCGTCAACTACCCCCTGAGCCAGGAGCCAAAAGAAACCCTTCAAGCGAAAGCTGATTCTGACAGAGGAGAAAATTAACCACTAGGCTAGGGTTTATATTTTAGAAAGATTAATGTAATATGAATAGTTAACTATGTATTGCACATGCAATGTAAGTATATGTAGATATATTTACCCATACATAGTATATATAGTATACATCAAATATGTCGGAGATAGGATAATTTTTTCCTTTCTTTTTTTTCTAGACAGGGTTTTTGTGTGTAAGCCTTGGCTGTTCTGGAGTCACTTTCTAGAGCAGGCTGGCCTCAAATTCACAGAGACCCACTTGCCTCTGCCTCCCGGAGTGCTAGGATTACAGGTGTGCGCCACCATGCCTGGCAGAGATGATAATCTTAACAACATTCATAAAATGACTATGTGTGCACATATATGCATATGCACATGAGATATGTATATATGTATTGTTATATACATACACACAAATGTATGTGTATATTATTATATACATACACATATACATATGTACATATACACACATTTATATATTTAACAAGCTAGAGTAAATGGGAATTAGAGGTGATAGGAAAGGAACATAGCAGAAACTCCTTTCTTTCTCTCTTGCCTTTGAGTGTGTGAAGAACATACAATATGATCGGCTATCACCATGACAAGTGGGACATGTAGGCCAATTTCCAGCATTTTAATTTTATCAGTAGTAAAGCTGAGATTCAGGGAAATGAACTGATTTGCCCACATTTCACAGGAAGAGGAAGGAAGCTCAGGTACCCTCTTTCTAAGCACCCTCAGGTGAGTCCCCATTGTACAAGAAGGTTGAGACTTGCTCATTTCAGCTTCATCTTCCTTGCTGCCATGATGTGGTCCCCCACTCTCAGACATTCTGTTCTGTCTATGCTGAATCAGGATATATGATTTTCTTGAGGAAGTCTGGCACCAAGTGAAGGTAGCACTTTTACTTGCTAGTCTGGTGTGTTTGTGAAGATGCATTTTAAAAATAATCTGATCTGCAGTGTTTGCCTTCAAGTTTGAATTCAGTTTAAGTGATGATTCATAGCTTTGGCATAGCTTTTGATTTGACTGACTTACCCAGTATCTGACTCACGTGTTGTCAGACTTGTATTGTTTAAGGATAGATGGGCATAACTCCTGGAGGTTCTGTATTTTCCTGCTTAAAAGAAAGGTTGTTGTGGTTTGCATGTGCAATGTCCCTGACAGACTCATGTCTTTAAACATGCCAGTTGATGATACTGTTTTGGAAAATTCTGGAATCCTGGGACATGGGAGGTTGATCACTATGGGTGGATATTGAAGGCTGCACCTGCCTCTAGTTCTTGTCTGAGCTCTCTGCTCTCTGCCACCATATAACCAGCCACAAAGTCCTGCCGTCACGGCCTAGCCAGTCTGGCCCCCATGCTACCCCCTCCGTGATGGCCTGTATGCCTTGAACCACAAGCCACAACAGACCCTTTCTACATGAGCTTGTTGCTGTCAGCGATAAAAAACTTAAATAATACACCATGATTTACAGTTTATGAAAGTTAAGATAATGATTAATAATGGCATGCTGCATGGATACATGTAACAGGTATGTGAAAATATCATCTATCTATCTATCTATCTATCTATCTATCTATCTATCTATCTATCTATCTATCTATCTATCTTTCTTTCTTTCTATCTAAAAGTCACTGTTTTGTGACTTTTTCCTGGGGAGACACCAACAAAAGTCTAATTACTCTAGCTAGGGTACTGATGAGCGACTAAGGAAACAGTTTTACTAAAGTCCAACTTGGTGAACCAAGCAATTTGGTATATACCTGTCTGTTGTCTATTTGTCTATGTATCAAGAACATGGCTGAGAGAAACATTATCATTTTTGAAGTTGAGCTATAGTAGAAGTTATACCTCAGTCTTCACTTAACTAGCTTAATTATAAACGTCCCCTGTGGGCGTGTTAGGTGAGTATGCATGGACTTTTAGACCAGATGAGTGTGGATAGTAACCCATCTGCCTTTATTTTTGTTCTCTGTCTCTCTCTCTGTTTTTTTTAAGACAGGGTTTCTCTGTGTAGCCTTGACTGTCCTATACTTGCTCTGTAGACCAGCCCTGCCTTGAACTCACAGCGATCTACCTGCCTGCCTCCTAGAGTTGTGGGATTAAAAGAGCGTGCCCCCGTGCCCCGCTGCTTTTGTTTTTGTATCCCTATTGGGCACAGGTAAAGATTCTCAAGGTGACTGTGAAAATTAACACTATAAGCAGTTTTTAGTTTCAAATTCCTTGGTTTGTTTCATGAGTTTTATATTAGTGACTTTTCCATCGCTGTGACAAAATATTATAACCAAAAGGGAGTTTCGGGAGAAAAACTTAATTTTGGCTTATGGTTCTAGACGGGGAGATGTACATGATGGGAAAGGCAGGGCAGGAGCAGAAAGCTGAGAGACCACATCTCCATCTTGCCTTGGGAATACAGAGAGGAGAGAGAGGGGAGGGTAACACTATAGGCCCGCCTCCTGTGACATGCTACTCCAGCAAGGCTCTGCATCCTAAAAGTAACAAAGCCTCCCCAGACAGTGCCCTAGCTGGGGCCCAGGTACTCAAACACCTGAGACAACATGGGGCTTTTTCCATTGAGATCATAACTTTGTGGGGATTATACCATTTTCAACAAAAAGAACATCTTTATTGTTTTCTCTCCTCCCTAAGAGCCATACAAATACAGTTCTTCATTTCCAAATTTAATATTTGCCCACTCCGTTGTCTATATATTTCCGAGAATGTGTATGCGTGTATATGTATATCTGTATGTTCATGTGTGAGTGCTATCCACCTGCTTTAGATCAGCTCTCTCACGGGTATGGAATTGGTTGGCCATCCATTCATCCTCACGGATCTGCTTGTCTCTTCGTAGATAGCACAGGGACTATAAACGCATGTCACCACGTCTGGCTTTTTTCTGCCTTGGATTGCCCAGATCCAGCTCAGGTTCTCATGCTTGCGCACTAAGCACCTTATCAGCTGAGCCCATCCCGCACACCTGCCATTCTCTTTACCTCAGGTAAGGCACATAGACTTTGAGCAGATGCACCTGCCACATCTCTGGGGGCTGCCCGTGGCTTTTCCTTCCCATCCTTCACCTCAATGGGCTGTGTGGGAATATGCCACACCAGGAGCCAAATGCTCAAGTATTGGGTAGCACCCATCAGCCTTTAAATTAGAGCATCTAGGGGCTGGAGAGACTGCTCAGCAGTTAAGAGCACTGTCTGCTCTGCTAAAGGTCATGAGTTCAATTCCTGGCAACCACATGGTGGCTCACAACCATCTATAATGTGAACTGATTCCTTCTGGCAGATGTAAATGCAGAAAGAACACTCATATACATGAAATCACTAAATCTTTTTTAAAAAGTTAAAAAAAAATCAGAGCATCTAAAGTCACCTGCTGATAATTTAACAATACTTGTATTATCATCAGAAATCAATATTTTTTTCCTTGGGGTAACCTATGAAATAGAAGGTATTTTAAAGCACATAATCTTGACAAGAGCTAGTGATTTGGAAGGAACTGAATTGGCTTGGGAGTCTAGACTAGGTGCCCTTATGAGGTTATGCAACATATACTGTTTTGGGGCTGGAGTGATGTCTACATGGTGAAGAACACTTGTTGCTCTTGTAAAGGAGCTGGATTCAGTTTCCAGCACCTACACAGCGGCTCACAATCACCTGACTCCGGTTCCAGAAGATCCAACGCTTTTTTCTGATTTCCACAGACATCAGCCACATACAGGCAGCCCCTCCCTCCTTTCTTCTCTCTCCCTCCTCTTATCTCTTTAATATAAATGAGCAAACAAAATCTCTAAAGAAGACAGAAATTGTCTTAACTTCTTCCCTCTTGTGGCGTGCTGCATCACAGAATCAAATAGAGACTGTGGAAAGGATTGCTTTGAACTTTATCCTTCTCTCTGCTGGAAACATAGATATAGATTGATTGGTGAAAAGGTTTCAAAGGATTCTAGTAGCTATCCAAACTAATTAAATACGTATTTTCATATGAACAGTTTAGAATTTTATCTGAAGGGGTTACGTGTGACAGTCTTAGCAGACACCATCAACCAGCTCAGATATAATTATTGGTGAGTAAAACAGTTAAGACTGCTAAAATTCTCTGGAAAATATTTAAAATCTAAGACCTGCAGATCTGCAAACGTAGGCAGACATCTTTAATTTTTCTGAATGTTTTTCTGATACATTTATGTTGGGGTTTGGTCTGGTGCTTTATGTTTAATTGTTAATTACTGACTCCCCATGATCTGGGCTACACCCCGGATGAGCACATTCTCCCGTACGCCAAGTGATGCTGTGTAACCTTGCCTCCCAAATTGTCCCCGATTGGCTAATAAAGTTACCTACACTGCAGAAAAGGGAGGTGGAGCCAAGGTTTTAGGGCTTT